>JBBMRE010000055.1:0-342135 GCA_037974335.1 Prionace glauca
TCACGTGCTCACTGTGTGTAGATAGTGATAGCCTTTTTCCTAGGATGGAGAAAGCTAGCACGAGGGGGCACGATTTTAAATTAAGGGGGGGTAGTTATAGGACAGATGTCAGGGGTAGGTTCTTTACCCAGAGGGTGGTGAGGGACTGGAATGCCCTGCCAGCTGCAGTTGTAAATGCGCCTAGTTTGGGGGCGTTTAAAAGATCTGTGGATAGGTTTATGGACGAAAAGGGATTGGTTTAGGTTAGTGGGTCATTGTTTTGTAACTGGTCGGTGCAACATCGTGGGCCGAAGGGCCTGTTCTGCGCTGTAATGTTCTATGTTCTATGTTCTATGTTCTATGATACGGGGAGAGGGACTGAGGGATACGGGGAGAGGGGAGTGAGGGATACGGGGAGAGGGAGTGAGGGATACGGGGAGAGGGAGTGAGGGATACGGGGAGAGGGAGTGAGGGATACGGGGAGAGGGAGTGAGGGATACGGGGAGAGGGAGTGAGGGATACGGGGAGAGGGACTGAGGGATACGGGGAGAGGGAGTGAGGGATACGGGGAGAGGGAGTGAGGGATACGGGGAGAGGGACTGAGGGATACGGGGAGAGGGAGTGAGGGATACGGGGAGAGGGAGTGAGGGATACGGGGAGAGGGAGTGAGGGATACGGGGAGAGGGAGTGAGGGATACGGGGAGAGGGACTGAGGGATATGGGGAGAGGGAGTGAGGGATACGGGGAGAGGGAATGAGGGATACGGGGAGAGGGACTGAGGGATACGGGGAGATGGAGTGAGGGATACGGGGAGAGGGAATGAGTGATACGGGGAGAGGGAGTGAGGGATACGGGGAGAGGGAGTGAGGGATACGGGGAGAAGGAGTGAGGGATACGGGGAGAGGGAGTGAGGGATACGGGAAAGAGGGAGTGAGGGATACGGGGAGAGGGAGTGAGGGATACGGGGAGAGGGAGTGAGGGATACGGGGAGAGGGAGTGAGGGATACGGGGAGAGGGAGTGAGGGATACGGGGAGAGGGAGTGAGGGATACGGGGAGAGGGACTGAGGGATACGGGGAGAGGGAGTGAGGGATTACGGGGAGAGGGAGTGAGGGATACGGGGAGAGGGAGTGAGGGATACGGGGAGAGGGAGTGAGGGATACGGGGAGAGGGAGTGAGGGATGGGGGGAGGGAGTGAGGGATACGAGGAGAGGGACTGAGGGATACGTGGAGAGGGACTGAGGGATACGGGGAGAAGGAGTGTGGGATACGGGGAGAGGGAGTGAGGGATACGGGGAGAGGGAGTGAGGGATACGGGGAGAGGGAGTGAGGGATACGGGGAGAGGGAGTGAGGGATACGGGAGAGGGAGTGAGGGATACGGGGAGAGGGAGTGAGGATACGGGGAGAGGGAGTGAGGGATACGGGGAGAGGGAGTGAGGGATACGGGGAGAGGGAGTGAGGGATACGGGGAGAGGGAGTGAGGGATACGGGGAGAGGGAGTGAGGGATACGGGGAGAGGGAGTGAGGGATACGGGGAGAGGGAGTGAGGGATACGGGGAGAGGGAGTGAGGGATGGGGGGAGGGAGTGAGGGATACGAGGAGAGGGACTGAGGGATACGTGGAGAGGGACTGAGGGATACGGGGAGAAGGAGTGTGGGATACGGGGAGAGGGAGTGAGGGATACGGGGAGAGGGAGTGAGGGATACGGGGAGAGGGAGTGAGGGATACGGGGAGAGGGAGTGAGGGATACGGGGAGAGGGACTGAGGGATACGGGGAGAGGGAGTGAGGGATACGGGGAGAGGGACTGAGGGATACGGAGAGAGGGAGTGAGGGATACGGGGAGAGGGAGTGAGGGATACGGGGAGAGGGAGTGAGGGATAGGGGGGAGGGAGTGAGGATACGAGGAGAGGGACTGAGGGATACGGGGAGAGGGGACTGAGGGATACGGGGAGAGGGAGTGAGGGATACGGGGAGAGGGAGTGAGGGATACGGGGAGAGGGACTGAGGGATACGGGGTGAGGGAGTGAGGGATACGGGGAGAGGGAGTGAGGGATACGGGGAGAGGGACTGAGGGATACGGGGAGAGGGAGTGAGGGATACGGGGAGAAGGAGTGTGGGATACGGGGAGAGGGAGTGAGGGACACGGGGAGCGGGACTGAGGGATAGGGGGGAGGGAGTGAGGGATACGGGGAGAGGGAGTGAGGGATACGGGGAGAGGGACTGAGGGATACGGGGAGAGGGACTAAGGGATACGGGGAGAGGGAATGAGGGATACGGGGAGAGGGAGTGAGGGATACGGGGAGAGGGACTGAGGGATACGGGGTGAGGGAGTGAGGGATACGGGGAGAGGGAGTGAGGGATACGGGGAGACGGACTGAGGGATACGGGGAGAGGGAGGGAGGGATACGGGGAGAGGGAGTGAGGGATACGGGGAGAGGGAGTGAGGGATACAGGGAGAGGGAGTGAGGGATACGGGGAGAGGGACTGAGGGATACGGGGTGAGGGAGTGAGGGATACGGGGAGAGGGAGTGAGGGATACGGGGAGAGGGAGTGAGGGATACGGGGAGAGGGAGTGAGGGATACGGGGAGAGGGAGTGAGGGATACGGGGAGAGGGAGTGAGGGATACGGGTAGAGGGACTGAGGGATACGGGGAGAGGAAGTGAGGGATACGGGGAGAGGGAGTGAGGGATACGGGGAGAGGGAGTGAGGGATACGGGGAGAGGGAGTGAGGGATACGGGGAGAGGGACTGAGGGATACGGGGAGAGGGAGTGAGGGATACGGGGAGAAGGAGTGTGGGATACGGGGAGAGGGACTGAGGGATACGGGGAGAGGGAGTGAGGGATATGCAGAGAGGGAGTGAGGGATACGGGGAGAGGGAGTGAGGGATACGGGGAGAGGGAGTGAGGGATACGGGGAGAGGGACTGTGGGATACGGGGAGAGGGACTAAGGGATACCGGGGAGGGAGTAAGGGATACGGGGAGAGGGAGTGAGGGATACGGGGAGAGGGAGTGAGGGATACGGGGAGAGGGAGTGAGGGATACGGGGAGAGGGAGTGAGGGATACGGGGAGAGGGAGTGAGGGATACGGGGAGAGGGAGTGAGGGATACGGGGAGAGGGAGTGAGGGATACGGGGAGAGGGACTGAGGGATACGGGGAGAGGGTAGTGAGGGATACGGGGAGAGGGACTGAGGGATACGGGGAGAGGGAGTGAGTGATACGGGGAGAGGGAGTGAGGGATACGGGGAGAGGGAGTGAGGGATACGGGGAGAGGGAGTGAGGGATACGGGGAGAGGGAGTGAGGGATACGGGGAGAGGGAGTGAGGGATACGGGGAGAGGGACTGAGGGATACGGGGAGAGGGAGTGAGGGATACGGGGAGAGGGAGTGAGGGATACGGGGAGAGGGACTGAGGGATACGGGGAGAGGGGAGTGAGGGATACGGGGAGAGGGACTGAGGGATACGGAGAGAGGGAGTGAGGGATACGGGGAGAGGGAGTGAGGGATACGGGGAGAGGGAGTGAGGGATAGGGGGGAGGGAGTGAGGGATACGAGGAGAGGGACTGAGGGATACGGGGAGAGGGACTGAGGGATACGGGGAGAGGGAGGTGAGGGATACGGGGAGAGGGAGTGAGGGATACGGGGAGAGGGACTGAGGGATACGGGGTGAGGGAGTGAGGGATACGGGGAGAGGGAGTGAGGGATACGGGGAGAGGGACTGAGGGATACGGGGAGAGGGAGTGAGGGATACGGGGAGAAGGAGTGTGGGATACGGGAGAGGGAGTGAGGGACACGGGGAGCGGGACTGAGGGATAGGGGGGAGGGAGTGAGGGATACGGGGAGAGGGAGTGAGGGATACGGGGAGAGGGACTGAGGAATACGGGGAGAGGGACTGAGGGATACGGGGAGAGGGACTAAGGGATACGGGGAGAGGGAATGAGGGATACGGGAGAGGGAGTGAGGGATACGGGGAGAGGGACTGAGGGATACGGGGGTGAGGGAGTGAGGGATACGGGGGAGAGGGAGTGAGGGATACGGGGAGACGGACTGAGGGATACGGGGAGAGGGAGGGAGGGATACGGGGAGAGGGAGTGAGGGATACGGGGAGAGGGAGTGAGGGATACAGGGAGAGGGAGTGAGGGATACGGGGAGAGGGACTGAGGGATACGGGGTGAGGGAGTGAGGGATACGGGGAGAGGGAGTGAGGGATACGGGAGAGGGAGTGAGGGATACGGGGAGAGGGAGTGAGGGATACGGGGAGAGGGAGTGAGGGATACGGGGAGAGGGAGTGAGGGATACGGGTAGAGGGACTGAGGGATACGGGGAGAGGAAGTGAGGGATACGGGGAGAGGGAGTGAGGGATACGGGGAGAGGGAGTGAGGGATACGGGGAGAGGAGTGAGGGATACGGGGAGAGGGACTGAGGGATACGGGGAGAGGGAGTGAGGGATACGGGGAGAAGGAGTGTGGGATACGGGGAGAGGGACTGAGGGATACGGGGAGAGGGAGTGAGGGATACGGGGAGAGGGAGTGAGGGATACGGGGAGAGGGAGTGAGGGATACGGGGAGAGGGACTGTGGGATACGGGGAGAGGGACTAAGGGATACCGGGGGAGGGAGTGAGGGATACGGGGAGAGGGAGTGAGGGATACGGGGAGAGGGAGTGAGGGATACGGGGAGAGGGAGTGAGGGATACGGGGAGAGGGACTGAGGGATACGGGGTGAGGGACTGAGGGATACGGGGAGAGGGAGTGAGGGATACGGGGAGAGGGACTGAGGGATACGGGGAGAGGGAGTGAGGGATACGGGGAGAGGGAGTGAGGGATACGGGGAGGGACTGAGGGATACGGGGAGGGAGGGAGTGAGGGATACGGGGAGAGGGAGTGAGAGATACGGGGAGAGGGCGTGAGGGATACGGGGAGAGGGAGTGAGGGATACGGGGAGAGGGAGTGAGGGATACTGGGAGAGGGAGTGAGGGATACGGGGAGAGGGAGTGAGGGATACGGGGAGAGGGATTGAGGGATACGGGGAGAGGGGAGTGAGGGATACGGGGAGAGGGAGTGAGGGATACGGGGAGAGGGAGTGAGGGATACGGGGAGAGGGAGTGAGGGATACGGGGAGAGGGACTGAGGGATAAGGGGAGAGGGAGTGAGGGATACGGGCAGAGGTAGTGAGGGATACGGGGAGAGGGAGTGAGGGATACGGGGAGAGGGACTGAGGGATACGGGGAGAGGGATTGAGGGATACGGGGAGAGGGATTGAGGGATACGGGGAGAGGGAGTGAGGGATATGTGGAGAGGGAGTGAGGGATACGGGGAGAGGGAGTGAGGGATACGGGGAGAGGGAGTGAGGGATACGGGGACAAGGAGTGAGGGATGTGGGGAGAAGGAGTGAGGGATACGGGGAGAGGGAGTGAGGGATACGGGGAGAGGGAGTGAGGGATACGGGGAGAGGGAGTGAGGGTTGTGGGGAGAAGGAGTGAGGTATGTGGGGAGAAGGAGTGAGGGATACGGGGAGAGGGAGTGAGGGATACGGGGAGAGGGAGTGAGGGATACGGGGAGAGGGAGTGAGGGATACGGGGAGAGGGAGTGAGGGATACGGGTAGAGGGACTGAGGGATACGGGGAGAGGAAGTGAGGGATACGGGGAGAGGGAGTGAGGGATACGGGGAGAGGGAGTGAGGGATACGGGGAGAGGGAGTGAGGGATACGGGGAGAGGGACTGAGGGATACGGGGAGAGGGAGTGAGGGATACGGGGAGAAGGAGTGTGGGATACGGGGAGAGGGACTGAGGGATACGGGGAGAGGGAGTGAGGGATACGCAGAGAGGGAGTGAGGGATACGGGGAGAGTCACGGCTCACTGTGTGGAGAGGGAGTGAGGGATACGGGGAGAGGGACTGTGGGATACGGGGAGAGGGACTAAGGGATACCGGGGAGGGAGTGAGGGATACGGGGAGAGGGAGTGAGGGATACGGGGAGTGGGAGTGAGGGATACGGGGAGAGGGAGTGAGGGATACGGGGAGAGGGACTGAGGGATACGGGGGTGAGGGACTGAGGGATACGGGGAGAGGGAGTGAGGGATACGGGGAGAGGGAGTGAGGGATACGGGGAGAGGGAGTGAGGGATACGGGGAGAGGGAGTGAGGGATACGGGGAGGGACTGAGGGATACGGGGAGAGGGAGTGAGGGATACGGGGAGAGGGAGTGAGGGATACGGGGAGAGGGCGTGAGGGATACGGGGAGAGGGAGTGAGGGATACGGGGAGAGGGAGTGAGGGATACTGGGAGAGGGAGTGAGGGATACGGGGAGAGGGAGTGAGGGATACGGGGAGAGGGATTGAGGGATACGGGGAGAGGGAGTGAGGGATACGGGGAGAGGGAGTGAGGGATACGGGGAGAGGGAGTGAGGGATACGGGGAGAGGGAGTGAGGGATACGGGGAGAGGGACTGAGGGATAAGGGGAGAGGGAGTGAGGGATACGGGGAGAGGTAGTGAGGGATACGGGGAGAGGGAGTGAGGGATACGGGGAGAGCGACTGAGGGATACGGGGAGAGGGATTGAGGGATACGGGGAGAGGGATTGAAGGATACGGGGAGAGGGAGTGAGGGATATGGGGAGAGGGAGTGAGGGATACGGGGAGAGGGCGTGAGGGATACGGGGAGAGGGAGTGAGGGATACGGGGAAAAGGAGTGAGGGATGTGGGGAGAAGGAGTGAGGGATACGGGGAGAGGGAGTGAGGGATACGGGGAGAGGGAGTGAGGGATACGGGGAGAGGGAGTGAGGGTTGTGGGGAGAAGGAGTGAGGTATGTGGGGAGAAGGAGTGAGGGATACGGGGAGAGGGAGTGAGGGATACCCGGAGAGAGAGTGAGGGATACGGGGAGAAGGAGTGAGGGATGTGGGGAGAAGGAGTGAGGGATACGGGGAGAAGGAGTGAGGGATACGGGGAGTGGGAGTGGGGGATACGGGGAGAGGGAGTGAGGGATACGGGGAGAGGGAGTGAGGGATACGGGGAGAGGGAGTGAGGGATACGGGGAGAGGGAGTGAGGGATACGGGAGAAGGAGTGAGGGATACAGGGTGAGGGAGGTGAGGGATACGGGGAGAGTGAGTGAGGGATACGGGGAGAGGGAGTGAGGGATACGGGGAGAGGGAGTGAGGGATACGGGGACAAGGAGTGAGGGATGTGGGGAGAAGGAGTGAGGGATGTGGGGAGGAGTGTGGGATACGGGGAGAGGGAGTGAGGGATACGGGGAGAGGGAGTGAGGGATGTGGGGAGAAGGAGTGTGGGATACGGGGAGAGGGAGTGAGGGATACGGGGAGAGGGAGTGAGGGATACGGGAAGAGGGAGTGAGGGATACCCGGAGAGGGAGTGAGGGATACGGGGAGAAGGAGTGAGGGATACGGGGAGAGGGAGTGAGGGATACGGGGAGAGGGACTGAGGGATACGGGGAGAGGGAGTGAGGGATACGGGGAGAGGGAGTGAGGGATACGGGGAGAGGGAGTGAGGGATACGGGGAGAGGGAGTGAGGGATACGGGGAGAAGGAGTGAGGGATACGGGGAGAGGGAGTGAGGGATACGGGGAGAGGGAGTGAGGGATACGGGGCAGGGAATGAGGGATACGGGGAGAGGGACTGAGGGATACGGGGAGAGGGAGTGAGGGATACGGGGAGAGGGAGTGAGGGATACGGGGAGAGGGAGTGAGGGATACGGGGAGAGGGAGTGAGGGATACGGGGAGAGGGAGTGAGGGATACGGGGAGAGGGCGTGAGGGATACGGGGAGAGGGAGTGAGGGATACGGGGAGAGGGAGTGAGGGATACGGGAGAGGGAGTGAGGGATACGGGAGAGGGACTGAGGGATAGGGGGAGAGGGAGTGAGGGATACGGGGAGAGGGAGTGAGGGATACGGGGAGAGGGAGTGAGGGATACGGGGAGAAGGAGTGAGGGATGTGGGGAGGAGTGAGGAACGGGAGAGGGAGTGAGGGATACGGGGAGAAGGAGTGAGGGATACGGGGAGAGGGAGTGAGGGATACGGGGAGAGGGGAGTGACGGATACGGGGAGAGGGATGACGGATACGGGGAGAGGGACTGAGGATACGGGGAGAGGGAGTGAGGGATACGGGGAGAGGGACTGAGGGATACGGGGAGAGGGAGTGAGGATACGGGAGAGGGAGTGAGGGATACGGGGAGAGGGACTGAGGGATAGGGGGAGAGGGAGTGAGGGATACGGGGAGAGGGAGTGAGGGATACGGGGAGAGGGAGTGAGGGATACGGGGACAGGGAGTGAGGGATACGGGGAGAAGGAGTGAGGGATACGGGGAGAGGGACTGAGGGATACGGGGAGAGGGAGTGAGGGATACGGGGAGAGGGAGTGAGGGATACGGGGAGAGGGACTGAGGGATACGGGGAGAGGGAGTGAGGGATACGGGGAGAGGGACTGAGGGATACGGAGAGAGGGAGTGAGGGATACGGGGAGAGGGAGTGAGGGATACGGGGAGAGGGAGTGAGGGATAGGGGGGAGGGAGTGAGGGATACGAGGAGAGTGACTGAGGGATACGGGGAGAGGGACTGAGGGATACGGGGAGAGGGAGTGAGGGATACGGGGAGAGGGAGTGAGGGATACGGGGAGAGGGACTGAGGGATACGGGTGAGGGAGTGAGGGATACGGGGAGAGGGAGTGAGGGATACGGGGAGAGGGACTGAGGGATACGGGGAGAGGGAGTGAGGGATACGGGGAGAAGGAGTGTGGGATACGGGGAGAGGGAGTGAGGGACACGGGGAGCGGGACTGAGGGATAGGGGGGAGGGAGTGAGGGATACGGGGAGAGGGAGTGAGGGATACGGGGAGAGGGACTGAGGAATACGGGGAGAGGGAGTGAGGGATACGGGGAGAGGGACTGAGGGATACGGAGAGAGGGAGTGAGGGATACGGGGAGAGGGAGTGAGGATACGGGGAGAGGGAGTGAGGGATAGGGGGAGGGAGTGAGGGATACGAGGAGAGGGACTGAGGGATACGGGGAGAGGGACTGAGGGATACGGGGAGAGGGAGTGAGGGATACGGGGAGAGGGAGTGAGGGATACGGGGAGAGGGACTGAGGGATACGGGGTGAGGGAGTGAGGGATACGGGGAGAGGGAGTGAGGGATACGGGGAGAGGGACTGAGGGATACGGGGAGAGGGAGTGAGGGATACGGGGAGAAGGAGTGTGGGATACGGGGAGAGGGAGTGAGGGACACGGGGAGCGGGACTGAGGGATAGGGGGGAGGGAGTGAGGGATACGGGGAGAGGGAGTGAGGGATACGGGGAGAGGGACTGAGGAATACGGGGAGAGGGACTGAGGGATACGGGGAGAGGGACTAAGGGATACGGGGAGAGGGAATGAGGGATACGGGGAGAGGGAGTGAGGGATACGGGGAGAGGGACTGAGGGATACGGGGTGAGGGAGTGAGGGATACGGGGAGAGGGAGTGAGGGATACGGGGAGACGGACTGAGGGATACGGGGAGAGGGAGGGAGGGATACGGGGAGAGGGAGTGAGGGATACGGGGAGAGGGAGTGAGGGATACAGGGAGAGGGAGTGAGGGATACGGGGAGAGGGACTGAGGGATACGGGGTGAGGGAGTGAGGGATACGGGGAGAGGGAGTGAGGGATACGGGGAGAGGGAGTGAGGGATACGGGGAGAGGGAGTGAGGGATACGGGGAGAGGGAGTGAGGGATACGGGGAGAGGGAGTGAGGGATACGGGTAGAGGGACTGAGGGATACGGGGAGAGGAAGTGAGGGATACGGGGAGAGGGAGTGAGGGATACGGGGAGAGGGAGTGAGGGATACGGGGAGAGGGAGTGAGGGATACGGGGAGAGGGACTGAGGGATACGGGGAGAGGGAGTGAGGGATACGGGGAGAAGGAGTGTGGGATACGGGGAGAGGGACTGAGGGATACGGGGAGAGGGAGTGAGGGATACGGGGAGAGGGAGTGAGGGATACGGGGAGAGGGAGTGAGGGATACGGGGAGAGGGACTGTGGGATACGGGGAGAGGGACTAAGGGATACCGGGGAGGGAGTGAGGGATACGGGGAGAGGGAGTGAGGGATACGGGGAGAGGGAGTGAGGGATACGGGGAGAGGGAGTGAGGGATACGGGGAGAGGGACTGAGGGATACGGGGTGAGGGACTGAGGGATACGGGGAGAGGGAGTGAGGGATACGGGGAGAGGGACTGAGGGATACGGGGAGAGGGAGTGAGGGATACGGGGAGAGGGAGTGAGGGATACGGGGAGGGACTGAGGGATACGGGGAGAGGGAGTGAGGGATACGGGGAGAGGGAGTGAGGGATACGGGGAGAGGGCGTGAGGGATACGGGGAGAGGGAGTGAGGGATACGGGGAGAGGGAGTGAGGGATACTGGGCGAGGGAGTGAGGGATACGGGGAGAGGGAGTGAGGGATACGGGGAGAGGGATTGAGGGATACGGGGAGAGGGAGTGAGGGATACGGGGAGAGGGAGTGAGGGATACGGGGAGAGGGAGTGAGGGATACGGGGAGAGGGAGTGAGGGATACGGGGAGAGGGACTGAGGGATAAGGGGAGAGGGAGTGAGGGATACGGGGAGAGGTAGTGAGGGATACGGGGAGAGGGAGTGAGGGATACGGGGAGAGGTACTGAGGGATACGGGGAGAGGGATTGAGGGATACGGGGAGAGGGATTGAGGGATACGGGAGAGGGAGTGAGGGATATGGGGAGAGGGAGTGAGGGATACGGGGAGAGGGAGTGAGGGATACGGGGAGAGGGAGTGAGGGATACGGGGACAAGGAGTGAGGGATGTGGGGAGAAGGAGTGAGGGATACGGGGAGAGGGAGTGAGGGATACGGGGAGAGGGAGTGAGGGATACGGGGAGAGGGAGTGAGGGTTGTGGGGAGAAGGAGTGAGGTATGTGGGGAGAAGGAGTGAGGGATACGGGGAGAGGGAGTGAGGGATACGGGGAGAGGGAGTGAGGGATACGGGGAGAGGGAGTGAGGGATACGGGGGAGAGGGAGTGAGGGATACGGGTAGAGGGACTGAGGGATACGGGGAGAGGAAGTGAGGGATACGGGGAGAGGGAGTGAGGGATACGGGGAGAGGGAGTGAGGGATACGGGGAGAGGGAGTGAGGGATACGGGGAGAGGGACTGAGGGATACGGGGAGAGGGAGTGAGGGATACGGGGAGAAGGAGTGTGGGATACGGGGAGAGGGACTGAGGGATACGGGGAGAGGGAGTGAGGGATACGCAGAGAGGGAGTGAGGGATACGGGGAGAGGGAGTGAGGGATACGGGGAGAGGGAGTGAGGGATACGGGGAGAGGGACTGTGGGATACGGGGAGAGGGACTAAGGGATACCGGGGAGGGAGTGAGGGATACGGGGAGAGGGAGTGAGGGATACGGGGAGAGGGAGTGAGGGATACGGGGAGAGGGAGTGAGGGATACGGGGAGAGGGACTGAGGGATACGGGGTGAGGGACTGAGGGATACGGGGAGAGGGAGTGAGGGATACGGGGAGAGGGACTGAGGGATACGGGGAGAGGGAGTGAGGGATACGGGGAGAGGGAGTGAGGGATACGGGGAGGGACTGAGGGATACGGGGAGAGGGAGTGAGGGATACGGGGAGAGGGAGTGAGGGATACGGGGAGAGGGCGTGAGGGATACGGGGAGAGGGAGTGAGGGATACGGGGAGAGGGAGTGAGGGATACTGGGAGAGGGAGTGAGGGATACGGGGAGAGGGAGTGAGGGATACGGGGAGAGGGATTGAGGGATACGGGGAGAGGGAGTGAGGGATACGGGGAGAGGGAGTGAGGGATACGGGGAGAGGGAGTGAGGGATACGGGGAGAGGGAGTGAGGGATACGGGGAGAGGGACTGAGGGATAAGGGGAGAGGGAGTGAGGGATACGGGGAGAGGTAGTGAGGGATACGGGGAGAGGGAGTGAGGGATACGGGGAGAGCGACTGAGGGATACGGAGAGAGGGATTGAGGGATACGGGGAGAGGGATTGAGGGATACGGGGAGAGGGAGTGAGGGATATGGGGAGAGGGAGTGAGGGATACGGGGAGAGGGCGTGAGGGATACGGGGAGAGGGAGTGAGGGATACGGGGAAAAGGAGTGAGGGATGTGGGGAGAAGGAGTGAGGGATACGGGGAGAGGGAGTGAGGGATACGGGGAGAGGGAGTGAGGGATACGGGGAGAGGGAGTGAGGGTTGTGGGGAGAAGGAGTGAGGTATGTGGGGAGAAGGAGTGAGGCATACGGGGAGAGGGAGTGAGGGATACCCGGAGAGAGAGTGAGGGATACGGGGAGAAGGAGTGAGGGATGTGGGGAGAAGGAGTGAGGGATACGGGGAGAGGGAGTGAGGGATACGGGGAGTGGGAGTGGGGGATACGGGGAGAGGGAGTGAGGGATACGGGGAGAGGGAGTGAGGGATACGGGGAGAGGGAGTGAGGGATACGGGGAGAGGGAGTGAGGGATACGGGAGAAGGAGTGAGGGATACAGGGTGAGGGAGTGAGGGATACGGGGAGAGTGAGTGAGGGATACGGGGAGAGGGAGTGAGGGATACGGGGAGAGGGAGTGAGGGATACGGGGACAAGGAGTGAGGGATGTGGGGAGAAGGAGTGAGGGATGTGGGGAGGAGTGTGGGATACGGGGAGAGGGAGTGAGGGATACGGGGAGAGGGAGTGAGGGATGTGGGGAGAAGGAGTGTGGGATACGGGGAGAGGGAGTGAGGGATACGGGGAGAGGGAGTGAGGGATACGGGAAGAGGGAGTGAGGGATACCCGGAGAGGGAGTGAGGGATACGGGGAGAAGGAGTGAGGGATACGGGGAGAGGGAGTGAGGGATACGGGGGAGAGGGACTGAGGGATACGGGGAGAGGGAGTGAGGGATACGGGGAGAGGGAGTGAGGGATACGGGGAGAGGGGAGTGAGGGATACGGGGAGAGGGAGTGAGGGATACGGGGAGAAGGAGTGAGGGATACGGGGAGAGGGAGTGAGGGATACGGGGAGAGGGAGTGAGGGATACGGGGCAGGGAATGAGGGATACGGGGAGAGGGACTGAGGGATACGGGGAGAGGGAGTGAGGGATACGGGGAGAGGGAGTGAGGGATACGGGGAGAGGGAGTGAGGGATACGGGGAGAGGGAGTGAGGGATACGGGGAGAGGGAGTGAGGGATACGGGAGAGGGCGTGAGGGATACGGGGAGAGGGAGTGAGGGATACGGGGAGAGGGGAGTGAGGGATACGGGGAGAGGGAGTGAGGGATACGGGGAGAGGGACTGAGGGATAGGGGGAGAGGGAGTGAGGGATACGGGGAGAGGGAGTGAGGGATACGGGGAGAGGGAGTGAGGGATACGGGGAGAAGGAGTGAGGGATGTGGGGAGAGGAGTGAGGGATACGGGGAGAGGGAGTGAGGGATACGGGGAGAAGGAGTGAGGGATACGGGAGAGGAGTGAGGGATACGGGGAGAGGGAGTGAGGGATACGGGGAGAGGGACTGAGGGATACGGGGAGAGGGAGTGAGGGATACGGGGAGAGGGACTGAGGGATACGGGGAGAGGGAGTGAGGGATACGGGGAGAGGGAGTGAGGGATACGGGGGGAGGGACTGAGGGATAGGGGGAGAGGGAGTGAGGGATACGGGGAGAGGGAGTGAGGGATACGGGGAGAGGGAGTGAGGGATACGGGGACAGGGAGTGAGGGATACGGGGAGAAGGAGTGAGGGATACGGGGAGAGGGACTGAGGGATACGGGGAGAGGGAGTGAGGGATACGGTGAGAGGGAGTGAGGGATACGGGGAGAGGGAGTGAGGGATACGGTGAGAGGGAGTGAGGGATACGGGGAGAGGGAGTGAGGGATACGGGGAGAGGGAGTGAGGGATACGGGGTGAGGGAGTGAGGGATACGGGGAGAGGGACTGAGGGATACGGGGAGAGGGAGTGAGGGATACGGGGAGAAGGAGTGAGGGATGTGGGGAGAGGAGTGAGGGATACGGGGAGAGGGAGTGAGGGATACGGGGTGAAGGAGTGAGGGATACGGGGAGAGGGAGTGAGGGAGACGGGGAGAGGGAGTGAGGGATACGGGGAGAGGGACTGAGGGATACGGGGAGAGGGAGTGAGGGATACGGGGAGAGGGAGTGAGGGATACGGGGAGAGGGAGTGAGGGATACGGGGAGAGGGAGTGAGGGATACGGGGAGAGGGAGTGAGGGATACGGGGAGAGGGAGTGAGGGATACGGGGAGAGGGAGTGAGGGATACGGGGAGAGGGAGTGAGGGATACGGGGAGAGGGAGTGAGGGATACGGGGAGAGGGAGTGAGGGATACGGGGAGAGGGAGTGAGGGATACGGGGAGAGGGAGTGAGGGATACGGGGAGAGGGAGTGAGGGATACGGGGACAGGGAGTGAGGGATACGGGGAGAGGGAGTGAGGGATACGGGGAGAGGGAGTGAGGATACGGGGAGAGGGAGTGAGGGATACGGGGAGAGGGAGTGAGGGATACGGGGAGAGGGAGTGAGGGATACGGGGAGAGGGAGTGAGGGATACGGGGAGAGGGAGTGAGGGATACGGGGAGAGGGAGTGAGGGATACGGGGAGAGGGAGTGAGGGATACGGGGAGAGGGAGTGAGGGATACGGGGAGAGGGAGTGAGGGATACGGGGAGAGGGATTGAGGGATACGGGGAGAGGGAGTGAGGGATACGGGGAGAGGGAGTGAGGGATACGGGGAGAGGGAGTGAGGGATACGGGGAGAGGGACTGAGGGATAGGGGGAGAGGGAGTGAGGGATACGGGGAGAGGGAGTGAGGGATACGGGGAGAGGGAGTGAGGGATACGGGGAGAAGGAGTGAGGGATGTGGGGAGAGGAGTGAGGGATACGGGGAGAGGGAGTGAGGGATACGGGGAGAAGGAGTGAGGGATACGGGGAGAGGGAGTGAGGGATACGGGGAGAGGGAGTGAGGGATACGGGGAGAGGGACTGAGGGATACGGGGAGAGGGAGTGAGGGATACGGGGAGAGGGACTGAGGGATACGGGGAGAGGGAGTGAGGGATACGGGGAGAGGGAGTGAGGGATACGGGGAGAGGGACTGAGGGATAGGGGGAGAGGGAGTGAGGGATACGGGGAGAGGGAGTGAGGGATACGGGGAGAGGGAGTGAGGGATACGGGGACAGGGAGTGAGGGATACGGGGAGAAGGAGTGAGGGATACGGGGAGAGGGACTGAGGGATACGGGGAGAGGAGTGAGGGATACGGTGAGAGGGAGTGAGGGATACGGGGAGAGGGAGTGAGGGATACGGTGAGAGGGAGTGAGGGATACGGGGAGAGGGAGTGAGGGATACGGGGAGAGGGAGTGAGGGATACGGGGTGAGGGAGTGAGGGATACGGGGAGAGGGACTGAGGGATACGGGGAGAGGGAGTGAGGGATACGGGGAGAAGGAGTGAGGGATGTGGGGAGAGGAGTGAGGGATACGGGGAGAGGGAGTGAGGGATACGGGGAGAAGGAGTGAGGGATACGGGGAGAGGGAGTGAGGGATACGGGGAGAGGGAGTGAGGGATACGGGGAGAGGGACTGAGGGATACGGGGAGAGGGAGTGAGGGGATACGGGGAGAGGGAGTGAGGGATACGGGGAGAGGGAGTGAGGGATACGGGGAGAGGGAGTGAGGGATACGGGGAGAGGGAGTGAGGGATACGGGGAGAGGGAGTGAGGGATACGGGGAGAGGGAGTGAGGGATACGGGGAGAGGGAGTGAGGGATACGGGGAGAGGGAGTGAGGGATACGGGAGAGGGAGTGAGGGATACGGGGAGAGGGAGTGAGGGATACGGGAGAGGGAGTGAGGGATACGGGGAGAGGGAGTGAGGGATACGGGGAGAGGGAGTGAGGGATACGGGGACAGGGAAGTGAGGGATACGGGGAGAGGGAGTGAGGGATACGGGGAGAGGGAGTGAGGGATACGGGGAGAAGGAGTGAGGGATACGGGGAGAAGGAGTGAGGGATACGGGGAGAGGGAGTGAGGGATACGGGGAGAGGGAGTGAGGGATACGGGGAGAGGGACTGAGGGATACGGGGAGAGGGAGTGAGGGATACGGGGAGAGGGACTGAGGGATACGGGGAGAGGGAGTGAGGGATACGGGGAGAGGGAGTGAGGGATACGGGGAGAGGGACTGAGGGATAGGGGGAGAGGGAGTGAGGGATACGGGGAGAGGGAGTGAGGGATACGGGGAGAGGGAGTGAGGGATACGGGGACAGGGAGTGAGGGATACGGGGAGAAGGAGTGACGGATACGGGGAGAGGGACTGAGGGATACGGGGAGAGGGAGTGAGGGATACGGTGAGAGGGAGTGAGGGATACGGGGAGAGGGAAGTGAGGGATACGGTGAGAGGGAGTGAGGGATACGGGGAGAGGGAGTGAGGGATACGGGGAGAGGGAGTGAGGGATACGGGGTGAGGGAGTGAGGGATACGGGGAGAGAGACTGAGGGATACGGGGAGAGGGAGTGAGGGATACGGGGAGAAGGAGTGAGGGATGTGGGGAGAGGAGTGAGGGATACGGGGAGAGGGAGTGAGGGATACGGGGAGAGGGAGTGAGGGATACGGGAGAGGGAGTGAGGGATACGGGGAGAGGGAGTGAGGGATACGGGGAGAGGAGTGAGGGATACGGGAGAGGGAGTGAGGGATACGGGGAGAGGGAGTGAGGGATACGGGGAGAGGGAGTGAGGGATACGGGGAGAGGGATGTGAGGGATACGGGGAGAGGGAGTGAGGGATACGGGGAGAGGGAGTGAGGGATACGGGGAGAGGGAGTGAGGGATACGGGGAGAGGGAGTGAGGGATACGGGAGAGGGAGTGAGGGATACGGGGAGAGGGAAGTGAGGGATACGGGGAGAGGGAGTGAGGGATACGGGGAGAGGGAGTGAGGGATACGGGGAGAGGGAGTGAGGGATACGGGGAGAGGGAGTGAGGGATACGGGGAGAGGGAGTGAGGGATACGGGGAGAGGGAGTGAGGGATACGGGGAGAGGGAGTGAGGGATACGGGGAGAGGGAGTGAGGGATACGGGGAGAGGGAGTGAGGGATACGGGAGAGGAGTGAGGGATACGGGGAGAGGGAGTGAGGGATACGGGGAGAGGGAGTGAGGGATACGGGAGAGGGAGTGAGGGATACGGGGAGAGGAGTGAGGGATACGGGGAGAGTGAGTGAGGGATACGGGGAGAGGGAGTGAGGGATACGGGGAGAGGGAGTGAGGGATACGGGAGAGGGAGTGAGGGATACGGGGAGAGGGAGTGAGGGATACGGGGAGAGGGAGTGAGGGATACGGGGAGAGGGAGTGAGGGATACGGGGAGAGGGAGTGAGGGATACGGGGAGAGGGAGTGAGGGATACGGGGAGAGGGAGTGAGGGATACGGGGAGAGGGAGTGAGGGATACGGGGGAGAGGGAGTGAGGGATACGGGGAGAGGGAGTGAGGGATACGGGGAGAGGGAGTGAGGGATACGGGAGAGGGAGTGAGGGATACGGGGAGAGGGAGTGAGGATACGGGGAGAGGGAGTGAGGGATACGGGGAGAGGGAGTGAGGGATACGGGGAGAGGGAGTGAGGGATACGGGGAGAGGGAGTGAGGGATACGGGGAGGGGAGTGAGGGATACGGGGAGAGGGAGTGAGGGATACGGGGAGAGGGAGTGAGGGATACGGGGAGAGGGAGTGAGGGATACGGGGAGAGGGAGTGAGGGATACGGGGAGAGGGAGTGAGGGATACGGGGAGAGGGAGTGAGGATACGGGGAGAGGGAGTGAGGGATACGGGGAGAGGGAGTGAGGGATACGGGGAGAGGGAGTGAGGGATACGGGAGAGGGAGTGAGGGATACGGGGAGAGGGAGTGAGGGATACGGGGAGAGGGAGTGAGGGATACGGGGAGAGGGAGTGAGGGATACGGGGAGAGGGAGTGAGGGATACGGGGAGAGGGAGTGAGGGATACGGGAGAGGGAGTGAGGGATACGGGGAGAGGAGTGAGGGATACGGGGAGAGGGAGTGAGGGATACGGGGAGAGGGAGTGAGGGATACGGGGAGAGGGAGTGAGGGATACGGGGAGAGGGAGTGAGGGATACGGGGAGAGGGAGTGAGGGATACGGGGAGAGGGAGTGAGGGATACGGGGAGAGGGAGTGAGGGATACGGGAGAGGGAGTGAGGGATACGGGGAGAGGGAGTGAGGGATACGGGGAGAGGGAGTGAGGATACGGGGAGAGGGAGTGAGGGATACGGGGAGAGGGAGTGAGGGATACGGGGAGAGGGAGTGAGGGATACGGGGAGAGGGAGTGAGGGATACGGGGAGAGGGAGTGAGGGATACGGGGAGAGGGAGTGAGGGATACGGGGAGAGGGAGTGAGGGATACGGGGAGAGGGAGTGAGGGATACGGGGAGAGGGAGTGAGGGATACGGGAGAGGAGTGAGGTACGGGGAGAGGGAGTGAGGGATACGGGGAGAGGGAGTGAGGGATACGGGGAGAGGGAGTGAGGGATACGGGGAGAGGAGTGAGGGTACGGGGAGAGGGAGTGAGGGATACGGGAGAGGGAGTGAGGATACGGGGAGAGGGAGTGAGGGATACGGGGAGAGGGAGTGAGGGATACGGGGAGAGGGAGTGAGGGATACGGGGAGAGGGAGTGAGGGATACGGGGAGAGGGAGTGAGGGATACGGGAGAGGGAGTGAGGGATACGGGGAGAGGGAGTGAGGATACGGGAGAGGGAGTGAGGGATACGGGGAGAGGGAGTGAGGGATACGGGGAGAGGGAGTGAGGGATACGGGGAGAGGGAGTGAGGGATACGGGGAGAGGGAGTGAGGGATACGGGGAGAGGGAGTGAGGGATACGGGGAGAGGGAGTGAGGGATACGGGGAGAGGGAGTGAGGGATACGGGGAGAGGGAGTGAGGGATACGGGGAGAGGGAGTGAGGGTTACGGGAGAGGGAGTGAGGGATACGGGGAGAGGGAGTGAGGGATACGGGAGAGGGAGTGAGGGATACGGGGAGAGGGAGTGAGGGATACGGGGAGAGGGAGTGAGGGATACGGGGAGAGGGAGTGAGGGATACGGGGAGAGGGAGTGAGGGATACGGGGAGAGGGAGTGAGGGATACGGGGAGAGGGAGTGAGGGATACGGGGAGAGGGAGTGAGGGATACGGGGAGAGGGAGTGAGGGATACGGGGAGAGGGAGTGAGGGATACGGGGAGAGGGAGTGAGGGATACGGGGAGAGGGAGTGAGGGATACGGGGAGAGGGAGTGAGGGATACGGGGAGAGGGAGTGAGGGATACGGGGAGAGGGAGTGAGGATACGGGGAGAGGGAGTGAGGATACGGGGAGAGGGAGTGAGGGATACGGGGAGAGGGAGTGAGGGATACGGGGAGAGGGAGTGAGGGATACGGGGAGAGGGAGTGAGGGATACGGGGAGAGGGAGTGAGGGATACGGGAGAGGGAGTGAGGGATACGGGAGAGGGAGTGAGGGTTACGGGGAGAGGGAGTGAGGGATACGGGGAGAGGGAGTGAGGGATACGGGGAGAGGGAGTGAGGGATACGGGGAGAAGGAGTGAGGGATACGGGGAGAGGGAGTGAGGGATACGGGGAGAGGGAGTGAGGGATACGGGGAGAGGGAGTGAGGGATACGGGGAGAGGGAGTGAGGATACGGGGAGAGGGAGTGAGGGATACGGGGAGAGGGAGTGAGGGATACGGGGAGAGGGAGTGAGGGATACGGGGAGAGGGAGTGAGGGATACGGGGAGAGGGAGTGAGGGATACGGGGAGAGAGGGGGAGTGAGGGATACGGGGAGAGGGAGTGAGGGATACGGGGAGAGGGAGTGAGGGATACGGGGAGAGGGAGTGAGGGATACGGGGAGAGGGAGTGAGGGATACGGGGAGAGGGAGTGAGGGATACGGGGAGAGGGAGTGAGGGATACGGGGAGAGGGAGTGAGGGATACGGGAGAGGGAGTGAGGGATACGGGGAGAGGGAGTGAGGGATACGGGGAGAGGGAGTGAGGGATACGGGGAGAGGGAGTGAGGGATACGGGGAGAGGGAGTGAGGGATACGGGGAGAGGGAGTGAGGGATACGGGGAGAGGGAGTGAGGGATACGGGGAGAGGGAGTGAGGGATACGGGGAGAGGGAGTGAGGGATACGGGGAGAGGGAGTGAGGGATACGGGGAGAGGGAGTGAGGGATACGGGGAGAGGGAGTGAGGGATACGGGGAGAAGGAGTGAGGGATAGGGGAGAAGGAGTGAGGAATACGGGGAGAGGGAGTGAGGGATACGGGGAGAGGGAGTGAGGGATACGGGGAGAGGGAGTGAGGGATACGGGGAGAGGGAGTGAGGGATACGGGGAGAGGGAGTGAGGGATACGGGGAGAGGGAGTGAGGGATACGGGGAGAGGGAGTGAGGGATACGGGGAGAGGGAGTGAGGGATACGGGAGAGGGAGTGAGGGATACGGGGAGAGGGAGTGAGGGATACGGGGAGAGGGAGTGAGGGATACGGGGAGAGGGAGTGAGGGATACGGGGAGAGGGAGTGAGGGATACGGGGAGAGGGAGTGAGGGATACGGGGAGAGGGAGTGAGGGATACGGGGAGAGGGAGTGAGGGATACGGGGAGAGGGAGTGAGGGATACGGGGAGAGGGAGTGAGGGATACGGGGAGAGGGAGTGAGGGATACGGGGAGAGGGAGTGAGGGATACGGGGAGAGGGAGTGAGGGTTACGGGGAGAAGGAGTGAGGGATACGGGGAGAGGGAGTGAGGGATACGGGGAGAGGAGTGAGGGATACGGGGAGAAGGAGTGAGGGATACGGGGAGAGGGAGTGAGGGATACGGGGAGAGGGAGTGAGGGATACGGGGAGAGGGAGTGAGGGATACGGGGGAGAGGGAGTGAGGGATACGGGGAGAGGGAGTGAGGGATACGGGGAGAGGGAGTGAGGGATACGGGGAGAGGGAGTGAGGGATACGGGGAGAGGGAGTGAGGGATACGGGGAGAGGGAGTGAGGGATACGGGGAGAGGGAGTGAGGGATACGGGAGAGGGAGTGAGGGATACGGGGAGAGGGAGTGAGGGATACGGGGAGAGGGAGTGAGGGATACGGGGAGAGGGAGTGAGGGATACGGGGAGAGGGAGTGAGGGATACGGGGAGAGGGAGTGAGGGATACGGGGAGAGGGAGTGAGGGATACGGGGAGAGGGAGTGAGGGATACGGGGAGAGGGAGTGAGGGATACGGGGAGAGGGAGTGAGGGATACGGGGAGAGGGAGTGAGGGATACGGGGAGAGGGAGTGAGGGATACGGGGAGAGGGAGTGAGGGATACGGGGAGAGGAGTGAGGGTTACGGGGAGAGGGAGTGAGGGATACGGGGAGAGGGAGTGAGGGATACGGGGAGAGGGAGTGAGGGATACGGGGAGAAGGAGTGAGGGATACGGGGAGAGGGAGTGAGGGATACGGGGAGAGGGAGTGAGGGATACGGGGAGAGGGAGTGAGGGATACGGGGAGAGGGAGTGAGGGATACGGGGAGAGGAGTGAGGGATACGGGGAGAGGGAGTGAGGGATACGGGGAGAGGGAGTGAGGGATACGGGGAGAGGAGTGAGGGATACGGGGAGAGGGAGTGAGGGATACGGGGAGAGGAGTGAGGGATACGGGGAGAGGGAGTGAGGGATACGGGGAGAGGGAGCGAGGGATACGGGGAGAGGGAGCGAGGGATACGGGAGAGGGAGCGAGGGATACGGGGAGAGGGATTGAGGGATACGGGGAGAGGGAGTGAGGGATACGGGGAGAGGGAGTGAGGGATACGGGGAGAGGGAGTGAGGGATACGGGGAGAGGGAGTGAGGGATACGGGGAGAGGGAGTGAGGGATACGGGGAGAGGGAGTGAGGGATACGGGGAGAGGGAGTGAGGGATACGGGGAGAGGGAGTGAGGGATACGGGGAGAGGGAGTGAGGGATACGGGGAGAGGGAGTGAGGGATACGGGGAGAGGGAGTGAGGGATACGGGGAGAAGGAGTGAGGGATACGGGGAGAGGGAGTGAGGGATACGGGGAGAGGGAGTGAGGGATACGGGGAGAGGGAGTGAGGGATACGGGGAGAGGGAGTGAGGGATACGGGGAGAGGGAGTGAGGGATACGGGGAGAGGGAGTGAGGGATACGGGGAGAGGGAGTGAGGGATACGGGGAGAGGGAGTGAGGGATACGGGGAGAGGGAGTGAGGGATACGGGGAGAGGGAGTGAGGGATACGGGGAGAAGGAGTGAGGGATACGGGGAGAGGGAGTGAGGGATACGGGGAGAAGGAGTGAGGGATGTGGCGCCCAAAACTGCACACAGTACTCCAGCTGCGGCCTCACCAATGCCCTATACAGCTGCAGCAAGACCTCCCTACTTTTATATTCAATCCCCCTCGCTATGAAGGCCAGCATCCCATTCGCCTTCCTGACCACCTGCTGCACCTGCAAGCTGGGTTTTTGCGACTCATGCACAAGGACCCCGAGGTCCCTCTGCACCGTCGCCTGCTGCAGTTTTTCGCCACGTAAGTAATAGTCCTTCCTACCATTCCTCCTACCAAAGTGGACCACCTCACACTTGCCAACATTAAATTCCATTTGCCATTTCCTGGCCCATTCGCCCAGCCTATCTAGATCCTTCTGCAGACTCTCCACACCCTCCGCACAATTTGTCGTTCCCACAATCTTGGTGTCATCAGCAAATTTCGACACTCTGCACTCGGTTCCCTCCTCCAGATCATCTATATAAATGGTAAATAGCTGAGGCCCCAGCACTGACCCCTGGGGCACCCCACTAGTCACCATCCTCCAATCCGAATAGCACCCATTGACCCCCACTCTCTGCCTCCTATTTGACAACCAATCCTCTATCCACGCTAACACCCTACCCCCAACTCCATGTCCCCTGACCTTCTGCAATAACCTCTTGTGAGGCACCTTGTCAAACGCCTTCTGAAAATCTAGAAAGACCACATCCACCGGCTCTCCTCTACTGGGTGAGTTTGAACAAAGAATAAAGAACAACCCAGCACGGGAAACAGGCCCTTCGGCCCAACGAGCCCGCGCCGCCACATCACCCTGCACCTATTCTACCCTGCATATCTATGAATGGAACCCTACTCAGTCAGATTCAGGGAAGAAATAGTGTCAATTTGGTAAAAACCGATTTGCCTGAGAGCACATTTTTGGGGTGTGGGAGGAAACCGGAGCGCCCGGAGGAAACCCACGCAACCACAGGGAGAATGCGCAAACTCCCACAGACACAGGCCCAAATCCATGTGCCTGCACAGCCAGCAGTGCTAGTCACTGAGCTGTTGCGGCGCCCATCTACCGGTCCAGGATCAAGCACACACACCGACATGAAGTACTAGGCCACTCCTGGAACTTCCAAGAGCAGCCCACGCACGACCCGCTGTGTGAATGCCCCTCGTTTGACACGAGGTGGACCTCCACCTGTGGAATAAAGACAAAAATATTAATCTTACAGCCTGCCTTTCCGGTGTCTCCCGAGGTTTAACCCTATTTAATAGCCCCTACCATATCCCTCCATTCTCGTTTCACTCATGTGCCTATCTAACTGCATCTTAAACGAGTCCAACGTTCCTGCCTCCACCACCCTACTCGGTAGCGCGTTCCAGACCCCTACAACTCTCTGTGTAAAGAACCTTCTTCTCACCTCCAAATTATACCTCTCCCCCCTCACCCTTAAATGATGACCTCTCGTGTTTGTATCTAGTCTAGGAGCAGTCTCTCACTATTAATTCTATCCATTCCCTTCATTATCTTATACACTTCTATCATGTCCCCTCTCAATCTCCGCCTTTCCAAGGAGAATAGTCCCAGTTTCTTCAACCTCTCCTCGTAACCCGGTCCCCCCATGCCAGGCAACATCCTGGTAAACCTCCTCTGCACCCTTTCCAGAGACTCCACGTCCTTCCGGTAGTAAGGTGACCAGAACTGGACGCAGTACTCCAAATGCGGTCTAACCAACGTTCTGTACAACTGAAGCATTAGACGGCAGCTTTTATACTCTATGCCCCTTCCTATAAAGGCCAACATCCCATAAGCCTTCCTAACAACCTTCTCCACTTGTGATGCAACCTTCATGGATTTGTGAACCTGCACTCCCAGGTCCCTCTGTATGTCAATACTCCTAATCGGCCCTCCCTTTAATCTCATAGCTCCTCTCTGCATTATTCCGTCCAAAATGCATCACCTCACATTTGTCAGGATTAAATTCCATCTGCCACCTATCTGCCCACTGCACCAACCTATCTATATTCTGTTGTATCACCTGACAGTCCAGTTCCGTACCCGCCAACCCTGCCATCTTGGTGTCATCAGCAAACTTGCTAATCACACCACCTACGCCCTCTTCCAAGTCATTTATGTAGACTACAAAGAGGAGAGGTCCCAGTACTGAGCCCTGCGGCACACCACTGGTCACTGGCCTCCAGCCCGACAAGGTCCCCTCCACAGCTACCCTCTGTCTCCTATTTCCCAGCCAGTTCTCAATCCACCTAGCTACCTGGCCTCGTATCCCATGCGCCTTAACCTTTTCTACCAGCCTACCGTGAGGGACTTTGTCAAACGCCTTACTGAAATCCATATAGATCACATCAACGGTTCTCCCATCGTCAACCGTTTTTGTCACCTCCTCAAAGAATTCCACCAGATTCGTAAGGCAAGACCTCCTCTAACAAAGCCATGTTGCGTATCCCTAATCAGATCGCAACGCTCCAAATGCTCATACATCCTACCCCTAAGTATTTTTTCCACTAACTTGCTGGGTGAGTTTGTTGGGTGAGTTTGCTGGGTGAGTTTGCTGGGTGAGTTTGCTGGGTGAGTTTGCTGGGTGAGTTTGCTGGGTCAGTTTGCTGGGTCAGTTTGCTGGGTCAGTTTGCTGGGTGAGTTTGCTGGGTGAGTTTGCAGGGTCAGTTTGCTGGGTGAGTTTGCTGGGTGAGTTTGCTGGGTGAGTTTGCTGGGTGAGTTTGCTGGGTCAGTTTGCTGGGTGAGTTTGCTGGGTGAGTTTGCTGGGTGAGTTTGCTGGGTGAGTTTGTTGGGTGAGTTTGCTGGGTGAGTTTGTTGGGTGAGTTTGCTGGGTCAGTTTGCTGGTCAGTTTGCTGGGTGAGTTTGCTGGGTGAGTTTGCTGGGTCAGTTTGTTGGGTGAGTTTGCTGGGTGAGTTTGTTGGGTGAGTTTGCTGGGTCAGTTTGCTGGGTCAGTTTGCTGGGTGAGTTTGCTGGGTCAGTTTGCTGGGTGAGTTTGCTGGGTCAGTTTGTTGGGTGAGTTTGCTGGGTCAGTTTGTTGGGTGAGTTTGCTGGGTGAGTTTGTGGGGTGAGTTTGCTGGGTGAGTTTGCTGGGTGAGTTTGCTGGGTGAGTTTGCTGGGTGAGTTTGCTGGGTCAGTTTGCTGGGTCAGTTTGCTGGGTGAGTTTGCTGGGTGAGTTTGCTGGGTGAGTTTGCTGGGTCAGTTTGCTGGGTCAGTTTGCTGGGTGAGTTTGCTGGGTGAGTTTGCCGGGTCAGTTTGCTGGGTGAGTTTGCTGGGTGAGTTTGCTGGGTGAGTTTGCTGGGTCAGTTTGCTGGGTGAGTTTGCTGGGTCAGTTTGCTGGGTCAGTTTGCTGGGTGAGTTTGTTGGGTGAGTTTGTTGGGTCAGTTTGCTGGGTCAGTTTGTTGGGTGAGTTTGCTGGGTGAGTTTGTTGGGTGAGTTTGCTGGGTGAGTTTGCTGGGTCAGTTTGTTGGGTGAGTTTGCTGGGTGAGTTTGTTGGGTGAGTTTGCTGGGTGAGTTTGCTGGGTGAGTTTGCTGGGTGAGTTTGCTGGGTGAGTTTGCTGGGTCAGTTTGTTGGGTGAGTTTGCTGGGTGAGTTTGCTGGGTGAGTTTGCTGGGTGAGTTTGCTGGGTGAGTTTGCTGGGTGAGTTTGTTGGGTGAGTTTGCTGGGTGAGTTTGCTGGGTGAGTTTGTTGGGTGAGTTTGTTGGGTGAGTTTGTTGGGTGAGTTTGCTGGGTCAGTTTGCTGGGTGAGTTTGCTGGGTCAGTTTGCTGGGTGAGTTTGCTGGGTCAGTTTGCTGGGTGAGTTTGCTGGGTGAGTTTGTTGGGTGAGTTTGTTGGGTGAGTTTGCTGGGTGAGTTTGCTGGGTGAGTTTGTTGGGTGAGTTTGCTGGGTGAGTTTGTTGGGTGAGTTTGTTGGGTCAGTTTGCTGGGTGAGTTTGCTGGGTCAGTTTGTTGGGTGAGTTTGCTGGGTGAGTTTGCTGGGTGAGTTTGCTGGGTGAGTTTGCTGGGTGAGTTTGCTGGGTGAGTTTGTTGGGTGAGTTTGCTGGGTGAGTTTGTTGGGTGAGTTTGCTGGGTCAGTTTGCTGGGTGAGTTTGTTGGGTGAGTTTGCTGGGTGAGTTTGCTGGGTGAGTTTGCAGGGTCAGTTTGCTGGGTCAGTTTGCTGGGTGAGTTTGCTGGGTGAGTTTGCTGGGTGAGTTTGTTGGGTGAGTTTGCTGGGTCAGTTTGCTGGGTGAGTTTGTTGGGTGAGTTTGCTGGGTGAGTTTGCTGGGTGAGTTTGCAGGGTCAGTTTGCTGGGTCAGTTTGCTGGGTGAGTTTGCTGGGTGAGTTTGCTGGGTGAGTTTGCTGGGTGAGTTTGCTGGGTCAGTTTGCTGGGTGAGTTTGCTGGGTGAGTTTGCTGGGTGAGTTTGCTGGGTGAGTTTGCTGGGTGAGTTTGCTGGGTCAGTTTGCTGGGTGAGTTTGCTGGGTGAGTTTGCTGGGTGAGTTTGCTGGGTCAGTTTGCTGGGTGAGTTTGCTGGGTGAGTTTGCTGGGTGAGTTTGTTGGGTCAGTTTGCTGGGTGAGTTTGCTGGGTGAGTTTGCTGGGTGAGTTTGTTGGGTGAGTTTGCTGGGTGAGTTTGTTGGGTGAGTTTGCTGGGTGAGTTTGCTGGGTGAGTTTGTTGGGTGAGTTTGTTGGGTGAGTTTGCTGGGTGAGTTTGCTGGGTGAGTTTGTTGGGTGAGTTTGCTGGGTGAGTTTGCTGGGTGAGTTTGTTGGGTGAGTTTGTTGGGTGAGTTTGCTGGGTGAGTTTGTTGGGTGAGTTTGTTGGTGAGTTTGCTGGGTGAGTTTGCTGGGTGAGTTTGCTGGGTGAGTTTGTTGGGTCAGTTTGCTGGGTGAGTTTGCTGGGTCAGTTTGTTGGGTGAGTTTGTTGGTGAGTTTGCTGGGTGAGTTTGCTGGGTGAGTTTGCTGGGTGAGTTTGCTGGGTGAGTTTGTTGGGTGAGTTTGCTGGGTGAGTTTGTTGGGTGAGTTTGCTGGGTCAGTTTGCTGGGTGAGTTTGTTGGGTGAGTTTGCTGGGTGAGTTTGCTGGGTGAGTTTGCAGGGTCAGTTTGCTGGGTCAGTTTGCTGGGTGAGTTTGCTGGGTGAGTTTGCTGGGTGAGTTTGTTGGGTGAGTTTGCTGGGTCAGTTTGCTGGGTGAGTTTGTTGGGTGAGTTTGCTGGGTGAGTTTGCTGGGTGAGTTTGCAGGGTCAGTTTGCTGGGTCAGTTTGCTGGGTGAGTTTGCTGGGTGAGTTTGCTGGGTGAGTTTGCTGGGTGAGTTTGCTGGGTGAGTTTGCTGGGTGAGTTTGCTGGGTGAGTTTGCTGGGTGAGTTTGCTGGGTGAGTTTGTTGGGTGAGTTTGTTGGGTGAGTTTGCTGGGTGAGTTTGTTGGGTCAGTTTGCTGGGTGAGTTTGCTGGGTGAGTTTGCTGGGTGAGTTTGTTGGGTGAGTTTGCTGGGTGAGTTTGTTGGGTGAGTTTGCTGGGTGAGTTTGCTGGGTGAGTTTGTTGGGTGAGTTTGTTGGGTGAGTTTGCTGGGTGAGTTTGCTGGGTGAGATTGTTGGGTGAGTTTGCTGGGTGAGTTTGCTGGGTGAGTTTGTTGGGTGAGTTTGCTGGGTGAGTTTGCTGGGTCAGTTTGCTGGGTGAGTTTGCTGGGTGAGTTTGCTGGGTGAGTTTGCTGGGTGAGTTTGCTGGGTGAGTTTGTTGGGTGAGTTTGCTGGGTGAGTTTGCTGGGTGAGTTTGTTGGGTGAGTTTGTTGGGTGAGTTTGCTGGGTGAGTTTGCTGGGTGAGTTTGTTGGGTGAGTTTGCTGGGTGAGTTTGCTGGGTGAGTTTGTTGGGTGAGTTTGCTGGGTGAGTTTGCTGGGTGAGTTTGTTGGGTGAGTTTGCTGGGTCACTTTGCTGGGTGAGTTTGCTGGGTGAGTTTGCTGGGTGAGTTTGCTGGGTCAGTTTGTTGGGTGAGTTTGCTGGGTGAGTTTGCTGGGTGAGTTTGCTGGGTGAGTTTGCTGGGTCAGTTTGCTGGGTGAGTTTGCTGGGTGAGTTTGCTGGGTCAGTTTGTTGGGTGAGTTTGCTGGGTGAGTTTGCTGGGTGAGTTTGCTGGGTGAGTTTGCTGGGTGAGTTTGCTGGGTCAGTTTGTTGGGTGAGTTTGCTGGGTGAGTTTGCTGGGTGAGTTTGCTGGGTGAGTTTGTTGGGTGAGTTTGCTGGGTGAGTTTGCTGGGTGAGTTTGCTGGGTGAGTTTGCTGGGTCAGTTTGTTGGGTGAGTTTGCTGGGTGAGTTTGCTGGGTGAGTTTGCTGGGTGAGTTTGCAGGGTCAGTTTGCTGGGTCAGTTTGCTGGGTGAGTTTGCTGGGTGAGTTTGCTGGGTGAGTTTGTTGGGTGAGTTTGCTGGGTCAGTTTGCTGGGTGAGTTTGTTGGGTGAGTTTGCTGGGTGAGTTTGCTGGGTGAGTTTGCAGGGTCAGTTTGCTGGGTCAGTTTGCTGGGTGAGTTTGCTGGGTGAGTTTGCTGGGTGAGTTTGCTGGGTGAGTTTGCTGGGTGAGTTTGCTGGGTGAGTTTGCTGGGTGAGTTTGCTGGGTGAGTTTGCTGGGTGAGTTTGTTGGGTGAGTTTGTTGGGTGAGTTTGCTGGGTGAGTTTGTTGGGTCAGTTTGCTGGGTGAGTTTGCTGGGTGAGTTTGCTGGGTGAGTTTGTTGGGTGAGTTTGCTGGGTGAGTTTGTTGGGTGAGTTTGCTGGGTGAGTTTGCTGGGTGAGTTTGTTGGGTGAGTTTGTTGGGTGAGTTTGCTGGGTGAGTTTGCTGGGTGAGATTGTTGGGTGAGTTTGCTGGGTGAGTTTGCTGGGTGAGTTTGTTGGGTGAGTTTGCTGGGTGAGTTTGCTGGGTCAGTTTGCTGGGTGAGTTTGCTGGGTGAGTTTGCTGGGTGAGTTTGCTGGGTGAGTTTGCTGGGTGAGTTTGTTGGGTGAGTTTGCTGGGTGAGTTTGCTGGGTGAGTTTGTTGGGTGAGTTTGTTGGGTGAGTTTGCTGGGTGAGTTTGCTGGGTGAGTTTGTTGGGTGAGTTTGCTGGGTGAGTTTGCTGGGTGAGTTTGTTGGGTGAGTTTGCTGGGTGAGTTTGCTGGGTGAGTTTGTTGGGTGAGTTTGCTGGGTCACTTTGCTGGGTGAGTTTGCTGGGTGAGTTTGCTGGGTGAGTTTGCTGGGTCAGTTTGTTGGGTGAGTTTGCTGGGTGAGTTTGCTGGGTGAGTTTGCTGGGTGAGTTTGCTGGGTCAGTTTGCTGGGTGAGTTTGCTGGGTGAGTTTGCTGGGTCAGTTTGTTGGGTGAGTTTGCTGGGTGAGTTTGCTGGGTGAGTTTGCTGGGTGAGTTTGCTGGGTGAGTTTGCTGGGTCAGTTTGTTGGGTGAGTTTGCTGGGTGAGTTTGCTGGGTGAGTTTGCTGGGTGAGTTTGTTGGGTGAGTTTGCTGGGTGAGTTTGCTGGGTGAGTTTGCTGGGTGAGTTTGCTGGGTCAGTTTGTTGGGTGAGTTTGCTGGGTGAGTTTGCTGGGTGAGTTTGCTGGGTCAGTTTGCTGGGTCAGTTTGCTGGGTCAGTTTGCTGGGTGAGTTTGCTGGGTGAGTTTGCTGGGTGAGTTTGTTGGGTGAGTTTGCTGGGTGAGTTTGCTGGGTGAGTTTGCTGGGTGAGTTTGTTGGGTGAGTTTGCTGGGTGAGTTTGCTGGGTGAGTTTGCAGGGTCAGTTTGCTGGGTGAGTTTGCTGGGTGAGTTTGCTGGGTGAGTTTGTTGGGTGAGTTTGCTGGGTCAGTTTGCTGGGTGAGTTTGCTGGGTGAGTTTGCTGGGTGAGTTTGCTGGGTGAGTTTGCTGGGTGAGTTTGTTGGGTGAGTTTGCTGGGTGAGTTTGTTGGGTGAGTTTGCTGGGTCAGTTTGCTGGGTCAGTTTGCGGGGTGAGTTTGCTGGGTCAGTTTGCTGGGTCAGTTTGTTGGGTGAGTTTGCTGGGTGAGTTTGCTGGGTGAGTTTGCTGGGTGAGTTTGCTGGGTGAGTTTGCTGGGTGTGTTTGCTGGGTGAGTTTGCTGGGTGAGTTTGTGGGGTGAGTTTGCTGGGTGAGTTTGCTCGGTGAGTTTGCTGGGTGAGTTTGCTGGGTGAGTTTGCTGGGTGTGTTTGCTGGGTGAGTTTGCTGGGTCAGTTTGCTGGGTCAGTTTGCTGGGTGAGTTTGCTGGGTGAGTTTGCTGGGTCAGTTTGCTGGGTCAGTTTGCTGGGTGAGTTTGCTGGGTGAGTTTGCTGGGTGAGTTTGCTGGGTGAGTTTGCTGGGTGAGTTTGCTGGGTGAGTTTGTTGGGTGAGTTTTCTGGGTGAGTTTGCTGGGTCAGTTTGCTGGGTGAGTTTGCTGGGTGAGTTTGCTGGGTGAGTTTGTGGGGTGAGTTTGCTGGGTGAGTTTGCTGGGTCAGTTTGCTGGGTGAGTTTGCTGGGTGAGTTTGTTGGGTGAGTTTGCTGGGTGAGTTTGTTGGGTGAGTTTGCTGGGTGAGTTTGCTGGGTGAGTTTGCTGGGTGAGTTTGCTGGGTGAGTTTGCTGGGTCAGTTTGTTGGGTGAGTTTGCTGGGTGAGTTTGCTGGGTGAGTTTGCTGGGTGAGTTTGCTGGGTGAGTTTGCTGGGTGAGTTTGTTGGGTGAGTTTGCTGGGTGAGTTTGCTGGGTGAGTTTGTTGGGTGAGTTTGTTGGGTGAGTTTGTTGGGTGAGTTTGCTGGGTGAGTTTGCTGGGTGAGTTTGTTGGGTGAGTTTGCTGGGTGAGTTTGTTGGGTGAGTTTGTTGGGTGAGTTTGCTGGGTCAGTTTGTTGGGTGAGTTTGCTGGGTGAGTTTGCTGGGTGAGTTTGTTGGGTGAGTTTGCTGGGTGAGTTTGCTGGGTGAGTTTGTTGGGTCAGTTTGCTGGGTGAGTTTGCTGGGTGAGTTTGCTGGGTGAGTTTGTTGGGTGAGTTTGTTGGGTGAGTTTGCTGGGTGAGTTTGCTGGGTGAGTTTGTTGGGTGAGTTTGCTGGGTGAGTTTGCTGGGTGAGTTTGCTGGGTCAGTTTGTTGGGTGAGTTTGCTGGGTGAGTTTGCTGGGTGAGTTTGCTGGGTGAGTTTGCTGGGTGAGTTTGTTGGGTGAGTTTGCTGGGTCAGTTTGCTGGGTGAGTTTGCTGGGTGAGTTTGTTGGGTGAGTTTGCTGGGTGAGTTTGCTGGGTGAGTTTGCTGGGCGAGTTTGCTGGGTGAGTTTGCTGGGTGAGTTTGTTGGGTGAGTTTGCTGGGTGAGTTTGCTGGGTGAGTTTGTTGGGTGAGTTTGCTGGGTGAGTTTGCTGGGTGAGTTTGCAGGGTCAGTTTGCTGGGTGAGTTTGCTGGGTGAGTTTGCTGGGTGAGTTTGTTGGGTGAGTTTGCTGGGTCAGTTTGCTGGGTGAGTTTGCTGGGTGAGTTTGCTGGGTGAGTTTGCTGGGTGAGTTTGCTGGGTGAGTTTGTTGGGTGAGTTTGCTGGGTGAGTTTGTTGGGTGAGTTTGCTGGGTCAGTTTGCTGGGTCAGTTTGCGGGGTGAGTTTGCTGGGTCAGTTTGCTGGGTCAGTTTGTTGGGTGAGTTTGCTGGGTGAGTTTGTGGGGTGAGTTTGCTGGGTGAGTTTGCTCGGTGAGTTTGCTGGGTGAGTTTGCTGGGTGTGTTTGCTGGGTGAGTTTGCTGGGTCAGTTTGCTGGGTCAGTTTGCTGGGTGAGTTTGCTGGGTGAGTTTGCTGGGTCAGTTTGCTGGGTCAGTTTGCTGGGTGAGTTTGCTGGGTGAGTTTGCTGGGTGAGTTTGCTGGGTGAGTTTGCTGGGTGAGTTTGTTGGGTGAGTTTGCTGGGTGAGTTTGCTGGGTCAGTTTGCTGGGTGAGTTTGCTGGGTGAGTTTGCTGGGTGAGTTTGTGGGGTGAGTTTGCTGGGTGAGTTTGCTGGGTCAGTTTGCTGGGTGAGTTTGCTGGGTGAGTTTGTTGGGTGAGTTTGCTGGGTGAGTTTGTTGGGTGAGTTTGCTGGGTGAGTTTGCTGGGTGAGTTTGCTGGGTGAGTTTGCTGGGTGAGTTTGCTGGGTCAGTTTGTTGGGTGAGTTTGCTGGGTGAGTTTGCTGGGTGAGTTTGCTGGGTGAGTTTGCTGGGTGAGTTTGTTGGGTGAGTTTGCTGGGTGAGTTTGCTGGGTGAGTTTGCTGGGTGAGTTTGTTGGGTGAGTTTGCTGGGTGAGTTTGCTGGGTGAGTTTGTTGGGTGAGTTTGTTGGGTGAGTTTGTTGGGTGAGTTTGCTGGGTGAGTTTGCTGGGTGAGTTTGTTGGGTGAGTTTGCTGGGTGAGTTTGTTGGGTGAGTTTGTTGGGTGAGTTTGCTGGGTCAGTTTGTTGGGTGAGTTTGCTGGGTGAGTTTGCTGGGTGAGTTTGTTGGGTGAGTTTGCTGGGTGAGTTTGCTGGGTGAGTTTGTTGGGTCAGTTTGCTGGGTGAGTTTGCTGGGTGAGTTTGCTGGGTGAGTTTGTTGGGTGAGTTTGTTGGGTGAGTTTGCTGGGTGAGTTTGCTGGGTGAGTTTGTTGGGTGAGTTTGCTGGGTGAGTTTGCTGGGTGAGTTTGCTGGGTCAGTTTGTTGGGTGAGTTTGCTGGGTGAGTTTGCTGGGTGTGTTTGCTGGGTGAGTTTGCTGGGTGAGTTTGTTGGGTGAGTTTGCTGGGTCAGTTTGCTGGGTGAGTTTGCTGGGTGAGTTTGTTGGGTGAGTTTGCTGGGTGAGTTTGCTGGGTGAGTTTGCTGGGCGAGTTTGCTGGGTGAGTTTGCTGGGTGAGTTTGTTGGGTGAGTTTGCTGGGTGAGTTTGCTGGGTGAGTTTGCAGGGTCAGTTTGCTGGGTCAGTTTGCTGGGTGAGTTTGCTGGGTGAGTTTGCAGGGTCAGTTTGCTGGGTCAGTTTGCTGGGTGAGTTTGCTGGGTGAGTTTGCTGGGTGAGTTTGCTGGGTGAGTTTGCTGGGTCAGTTTGCTGGGTGTGTTTGCTGGGTGAGTTTGCTGGGTGAGTTTGCTGGGTCAGTTTGCTGGGTGAGTTTGCTGGGTGAGTTTGCTGGGTCAGTTTGCTGGGTCAGTTTGCTGGGTGAGTTTGCTGGGTCAGTTTGCTGGGTGAGTTTGCTGGGTGAGTTTGCTGGGTCAGTTTGCTGGGTCAGTTTGCTGGGTGAGTTTGCTGGGTGAGTTTGCTGGGTGAGTTTGCTGGGTCAGTTTGTTGGGTGAGTATGCTGGGTGAGTTTGCTGGGTGAGTTTGCTGGGTGAGTTTGTAGGGTGAGTTTGCTGGGTGAGTTTGTTGGGTGAGTTTGCTGGGTGAGTTTGTTGGGTGAGTTTGCTAGGTGAGTTTGTTGGGTGAGTTTGTTGGGTGAGTTTGCTGGGTGAGTTTGCTGGGTGAGTTTGTTGGGTGAGTTTGCTGGGTGAGTTTGTTGGGTGAGTTTGCTGGGTGAGTTTGCTGGGTGAGTTTGTGGGGTGAGTCTGTTGGGTGAGTTTGCTGGGTGAGTTTGCTGGGTGAGTTTGTTGGGTGAGTTTGCTGGGTGAGTTTGCTGGGTGAGTTTGTTGGGTGAGTTTGTGGGGTGAGTCTGTTGGGTGAGTTTGCTGGGTGAGTTTGCTGGGTGAGTTTGTTGGGTGAGTTTGCTGGGTGAGTTTGCTGGGTGAGTTTGCTGGGTGAGTTTGCTGGGTGAGTTTGCTGGGTGAGTTTGCTGGGTGAGTTTGCTGGGTGAGTTTGCTGGGTGAGTTTGTTGGGTGAGTTTGCTGGGTGAGTTTGCTGGGTGAGTTTGTGGGGTGAGTCTGTTGGGTGAGTTTGCAGGGTGAGTTTGCTGGGTGAGTTTGTTGGGTGAGTTTGCTGGGTGAGTTTGCTGGGTGAGTTTGCTGGGTGAGTTTGCTGGGTGAGTTTGCTGGGTGAGTTTGCTGGGTGAGTTTGCTGGGTGAGTTTGCTGGGTGAGTTTGTTGGGTGAGTTTGCTGGGTGAGTTTGCTGGGTGAGTTTGTTGGGTGAGTTTGTTGGGTGAGTTTGCTGGGTGAGTTTGCTGGGTGAGTTTGTTGGGTGAGTTTGCTGGGTGAGTTTGCTGGGTGAGTTTGTTGGGTGAGTTTGCTGGGTGAGTTTGCTGGGTGAGTTTGCTGGGTGAGTTTGCTGGGTGAGTTTGCTGGGTGAGTTTCCTGGGTCAGTTTGTTGGGTGAGTTTGCTGGGTGAGTTTGCTGGGTGAGTTTGCTGGGTGAGTTTGCTGGGTCAGTTTGTTGGGTGAGTTTGCTGGGTGAGTTTGCTGGGTGAGTTTGCTGGGTGAGTTTGTTGGGTGAGTTTGCTGGGTGAGTTTGCTGGGTGAGTTTGCTGGGTGAGTTTGCTGGGTGAGTTTGTTGGGTGAGTTTGCTGGGTGAGTTTGCTGGGTGAGTTTGCAGGGTCAGTTTGCTGGGTGAGTTTGTTGGGTGAGTTTGTTGGGTGAGTTTGCTGGGTGAGTTTGCTGGGTGAGTTTGTTGGGTGAGTTTGTTGGGTGAGTTTGCTGGGTCAGTTTGCTGGGTGAGTTTGTTGGGTGAGTTTGCTGGGTGAGTTTGCTGGGTGAGTTTGCAGGGTCAGTTTGCTGGGTCAGTTTGCTGGGTGAGTTTGCTGGGTGAGTTTGCTGGGTGAGTTTGCTGGGTCAGTTTGCTGGGTGAGTTTGCTGGGTGAGTTTGCTGGGTGAGTTTGCTGGGTGAGTTTGCTGGGTCAGTTTGCTGGGTGAGTTTGCTGGGTGAGTTTGCTGGGTCAGTTTGCTGGGTGAGTTTGCTGGGTGAGTTTGCTGGGTGAGTTTGTTGGGTCAGTTTGCTGGGTGAGTTTGCTGGGTGAGTTTGCTGGGTGAGTTTGTTGGGTGAGTTTGCTGGGTGAGTTTGTTGGGTGAGTTTGCTGGGTGAGTTTGCTGGGTGAGTTTGTTGGGTGAGTTTGTTGGGTGAGTTTGCTGGGTGAGTTTGCTGGGTGAGATTGTTGGGTGAGTTTGCTGGGTGAGTTTGCTGGGTGAGTTTGTTGGGTGAGTTTGCTGGGTGAGTTTGCTGGGTCAGTTTGCTGGGTGAGTTTGCTGGGTGAGTTTGCTGGGTGAGTTTGCTGGGTGAGTTTGCTGGGTGAGTTTGTTGGGTGAGTTTGCTGGGTGAGTTTGCTGGGTGAGTTTGTTGGGTGAGTTTGTTGGGTGAGTTTGCTGGGTGAGTTTGCTGGGTGAGTTTGTTGGGTGAGTTTGCTGGGTGAGTTTGCTGGGTGAGTTTGTTGGGTGAGTTTGCTGGGTGAGTTTGCTGGGTGAGTTTGTTGGGTGAGTTTGCTGGGTGAGTTTGCTGGGTCACTTTGCTGGGTGAGTTTGCTGGGTGAGTTTGCTGGGTGAGTTTGCTGGGTCAGTTTGTTGGGTGAGTTTGCTGGGTGAGTTTGCTGGGTGAGTTTGCTGGGTGAGTTTGCTGGGTCAGTTTGCTGGGTGAGTTTGCTGGGTCAGTTTGCTGGGTCAGTTTGTTGGGTGAGTTTGCTGGGTGAGTTTGCTGGGTGAGTTTGCTGGGTGAGTTTGCTGGGTCAGTTTGCTGGGTCAGTTTGTTGGGTGAGTTTGCTGGGTGAGTTTGCTGGGTGAGTTTGTTGGGTGAGTTTGCTGGGTGAGTTTGCTGGGTGAGTTTGCTGGGTGAGTTTGCTGGGTCAGTTTGTTGGGTGAGTTTGCTGGGTGAGTTTGCTGGGTGAGTTTGCTGGGTGAGTTTGCTGGGTGAGTTTGCTGGGTGAGTTTGTTGGGTGAGTTTGCTGGGTGAGTTTGCTGGGTGAGTTTGCAGGGTCAGTTTGCTGGGACAGTTTGCTGGGTGAGTTTGCTGGGTGAGTTTGTTGGGTGAGTTTGCTGGGTCAGTTTGCTGGGTGAGTTTGCTGGGTGAGTTTGCTGGGTGAGTTTGCTGGGTGAGTTTGTTGGGTGAGTTTGCTGGGTGAGTTTGTTGGGTGAGTTTGCTGGGTCAGTTTGCTGGGTCAGTTTGCGGGGTGAGTTTGCTGGGTCAGTTTGCTGGGTCAGTTTGTTGGGTGAGTTTGCTGGGTGAGTTTGTGGGGTGAGTTTGCTGGGTGAGTTTGCTTGGTGAGTTTGCTGGGTGAGTTTGCTGGGTGAGTTTGCTGGGTGTGTTTGCTGGGTGAGTTTGCTGGGTGAGTTTGCTGGGTCAGTTTGCTGGGTGAGTTTGCTGGGTGAGTTTGCTGGGTGAGTTTGCTGGGTGAGTTTGCTGGGTCAGTTTGCTGGGTGAGTTTGCTGGGTGAGTTTGCTGGGTGAGTTTGTTGGGTCAGTTTGCTGGGTGAGTTTGCTGGGTCAGTTTGCTGGGTGAGTTTGCTGGGTGAGTTTGCTGGGTGAGTTTGTGGGGTGAGTTTGCTGGGTGAGTTTGCTGGGTCAGTTTGCTGGGTGAGTTTGCTGGGTGAGTTTGTTGGGTGAGTTTGCTGGGTGAGTTTGTTGGGTGAGTTTGCTGGGTGAGTTTGCTGGGTGAGTTTGCTGGGTGAGTTTGCTGGGTGAGTTTGCTGGGTCAGTTTGTTGGGTGAGTTTGCTGGGTGAGTTTGCTGGGTGAGTTTGCTGGGTGAGTTTGCTGGGTGAGTTTGCTGGGTGAGTTTGTTGGGTGAGTTTGCTGGGTGAGTTTGCTGGGTGAGTTTGTTGGGTGAGTTTGTTGGGTGAGTTTGTTGGGTGAGTTTGCTGGGTCAGTTTGCTGGGTGAGTTTGCTGGGTGAGTTTGTTGGGTGAGTTTGCTGGGTGAGTTTGTTGGGTGAGTTTGTTGGGTGAGTTTGCTGGGTCAGTTTGTTGGGTGAGCTTGCTGGGTGAGTTTGCTGGGTGAGTTTGTTGGGTGAGTTTGCTGGGTGAGTTTGCTGGGTGAGTTTGTTGGGTCAGTTTGCTGGGTGAGTTTGCTGGGTGAGTTTGTTGGGTGAGTTTGTTGGGTGAGTTTGCTGGGTGAGTTTGCTGGGTGAGTTTGTTGGGTGAGTTTGCTGGGTGAGTTTGCTGGGTGAGTTTGTTGGGTGAGTTTGTTGGGTGAGTTTGCTGGGTGAGTTTGCTGGGTGAGTTTGTTGGGTGAGTTTGCTGGGTGAGTTTGCTGGGTGAGTTTGCTGGGTCAGTTTGCTGGGTGAGTTTGCTGGGTGAGTTTGCTGGGTGAGTTTGCTGGGTGAGTTTGTTGGGTGAGTTTGCTGGGTCAGTTTGCTGGGTGAGTTTGCTGGGTGAGTTTGTTGGGTGAGTTTGCTGGGTGAGTTTGCTGGGTGAGTTTGCTGGGCGAGTTTGCTGGGTGAGTTTGCTGGGTGAGTTTGTTGGGTGAGTTTGCTGGGTGAGTTTGCTGGGTGAGTTTGCAGGGTCAGTTTGCTGGGTCAGTTTGCTGGGTGAGTTTGCTGGGTGAGTTTGCAGGGTCAGTTTGCTGGGTCAGTTTGCTGGGTGAGTTTGCTGGGTGAGTTTGCTGGGTGAGTTTGCTGGGTCAGTTTGCTGGGTGTGTTTGCTGGGTGAGTTTGCTGGGTGAGTTTGCTGGGTCAGTTTGCTGGGTGAGTTTGCTGGGTGAGTTTGCTGGGTCAGTTTGCTGGGTGAGTTTGCTGGGTGAGTTTGCTGGGTCAGTTTGCTGGGTGAGTTTGCTGGGTGAGTTTGCTGGGTCAGTTTGCTGGGTGAGTTTGCTCGGTGAGTTTGCTGGGTGAGTTTGCTGGGTCAGTTTGTTGGGTGAGTATGCTGGGTGAGTTTGCTGGGTGAGTTTGCTGGGTGAGTTTGTTGGGTGAGTTTGTTGGGTGAGTTTGCTGGGTGAGTTTGCTGGGTGAGTTTGCTGGGTCAGTTTGCTGGGTGAGGTTGCTGGGTGAGTTTGCTGGGTGAGTTTGCTGGGTCAGTTTGCTGGGTGAGTTTGCTGGGTGAGTTTGCTGGGTGAGTTTGCTGGGTCAGTTTGTTGGGTGAGTTTGCTGGGTGAGTTTGCTGGGTGAGTTTGCTGGGTCAGTTTGTTGGGTGAGTTTGCTGGGTGAGTTTGCTGGGTGAGTTTGCTGGGTGAGTTTGTTGGGTGAGTTTGCTGGGTGAGTTTGTTGGGTGAGTTTGCTGGGTGAGTTTGCTGGGTGAGTTTGTTGGGTGAGTTTGTTGGGTGAGTTTGCTGGGTGTGTTTGCTGGGTGAGTTTGTTGGGTGAGTTTGCTGGGTGAGTTTGCTGGGTGAGTTTGTTGGGTGAGTTTGCTGGGTGAGTTTGCTGGGTGAGTTTGCTGGGTGAGTTTGCTGGGTGAGTTTGTTGGGTGAGTCTGTTGGGTGAGTTTGCTGGGTGAGTTTGCTGGGTGAGTTTGTTGGGTGAGTTTGCTGGGTGAGTTTGCTGGGTGAGTTTGTTGGGTGAGTTTGCTGGGTGAGTTTGCTGGGTGAGTTTGCTGGGTGAGTTTGCTGGGTGAGTTTGCTGGGTGAGTTTGCTGGGTGAGTTTGCTGGGTGAGTTTGTTGGGTGAGTTTGCTGGGTGAGTTTGCTGGGTGAGTTTGTTGGGTGAGTTTGTTGGGTGAGTTTGCTGGGTGAGTTTGCTGGGTGAGTTTGTTGGGTGAGTTTGCTGGGTGAGTTTGCTGGGTGAGTTTGTTGGGTGAGTTTGCTGGGTGAGTTTGCTGGGTCATTTTGCTGGGTGAGTTTGTTGGGTGAGTTTGCTGGGTGAGTTTCCTGGGTCAGTTTGTTGGGTGAGTTTGCTGGGTGAGTTTGCTGGGTGAGTTTGCTGGGTGAGTTTGCTGGGTCAGTTTGTTGGGTGAGTTTGCTGGGTGAGTTTGCTGGGTGAGTTTGCTGGGTGAGTTTGTTGGGTGAGTTTGCTGGGTGAGTTTGCTGGGTGAGTTTGCTGGGTGAGTTTGCTGGGTGAGTTTGTTGGGTGAGTTTGCTGGGTGAGTTTGCTGGGTGAGTTTGCAGGGTCAGTTTGCTGGGTGAGTTTGTTGGGTGAGTTTGTTGTGTGAGTTTGCTGGGTGAGTTTGCTGGGTGAGTTTGTTGGGTGAGTTTGTTGGGTGAGTTTGCTGGGTGAGTTTGCTGGGTGAGTTTGCTGGGTGAGTTTGCTGGGTCAGTTTGTTGGGTGAGTTTGCTGGGTGAGTTTGCTGGGTGAGTTTGCTGGGTGAGTTTGTTGGGTGAGTTTGCTGGGTGAGTTTGCTGGGTGAGTTTGCTGGGTGAGTTTGCTGGGTGAGTTTGTTGGGTGAGTTTGCTGGGTGAGTTTGCTGGGTGAGTTTGCAGGGTCAGTTTGCTGGGTCAGTTTGCTGGGTGAGTTTGCTGGGTGAGTTTGTTGGGTGAGTTTGCTGGGTGAGTTTGCTGGGTCAGTTTGCTGGGTGAGTTTGCTGGGTGAGTTTGCTGGGTCAGTTTGCTGGGTGAGTTTGCTGGGTGAGTTTGCTGGGTGAGTTTGCTGGGTCAGTTTGCTGGGTCAGTTTGCTGGGTGAGTTTGCTGGGTGAGTTTGCTGGGTGAGTTTGCAGGGTCAGTTTGCTGGGTCAGTTTGCTGGGTGAGTTTGCTGGGTGAGTTTGCTGGGTGAGTTTGCTGGGTGAGTTTGCTGGGTGAGTTTGTTGGGTGAGTTTGTTGGGTGAGTTTGCTGGGTGAGTTTGCTGGGTCAGTTTGCTGGGTGAGTTTGCTGGGTGAGTTTGCTGGGTGAGTTTGCTGGGTGAGTTTGCTGGGTCAGTTTGCTGGGTGAGTTTGCTGGGTGAGTTTGCTGGGTGAGTTTGCTGGGTCAGTTTGTTGGGTGAGTTTGCTGGGTGAGTTTGCTGAGTGAGTTTGCTGGGTCAGTTTGTTGGGTGAGTTTGCTGGGTGAGTTTGCTGGGTGAGTTTGCTGGGTGAGTTTGCTGGGTGAGTTTGTTGGGTGAGTTTGTTGGGTGAGTTTGCTGGGTGAGTTTGCTGGGTGAGTTTGTTGGGTGAGTTTGCTGGGTGAGTTTGCTGGGTGAGTTTGCTGGGTCAGTTTGCTGGGTGAGTTTGCTGGGTGAGTTTGCTGGGTGAGTTTGCTGGGTGAGTTTGTTGGGTGAGTTTGCTGGGTCAGTTTGCTGGGTGAGTTTGCTGGGTGAGTTTGTTGGGTGAGTTTGCTGGGTGAGTTTGCTGGGTGAGTTTGCTGGGCGAGTTTGCTGGGTGAGTTTGCTGGGTGAGTTTGTTGGGTGAGTTTGCTGGGTGAGTTTGCTGGGTGAGTTTGCAGGGTCAGTTTGCTGGGTCAGTTTGCTGGGTGAGTTTGCTGGGTGAGTTTGCAGGGTCAGTTTGCTGGGTCAGTTTGCTGGGTGAGTTTGCTGGGTGAGTTTGCTGGGTGAGTTTGCTGGGTCAGTTTGCTGGGTGTGTTTGCTGGGTGAGTTTGCTGGGTGAGTTTGCTGGGTCAGTTTGCTGGGTGAGTTTGCTGGGTGAGTTTGCTGGGTCAGTTTGCTGGGTGAGTTTGCTGGGTGAGTTTGCTGGGTCAGTTTGCTGGGTGAGTTTGCTGGGTGAGTTTGCTGGGTCAGTTTGCTGGGTGAGTTTGCTGGGTGAGTTTGCTGGGTGAGTTTGCTGGGTCAGTTTGTTGGGTGAGTATGCTGGGTGAGTTTGCTGGGTGAGTTTGCTGGGTGAGTTTGTTGGGTGAGTTTGTTGGGTGAGTTTGCTGGGTGAGTTTGCTGGGTCAGTTTGCTGGGTGAGGTTGCTGGGTGAGTTTGCTGGGTGAGTTTGCTGGGTCAGTTTGCTGGGTGAGTTTGCTGGGTGAGTTTGCTGGGTGAGTTTGCTGGGTCAGTTTGTTGGGTGAGTTTGCTGGGTGAGTTTGCTGGGTGAGTTTGCTGGGTCAGTTTGTTGGGTGAGTTTGCTGGGTGAGTTTGCTGGGTGAGTTTGCTGGGTGAGTTTGTTGGGTGAGTTTGCTGGGTGAGTTTGTTGGGTGAGTTTGCTGGGTGAGTTTGCTGGGTGAGTTTGTTGGGTGAGTTTGTTGGGTGAGTTTGCTGGGTGTGTTTGCTGGGTGAGTTTGTTGGGTGAGTTTGCTGGGTGAGTTTGCTGGGTGAGTTTGCTGGGTGAGTTTGTTGGGTGAGTCTGTTGGGTGAGTTTGCTGGGTGAGTTTGCTGGGTGAGTTTGTTGGGTGAGTTTGCTGGGTGAGTTTGCTGGGTGAGTTTGTTGGGTGAGTTTGCTGGGTGAGTTTGCTGGGTGAGTTTGCTGGGTGAGTTTGCTGGGTGAGTTTGCTGGGTGAGTTTGCTGGGTGAGTTTGCTGGGTGAGTTTGTTGGGTGAGTTTGCTGGGTGAGTTTGCTGGGTGAGTTTGTTGGGTGAGTTTGTTGGGTGAGTTTGCTGGGTGAGTTTGCTGGGTGAGTTTGTTGGGTGAGTTTGCTGGGTGAGTTTGCTGGGTGAGTTTGTTGGGTGAGTTTGCTGGGTGAGTTTGCTGGGTCATTTTGCTGGGTGAGTTTGCTGGGTGAGTTTGCTGGGTGAGTTTCCTGGGTCAGTTTGTTGGGTGAGTTTGCTGGGTGAGTTTGCTGGGTGAGTTTGCTGGGTGAGTTTGCTGGGTCAGTTTGTTGGGTGAGTTTGCTGGGTGAGTTTGCTGGGTGAGTTTGCTGGGTGAGTTTGTTGGGTGAGTTTGCTGGGTGAGTTTGCTGGGTGAGTTTGCTGGGTGAGTTTGCTGGGTGAGTTTGTTGGGTGAGTTTGCTGGGTGAGTTTGCTGGGTGAGTTTGCAGGGTCAGTTTGCTGGGTGAGTTTGTTGGGTGAGTTTGTTGGGTGAGTTTGCTGGGTGAGTTTGCTGGGTGAGTTTGTTGGGTGAGTTTGTTGGGTGAGTTTGCTGGGTGAGTTTGCTGGGTGAGTTTGCTGGGTGAGTTTGCTGGGTCAGTTTGTTGGGTGAGTTTGCTGGGTGAGTTTGCTGGGTGAGTTTGCTGGGTGAGTTTGTTGGGTGAGTTTGCTGGGTGAGTTTGCTGGGTGAGTTTGCTGGGTGAGTTTGTTGGGTGAGTTTGCTGGGTGAGTTTGCTGGGTCAGTTTGTTGGGTGAGTTTGCTGGGTGAGTTTGCTGGGTGAGTTTGTTGGGTGAGTTTGTTGGGTCAGTTTGTTGGGTCAGTTTGTTGGGTGAGTTTGCTGGGTCAGTTTGCTGGGTGAGTTTGCTGGGTGAGTTTGCTGGGTCAGTTTGCTGGGTGAGTTTGCTGGGTGAGTTTGTTGGGTGAGTTTGCTGGGTGAGTTTGCTGGGTGAGTTTGCTGGGTGAGTTTGCTGGGTGAGTTTGTTGGGTGAGTTTGTTGGGTCAGTTTGTTGGGTGAGTTTGCTGGGTCAGTTTGCTGGGTGAGTTTGCTGGGTGAGTTTGCTGGGTCAGTTTGCTGGGTGAGTTTGCTGGGTGAGTTTGTTGGGTGAGTTTGCTGGGTGAGTTTGCTGGGTGAGTTTGCAGGGTCAGTTTGCTGGGTCAGTTTGCTGGGTGAGTTTGCTGGGTGAGTTTGTTGGGTGAGTTTGCTGGGTGAGTTTGCTGGGTCAGTTTGCTGGGTGAGTTTGCTGGGTGAGTTTGCTGGGTCAGTTTGCTGGGTGAGTTTGCTGGGTGAGTTTGCTGGGTGAGTTTGCTGGGTCAGTTTGCTGGGTCAGTTTGCTGGGTGAGTTTGCTGGGTGAGTTTGCTGGGTGAGTTTGCAGGGTCAGTTTGCTGGGTCAGTTTGCTGGGTGAGTTTGCTGGGTGAGTTTGCTGGGTGAGTTTGCTGGGTGAGTTTGCTGGGTGAGTTTGTTGGGTGAGTTTGTTGGGTGAGTTTGCTGGGTGAGTTTGCTGGGTCAGTTTGCTGGGTGAGTTTGCTGGGTGAGTTTGCTGGGTGAGTTTGCTGGGTCAGTTTGCTGGGTGAGTTTGCTGGGTGAGTTTGCTGGGTGAGTTTGCTGGGTCAGTTTGTTGGGTGAGTTTGCTGGGTGAGTTTGCTGAGTGAGTTTGCTGGGTCAGTTTGTTGGGTGAGTTTGCTGGGTGAGTTTGCTGGGTGAGTTTGCTGGGTGAGTTTGTTGGGTGAGTTTGCTGGGTGAGTTTGTTGGGTGAGTTTGCTGGGTGAGTTTGCTGGGTGAGTTTGTTGGGTGAGTTTGCTGGGTGTGTTTGCTGGGTGAGTTTGTTGGGTGAGTTTGCTGGGTGAGTTTGCTGGGTGAGTTTGTTGGGTGAGTTTGCTGGGTGAGTTTGCTGGGTGAGTTTGCTGGGTGAGTTTGCTGGGTGAGTTTGTTGGGTGAGTTTGCTGGGTGAGTTTGCTGGGTGAGTTTGCTGGGTCAGTTTGCTGGGTCAGTTTGTTGGGTGAGTTTGCTGGGTGAGTTTGTTGGGTGAGTTTGCTGGGTGAGTTTGCTGGGTCAGTTTGCTGGGTGAGTTTGCTGGGTCAGTTTGCTGGGTCAGTTTGCTGGGTGAGTTTGCTGGGTGAGTTTGCTGGGTGAGTTTGCAGGGTCAGTTTGCTGGGTCAGTTTGCTGGGTGAGTTTGCTGGGTGAGTTTGCTGGGTGAGTTTGCTGGGTGAGTTTGCTGGGTGAGTTTGTTGGGTGAGTTTGTTGGGTGAGTTTGCTGGGTGAGTTTGCTGGGTCAGTTTGCTGGGTGAGTTTGCTGGGTGAGTTTGCTGGGTGAGTTTGCTGGGTCAGTTTGCTGGGTGAGTTTGCTGGGTGAGTTTGCTGGGTGAGTTTGCTGGGTCAGTTTGTTGGGTGAGTTTGCTGGGTGAGTTTGCTGAGTGAGTTTGCTGGGTCAGTTTGTTGGGTGAGTTTGCTGGGTGAGTTTGCTGGGTGAGTTTGCTGGGTGAGTTTGCTGGGTGAGTTTGTTGGGTGAGTTTGTTGGGTGAGTTTGCTGGGTGAGTTTGCTGGGTGAGTTTGTTGGGTGAGTTTGCTGGGTGAGTTTGCTGGGTGAGTTTGCTGGGTCAGTTTGCTGGGTGAGTTTGCTGGGTGAGTTTGCTGGGTGAGTTTGCTGGGTGAGTTTGTTGGGTGAGTTTGCTGGGTCAGTTTGCTGGGTGAGTTTGCTGGGTGAGTTTGTTGGGTGAGTTTGCTGGGTGAGTTTGCTGGGTGAGTTTGCTGGGCGAGTTTGCTGGGTGAGTTTGCTGGGTGAGTTTGTTGGGTGAGTTTGCTGGGTGAGTTTGCTGGGTGAGTTTGCAGGGTCAGTTTGCTGGGTCAGTTTGCTGGGTGAGTTTGCTGGGTGAGTTTGCAGGGTCAGTTTGCTGGGTCAGTTTGCTGGGTGAGTTTGCTGGGTGAGTTTGCTGGGTGAGTTTGCTGGGTCAGTTTGCTGGGTGTGTTTGCTGGGTGAGTTTGCTGGGTGAGTTTGCTGGGTCAGTTTGCTGGGTGAGTTTGCTGGGTGAGTTTGCTGGGTCAGTTTGCTGGGTGAGTTTGCTGGGTGAGTTTGCTGGGTCAGTTTGCTGGGTGAGTTTGCTGGGTGAGTTTGCTGGGTCAGTTTGCTGGGTGAGTTTGCTGGGTGAGTTTGCTGGGTGAGTTTGCTGGGTCAGTTTGTTGGGTGAGTATGCTGGGTGAGTTTGCTGGGTGAGTTTGCTGGGTGAGTTTGTTGGGTGAGTTTGTTGGGTGAGTTTGCTGGGTGAGTTTGCTGGGTCAGTTTGCTGGGTGAGGTTGCTGGGTGAGTTTGCTGGGTGAGTTTGCTGGGTCAGTTTGCTGGGTGAGTTTGCTGGGTGAGTTTGCTGGGTGAGTTTGCTGGGTCAGTTTGTTGGGTGAGTTTGCTGGGTGAGTTTGCTGGGTGAGTTTGCTGGGTCAGTTTGTTGGGTGAGTTTGCTGGGTGAGTTTGCTGGGTGAGTTTGCTGGGTGAGTTTGTTGGGTGAGTTTGCTGGGTGAGTTTGTTGGGTGAGTTTGCTGGGTGAGTTTGCTGGGTGAGTTTGTTGGGTGAGTTTGTTGGGTGAGTTTGCTGGGTGTGTTTGCTGGGTGAGTTTGTTGGGTGAGTTTGCTGGGTGAGTTTGCTGGGTGAGTTTGCTGGGTGAGTTTGTTGGGTGAGTCTGTTGGGTGAGTTTGCTGGGTGAGTTTGCTGGGTGAGTTTGTTGGGTGAGTTTGCTGGGTGAGTTTGCTGGGTGAGTTTGTTGGGTGAGTTTGCTGGGTGAGTTTGCTGGGTGAGTTTGCTGGGTGAGTTTGCTGGGTGAGTTTGCTGGGTGAGTTTGCTGGGTGAGTTTGCTGGGTGAGTTTGTTGGGTGAGTTTGCTGGGTGAGTTTGCTGGGTGAGTTTGTTGGGTGAGTTTGTTGGGTGAGTTTGCTGGGTGAGTTTGCTGGGTGAGTTTGTTGGGTGAGTTTGCTGGGTGAGTTTGCTGGGTGAGTTTGTTGGGTGAGTTTGCTGGGTGAGTTTGCTGGGTCATTTTGCTGGGTGAGTTTGCTGGGTGAGTTTGCTGGGTGAGTTTCCTGGGTCAGTTTGTTGGGTGAGTTTGCTGGGTGAGTTTGCTGGGTGAGTTTGCTGGGTGAGTTTGCTGGGTCAGTTTGTTGGGTGAGTTTGCTGGGTGAGTTTGCTGGGTGAGTTTGCTGGGTGAGTTTGTTGGGTGAGTTTGCTGGGTGAGTTTGCTGGGTGAGTTTGCTGGGTGAGTTTGCTGGGTGAGTTTGTTGGGTGAGTTTGCTGGGTGAGTTTGCTGGGTGAGTTTGCAGGGTCAGTTTGCTGGGTGAGTTTGTTGGGTGAGTTTGTTGGGTGAGTTTGCTGGGTGAGTTTGCTGGGTGAGTTTGTTGGGTGAGTTTGTTGGGTGAGTTTGCTGGGTGAGTTTGCTGGGTGAGTTTGCTGGGTGAGTTTGCTGGGTCAGTTTGTTGGGTGAGTTTGCTGGGTGAGTTTGCTGGGTGAGTTTGCTGGGTGAGTTTGTTGGGTGAGTTTGCTGGGTGAGTTTGCTGGGTGAGTTTGCTGGGTGAGTTTGTTGGGTGAGTTTGCTGGGTGAGTTTGCTGGGTCAGTTTGTTGGGTGAGTTTGCTGGGTGAGTTTGCTGGGTGAGTTTGTTGGGTGAGTTTGTTGGGTCAGTTTGTTGGGTCAGTTTGTTGGGTGAGTTTGCTGGGTCAGTTTGCTGGGTGAGTTTGCTGGGTGAGTTTGCTGGGTCAGTTTGCTGGGTGAGTTTGCTGGGTGAGTTTGTTGGGTGAGTTTGCTGGGTGAGTTTGCTGGGTGAGTTTGCTGGGTGAGTTTGCTGGGTGAGTTTGTTGGGTGAGTTTGTTGGGTCAGTTTGTTGGGTGAGTTTGCTGGGTCAGTTTGCTGGGTGAGTTTGCTGGGTGAGTTTGCTGGGTCAGTTTGCTGGGTGAGTTTGCTGGGTGAGTTTGTTGGGTGAGTTTGCTGGGTGAGTTTGCTGGGTGAGTTTGCAGGGTCAGTTTGCTGGGTCAGTTTGCTGGGTGAGTTTGCTGGGTGAGTTTGTTGGGTGAGTTTGCTGGGTGAGTTTGCTGGGTCAGTTTGCTGGGTGAGTTTGCTGGGTGAGTTTGCTGGGTCAGTTTGCTGGGTGAGTTTGCTGGGTGAGTTTGCTGGGTGAGTTTGCTGGGTCAGTTTGCTGGGTCAGTTTGCTGGGTGAGTTTGCTGGGTGAGTTTGCTGGGTGAGTTTGCAGGGTCAGTTTGCTGGGTCAGTTTGCTGGGTGAGTTTGCTGGGTGAGTTTGCTGGGTGAGTTTGCTGGGTGAGTTTGCTGGGTGAGTTTGTTGGGTGAGTTTGTTGGGTGAGTTTGCTGGGTGAGTTTGCTGGGTCAGTTTGCTGGGTGAGTTTGCTGGGTGAGTTTGCTGGGTGAGTTTGCTGGGTCAGTTTGCTGGGTGAGTTTGCTGGGTGAGTTTGCTGGGTGAGTTTGCTGGGTCAGTTTGTTGGGTGAGTTTGCTGGGTGAGTTTGCTGAGTGAGTTTGCTGGGTCAGTTTGTTGGGTGAGTTTGCTGGGTGAGTTTGCTGGGTGAGTTTGCTGGGTGAGTTTGTTGGGTGAGTTTGCTGGGTGAGTTTGTTGGGTGAGTTTGCTGGGTGAGTTTGCTGGGTGAGTTTGTTGGGTGAGTTTGCTGGGTGTGTTTGCTGGGTGAGTTTGTTGGGTGAGTTTGCTGGGTGAGTTTGCTGGGTGAGTTTGTTGGGTGAGTTTGCTGGGTGAGTTTGCTGGGTGAGTTTGCTGGGTGAGTTTGCTGGGTGAGTTTGTTGGGTGAGTTTGCTGGGTGAGTTTGCTGGGTGAGTTTGCTGGGTCAGTTTGCTGGGTCAGTTTGTTGGGTGAGTTTGCTGGGTGATTTTGTTGGGTGAGTTTGCTGGGTGAGTTTGCTGGGTCAGTTTGCTGGGTGAGTTTGCTGGGTCAGTTTGCTGGGTGAGTTTGTTGGGTCAGTTTGCTGGGTGAGTTTGCTGGGTGAGTTTGTTGGGTGAGTTTGCTGGATGAGTTTGCTGGGTGAGTTTGCTGGGTGAGTTTGTTGGGTGAGTTTGCTGGGTCAGTTTGCTGGGTGAGTTTGCTGGGTGAGTTTGTTGGGTGAGTTTGCTGGGTCAGTTTGCTGGGTGAGTTTGCTGGGTGAGTTTGCTGGGTGAGTTTGCTGGGTGAGTTTGCTGGGTGAGTTTGCTGGGTGAGTTTGCTGGGTCAGTTTGCTGGGTGAGTTTGCTGGGTGAGTTTGCTGGGTGAGTTTGCTGGGTGAGTTTGCTGGGTCAGTTTGCTGGGTGTGTTTGCTGGGTGAGTTTGCTGGGTGAGTTTGCTGGGTCAGTTTGCTGGGTGAGTTTGCTGGGTGAGTTTGCTGGGTCAGTTTGCTGGGTGAGTTTGCTGGGTGAGTTTGCTGGGTCAGTTTGCTGGGTGAGTTTGCTGGGTGAGTTTGCTGGGTGAGTTGACCTCGGGGTCCTTGTGCATGAGTCGCAAAAACCCAGCTTGCAGGTGCAGCAGGTGGTCAGGAAGGCGAATGGGATGCTGGCCTTCATAGCGAAGGGGATTGAATATAAAAGTAGGGACGTCTTGCTGCAGCTGTATAGGGCATTGGTGAGGCCGCAGCTGGAGTACTGTGTGCAGTTTTGGGCGCCGCACCTGCGCAAGGATGTTTTGGCCCTGGAGGGAGTGCAGAGGAGGTTTACTCGGCTGATACCGGAGTTGAGGGGATTGAGCTATGAGGAGAGGCTGAATAAACTAGGCTTGTACTCGTTAGAGTTTAGAAGAATGAGGGGAGATCTCATTGAGACGTATAAGATGATGAATGGGATGGATAGGATAGAGGTGGAGAGACTGTTCCCGCTCAAAAAAGACAGTAGGACTAGGGGGCACAGCCTCAAGATAAAGGGGGGGCGGTTTAGAACAGAGTTGAGGAGGAACTTCTTCACTCAAAGGGTGGTGAATCTCTGGAATTCTCTGCCCGTTGAAGTGGTGGAGGCTGCCTCGCTAAATATTTTTAAGAAACGGGTTGATGGGTTTTTGATAAGAGAAGGGATTAAGGGTTATGGGGAGAGGGCGGGAAGGTGGAGCTGAGTCACGACAGATCAGCCATGATCTTATTGAATGGCGGGGCAGGCTCGAAGGGCCAGATGGCCTACTCCTGCTCCTATTTCTTATGTTCTTATGTTCTTATGTGAGTTTGCTGGGTGAGTTTGCTGGGTGAGTTTGCTGGGTCAGTTTGTTGGGTGAGTATGCTGGGTGAGTTTGCTGGGTGAGTTTGCTGGGTGAGTTTGTTGGGTGAGTTTGCTGGGTGAGTTTGTTGGGTGAGTTTGCTGGGTGAGTTTGTTGGGTGAGTTTGCTGGGTGAGTTTGTTGGGTGAGTTTGCTGGGTGAGTTTGTTGGGTGAGTTTGCTGGGTGAGTTTGTTGGGTGAGTTTGCTGGGTCAGTTTGTTGGGTGAGTTTGCTGGGTGAGTTTGCTGGGTGAGTTTGTTGGGTGAGTTTGCTGGGTGAGTTTGTTGGGTGAGTTTGCTGGGTGAGTTTGCTGGGTGAGTTTGTTGGGTGAGTCTGTTGGGTGAGTTTGCTGGGTGAGTTTGCTGGGTGAGTTTGTTGGGTGAGTTTGCTGGGTGAGTTTGCTGGGTGAGTTTGTTGGGTGAGTTTGCTGGGTGAGTTTGCTGGGTGAGTTTGCTGGGTGAGTTTGCTGGGTGAGTTTGCTGGGTGAGTTTGCTGGGTGAGTTTGTTGGGTGAGTTTGCTGGGTGAGTTTGCTGGGTGAGTTTGTTGGGTGAGTTTGATGGGTGAGTTTGCTGGGTGAGTTTGCTGGGTGAGTTTGTTGGGTGAGTTTGCTGGGTGAGTTTGCTGGGTGAGTTTGTTGGGTGAGTTTGCTGGGTGAGTTTGCTGGGTCACTTTGCTGGGTGAGTTTGCTGGGTGAGTTTGCTGGGTGAGTTTGCTGGGTCAGTTTGTTGGGTGAGTTTGCTGGGTGAGTTTGCTGTGTGAGTTTGCTGGGTGAGTTTGCTGGGTCAGTTTGTTGGGTGAGTTTGCTGGGTGAGTTTGCTGGGTGAGTTTGCTGGGTGAGTTTGTTGGGTGAGTTTGCTGGGTGAGTTTGCTGGGTGAGTTTGCTGGGTGAGTTTGCTGGGTGAGTTTGTTGGGTGAGTTTGCTGGGTGAGTTTGCTGGGTGAGTTTGCAGGGTCAGTTTGCTGGGTGAGTTTGTTGGGTGAGTTTGTTGGGTGAGTTTGCTGGGTGAGTTTGCTGGGTGAGTTTGTTGGGTGAGTTTGTTGGGTGAGTTTGCTGGGTGAGTTTGCTGGGTGAGTTTGCTGGGTGAGTTTGCTGGGTCAGTTTGTTGGGTGAGTTTGCTGGGTGAGTTTGCTGGGTGAGTTTGCTGGGTGAGTTTGTTGGGTGAGTTTGCTGGGTGAGTTTGCTGGGTGAGTTTGCTGGGTGAGTTTGCTGGGTGAGTTTGCTGGGTGAGTTTGTTGGGTGAGTTTGCTGGGTGAGTTTGCTGGGTGAGTTTGCAGGGTCAGTGTGCTGGGTCAGTTTGCTGGGTGAGTTTGCTGGGTGAGTTTGTTGGGTGAGTTTGCTGGGTCAGTTTGCTGGGTCAGTTTGCTGGGTGAGTTTGCTGGGTGAGTTTGCTGGGTGAGTTTGCAGGGTCAGTTTGCTGGGTCAGTGTGCTGGGTGAGTTTGCTGGGTGAGTTTGCTGGGTGAGTTTGCTGGGTGAGTTTGCTGGGTGAGTTTGTTGGGTGAGTTTGTTGGGTGAGTTTGCTGGGTGAGTTTGCTGGGTCAGTTTGCTGGGTGAGTTTGCTGGGTGAGTTTGCTGGGTGAGTTTGCTGGGTCAGTTTGCTGGGTGAGTTTGCTGGGTGAGTTTGCTGGGTGAGTTTGCTGGGTCAGTTTGTTGGGTGAGTTTGCTGGGTGAGTTTGCTGGGTGAGTTTGCTGGGTCAGTTTGTTGGGTGAGTTTGCTGGGTGAGTTTGCTGGGTGAGTTTGCTGGGTGAGTTTGTTGGGTGAGTTTGCTGGGTGAGTTTGTTGGGTGAGTTTGCTGGGTGAGTTTGCTGGGTGAGTATGTTGGGTGAGTTTGTTGGGTGAGTTTGCTGGGTGTGTTTGCTGGGTGAGTTTGTTGGGTGAGTTTGCTGGGTGAGTTTGCTGGGTGAGTTTGTTGGGTGAGTTTGCTGGGTGAGTTTGCTGGGTCAGTTTGCTGGGTGAGTTTGCTGGGTGAGTTTGCTGGGTGAGTTTGCTGGGTGAGTTTGCTGGGTGAGTTTGTTGGGTGAGTTTGCTGGGTGAGTTTGCTGGGTGAGTTTGTTGGGTGAGTTTGCTGGGTGAGTTTGCTGGGTGAGTTTGTTGGCTGAGTTTGCTGGGTGAGTTTGCTGGGTGAGTTTGCTGGGTGAGTTTGTTGGGTGAGTTTGCTGGGTGAGTTTGCTGGGTGAGTTTGTTGGGTGAGTTTGTTGGGTGAGTTTGTTGGGTGAGTTTGCTGGGTGAGTTTGCTGGGTGAGTTTGCTGGGTGAGTTTGTTGGGTGAGTTTGCTGGGTGAGTTTGCTGGGTGAGTTTGTTGGCTGAGTTTGCTGGGTGAGTTTGCTGGGTGAGTTTGCTGGGTGAGTTTGTTGGGTGAGTTTGCTGGGTGAGTTTGCTGGGTGAGTTTGTTGGGTGAGTTTGTTGGGTGAGTTTGTTGGGTGAGTTTGCTGGGTGATTTTGCTGGGTGAGTTTGCTGGGTGAGTTTGCTGGGTGAGTTTGTTGGGTGAGTTTGCTGGGTGAGTTTGCTGGGTGAGTTTGTTGGGTGAGTTTGTTGGGTGAGTTTGTTGGGTGAGTTTGCTGGGTCAGTTTGCTGGGTGAGTTTGCTGGGTGAGTTTGTTGGGTCAGTTTGCTGGGTCAGTTTGTTGGGTCAGTTTGCTGGGTGAGTTTGCTGGGTGAGTTTGTTGGGTGAGTTTGCTGGGTGAGTTTGCTGGGTGAGTTTGTTCGGTCAGTTTGCTGGGTGAGTTTGCTGGGTGAGTTTGCTGGGTGAGTTTGTTGGGTGAGTTTGTTGGGTGAGTTTGCTGGGTGAGTTTGCTGGGTGAGTTTGTTGGGTCAGTTTGCTGGGTGAGTTTGCTGGGTGAGTTTGCTGGGTGAGTGTGTTGGGTGAGTTTGTTGGGTGAGTTTGCTGGGTGAGTTTGCTGGGTGAGTTTGTTGGGTGAGTTTGCTGGGTGAGTTTGCTGGGTGAGTTTGCTGGGTCAGTTTGTTGGGTGAGTTTGCTGGGTGAGTTTGCTGGGTGAGTTTGCTGGGTGAGTTTGCTGGGTGAGTTTGTTGGGTGAGTTTGCTGGGTCAGTTTGCTGGGTGAGTTTGCTGGGTGAGTTTGTTGGGTGAGTTTGCTGGGTGAGTTTGCTGGGTGAGTTTGCTGGGCGAGTTTGCTGGGTGAGTTTGCTGGGTGAGTTTGTTGGGTGAGTTTGCTGGGTGAGTTTGCTGGGTGAGTTTGCTGGGTGAGTTTGCTGGGACAGTTTGCTGGGTCAGTTTGCTGGGTCAGTTTGCTGGGTGAGTTTGCTGGGTGAGTTTGCAGGGTCAGTTTGCTGGGTCAGTTTGCTGGGTGAGTTTGCTGGGTGAGTTTGCTGGGTGAGTTTGCTGGGTGAGTTTGCTGGGTCAGTTTGCTGGGTGTGTTTGCTGGGTGAGTTTGCTGGGTGAGTTTGCTGGGTCAGTTTGCTGGGTGAGTTTGCTGGGTGAGTTTGCTGGGTCAGTTTGCTGGGTGAGTTTGCTGGGTGAGTTTGCTGGGTCAGTTTGCTGGGTGAGTTTGCTGGGTGAGTTTGCTGGGTGAGTTTGCTGGGTCAGTTTGCTGGGTGAGTTTGCTGGGTGAGTTTGCTGGGTGAGTTTGCTGGGTCAGTTTGTTGGGTGAGTATGCTGGGTGAGTTTGCTGGGTGAGTTTGCTGGGTGAGTTTGTTGGGTGAGTTTGCTGGGTGAGTTTGTTGGGTGAGTTTGCTGGGTGAGTTTGTTGGGTGAGTTTGCTGGGTGAGTTTGTTGGGTGAGTTTGCTGGGTCAGTTTGCTGGGTGAGTTTGTTGGGTGAGTTTGCTGGGTCAGTTTGTTGGGTGAGTTTGCTGGGTCAGTTTGTTGGGTGAGTTTGCTGGGTGAGTTTGCTGGGTGAGTTTGCTGGGTGAGTTTGTTGGGTGAGTTTGCTGGGTGAGTTTGTTGGGGGAGTTTGCTGGGTGAGTTTGCTGGGTGAGTTTGTTGGGTGAGTCTGTTGGGTGAGTTTGCTGGGTGAGTTTGCTGGGTGAGTTTGTTGGGTGAGTTTGCTGGGTGAGTTTGCTGGGTGAGTTTGTTGGGTGAGTTTGCTGGGTGAGTTTGCTGGGTGAGTTTGCTGGGTGAGTTTGCTGGGTGAGTTTGCTGGGTGAATTTGCTGGGTGAGTTTATTGGGTGAGTTTGCTGGGTGAGTTTGCTGGGTGAGTTTGTTGGGTGAGTTTGTTGGGTGAGTTTGCTGGGTGAGTTTGCTGGGTGAGTTTGTTGGGTGAGTTTGCTGGGTGAGTTTGCTGGGTGAGTTTGCTGGGTGAGTTTGCTGGGTCAGTTTGTTGGGTGAGTTTGCTGGGTGAGTTTGCTGGGTGAGTTTGCTGGGTCAGTTTGTTGGGTGAGTTTGCTGGGTGAGTTTGCTGGGTGAGTTTGCTGGGTGAGTTTGTTGGGTGAGTTTGCTGGGTGAGTTTGTTGGGTGAGTTTGCTGGGTGAGTTTGCTGGGTGAGTATGTTGGGTGAGTTTGTTGGGTGAGTTTGCTGGGTGTGTTTGCTGGGTGAGTTTGTTGGGTGAGTTTGCTGGGTGAGTTTGCTGGGTGAGTTTGTTGGGTGAGTTTGCTGGGTGAGTTTGCTGGGTCAGTTTGCTGGGTGAGTTTGCTGGGTGAGTTTGCTGGGTGAGTTTGCTGGGTGAGTTTGCTGGGTGAGTTTGTTGGGTGAGTTTGCTGGGTGAGTTTGCTGGGTGAGTTTGTTGGGTGAGTTTGCTGGGTGAGTTTGCTGGGTGAGTTTGTTGGCTGAGTTTGCTGGGTGAGTTTGCTGGGTGAGTTTGCTGGGTGAGTTTGTTGGGTGAGTTTGCTGGGTGAGTTTGCTGGGTGAGTTTGTTGGGTGAGTTTGTTGGGTGAGTTTGTTGGGTGAGTTTGCTGGGTGAGTTTGCTGGGTGAGTTTGCTGGGTGAGTTTGTTGGGTGAGTTTGCTGGGTGAGTTTGCTGGGTGAGTTTGTTGGCTGAGTTTGCTGGGTGAGTTTGCTGGGTGAGTTTGCTGGGTGAGTTTGTTGGGTGAGTTTGCTGGGTGAGTTTGCTGGGTGAGTTTGTTGGGTGAGTTTGTTGGGTGAGTTTGTTGGGTGAGTTTGCTGGGTGATTTTGCTGGGTGAGTTTGCTGGGTGAGTTTGCTGGGTGAGTTTGTTGGGTGAGTTTGCTGGGTGAGTTTGCTGGGTGAGTTTGTTGGGTGAGTTTGTTGGGTGAGTTTGTTGGGTGAGTTTGCTGGGTCAGTTTGCTGGGTGAGTTTGCTGGGTGAGTTTGTTGGGTCAGTTTGCTGGGTCAGTTTGTTGGGTCAGTTTGCTGGGTGAGTTTGCTGGGTGAGTTTGTTGGGTGAGTTTGCTGGGTGAGTTTGCTGGGTGAGTTTGTTCGGTCAGTTTGCTGGGTGAGTTTGCTGGGTGAGTTTGCTGGGTGAGTTTGTTGGGTGAGTTTGTTGGGTGAGTTTGCTGGGTGAGTTTGCTGGGTGAGTTTGTTGGGTCAGTTTGCTGGGTGAGTTTGCTGGGTGAGTTTGCTGGGTGAGTTTGTTGGGTGAGTTTGTTGGGTGAGTTTGCTGGGTGAGTTTGCTGGGTGAGTTTGTTGGGTGAGTTTGCTGGGTGAGTTTGCTGGGTGAGTTTGCTGGGTCAGTTTGTTGGGTGAGTTTGCTGGGTGAGTTTGCTGGGTGAGTTTGCTGGGTGAGTTTGCTGGGTGAGTTTGTTGGGTGAGTTTGCTGGGTCAGTTTGCTGGGTGAGTTTGCTGGGTGAGTTTGTTGGGTGAGTTTGCTGGGTGAGTTTGCTGGGTGAGTTTGCTGGGCGAGTTTGCTGGGTGAGTTTGCTGGGTGAGTTTGTTGGGTGAGTTTGCTGGGTGAGTTTGCTGGGTGAGTTTGCTGGGTGAGTTTGCTGGGACAGTTTGCTGGGTCAGTTTGCTGGGTCAGTTTGCTGGGTGAGTTTGCTGGGTGAGTTTGCAGGGTCAGTTTGCTGGGTCAGTTTGCTGGGTGAGTTTGCTGGGTGAGTTTGCTGGGTGAGTTTGCTGGGTGAGTTTGCTGGGTCAGTTTGCTGGGTGTGTTTGCTGGGTGAGTTTGCTGGGTGAGTTTGCTGGGTCAGTTTGCTGGGTGAGTTTGCTGGGTGAGTTTGCTGGGTCAGTTTGCTGGGTGAGTTTGCTGGGTGAGTTTGCTGGGTCAGTTTGCTGGGTGAGTTTGCTGGGTGAGTTTGCTGGGTGAGTTTGCTGGGTCAGTTTGCTGGGTGAGTTTGCTGGGTGAGTTTGCTGGGTGAGTTTGCTGGGTCAGTTTGTTGGGTGAGTATGCTGGGTGAGTTTGCTGGGTGAGTTTGCTGGGTGAGTTTGTTGGGTGAGTTTGCTGGGTGAGTTTGTTGGGTGAGTTTGCTGGGTGAGTTTGTTGGGTGAGTTTGCTGGGTGAGTTTGTTGGGTGAGTTTGCTGGGTCAGTTTGCTGGGTGAGTTTGTTGGGTGAGTTTGCTGGGTCAGTTTGTTGGGTGAGTTTGCTGGGTCAGTTTGTTGGGTGAGTTTGCTGGGTGAGTTTGCTGGGTGAGTTTGCTGGGTGAGTTTGTTGGGTGAGTTTGCTGGGTGAGTTTGTTGGGGGAGTTTGCTGGGTGAGTTTGCTGGGTGAGTTTGTTGGGTGAGTCTGTTGGGTGAGTTTGCTGGGTGAGTTTGCTGGGTGAGTTTGTTGGGTGAGTTTGCTGGGTGAGTTTGCTGGGTGAGTTTGTTGGGTGAGTTTGCTGGGTGAGTTTGCTGGGTGAGTTTGCTGGGTGAGTTTGCTGGGTGAGTTTGCTGGGTGAATTTGCTGGGTGAGTTTGTTGGGTGAGTTTGCTGGGTGAGTTTGCTGGGTGAGTTTGTTGGGTGAGTTTGTTGGGTGAGTTTGCTGGGTGAGTTTGCTGGGTGAGTTTGTTGGGTGAGTTTGCTGGGTGAGTTTGCTTGGTGAGTTTGTTGGGTGAGTTTGCTGGGTGAGTTTGCTGGGTCACTTTGCTGGGTGAGTTTGCTGGGTGAGTTTGCTGGGTGAGTTTGCTGGGTCAGTTTGTTGGGTGAGTTTGCTGGGTGAGTTTGCTGGGTGAGTTTGCTGGGTGAGTTTGCTGGGTCAGTTTGTTGGGTGAGTTTGCTGGGTGAGTTTGCTGGGTGAGTTTGCTGGGTGAGTTTGTTGGGTGAGTTTGCTGGGTTAGTTTGTTGGGTGAGTTTGTTGGGTGAGTTTGCTGGGTGAGTTTGCTGGGTGAGTTTGCAGGGTCAGTTTGCTGGGTGAGTTTGTTGGGTGAGTTTGTTGGGTGAGTTTGCTGGGTGAGTTTGCTGGGTGAGTTTGCTGGGTGAGTTTGCTGGGTGGGTTTGCTGGGTCAGTTTGCTGGGTGAGTTTGTTGGGTGAGTTTGTTGGGTGAGTTTGCTGGGTGAGTTTGCTGGGTGAGTTTGCTGGGTGAGTTTGCTGGGACAGTTTGCTGGGTCAGTTTGCTGGGTCAGTTTGCTGGGTGAGTTTGCTGGGTGAGTTTGCAGGGTCAGTTTGCTGGGTCAGTTTGCTGGGTGAGTTTGCTGGGTGAGTTTGCTGGGTGAGTTTGCTGGGTGAGTTTGCTGGGTCAGTTTGCTGGGTGTGTTTGCTGGGTGAGTTTGCTGGGTGAGTTTGCTGGGTCAGTTTGCTGGGTGAGTTTGCTGGGTGAGTTTGCTGGGTCAGTTTGCTGGGTGAGTTTGCTGGGTGAGTTTGCTGGGTCAGTTTGCTGGGTGAGTTTGCTGGGTGAGTTTGCTGGGTGAGTTTGCTGGGTCAGTTTGCTGGGTGAGTTTGCTGGGTGAGTTTGCTGGGTGAGTTTGCTGGGTCAGTTTGTTGGGTGAGTATGCTGGGTGAGTTTGCTGGGTGAGTTTGCTGGGTGAGTTTGTTGGGTGAGTTTGCTGGGTGAGTTTGTTGGGTGAGTTTGCTGGGTGAGTTTGTTGGGTGAGTTTGCTGGGTGAGTTTGTTGGGTGAGTTTGCTGGGTCAGTTTGCTGGGTGAGTTTGTTGGGTGAGTTTGCTGGGTCAGTTTGTTGGGTGAGTTTGCTGGGTCAGTTTGTTGGGTGAGTTTGCTGGGTGAGTTTGCTGGGTGAGTTTGCTGGGTGAGTTTGTTGGGTGAGTTTGCTGGGTGAGTTTGTTGGGGGAGTTTGCTGGGTGAGTTTGCTGGGTGAGTTTGTTGGGTGAGTCTGTTGGGTGAGTTTGCTGGGTGAGTTTGCTGGGTGAGTTTGTTGGGTGAGTTTGCTGGGTGAGTTTGCTGGGTGAGTTTGTTGGGTGAGTTTGCTGGGTGAGTTTGCTGGGTGAGTTTGCTGGGTGAGTTTGCTGGGTGAGTTTGCTGGGTGAATTTGCTGGGTGAGTTTGTTGGGTGAGTTTGCTGGGTGAGTTTGCTGGGTGAGTTTGTTGGGTGAGTTTGTTGGGTGAGTTTGCTGGGTGAGTTTGCTGGGTGAGTTTGTTGGGTGAGTTTGCTGGGTGAGTTTGCTTGGTGAGTTTGTTGGGTGAGTTTGCTGGGTGAGTTTGCTGGGTCACTTTGCTGGGTGAGTTTGCTGGGTGAGTTTGCTGGGTGAGTTTGCTGGGTCAGTTTGTTGGGTGAGTTTGCTGGGTGAGTTTGCTGGGTGAGTTTGCTGGGTGAGTTTGCTGGGTCAGTTTGTTGGGTGAGTTTGCTGGGTGAGTTTGCTGGGTGAGTTTGCTGGGTGAGTTTGTTGGGTGAGTTTGCTGGGTGAGTTTGTTGGGTGAGTTTGTTGGGTGAGTTTGCTGGGTGAGTTTGCTGGGTGAGTTTGCAGGGTCAGTTTGCTGGGTGAGTTTGTTGGGTGAGTTTGTTGGGTGAGTTTGCTGGGTGAGTTTGCTGGGTGAGTTTGTTGGGTGAGTTTGTTGGGTGAGTTTGCTGGGTGAGTTTGCTGGGTGAGTTTGTTGGGTGAGTTTGCTGGGTGAGTTTGCTGGGTGAGTTTGTTGGGTGAGTTTGTTGGGTGAGTTTGTTGGGTGAGTTTGCTGGGTGATTTTGCTGGGTGAGTTTGCTGGGTGAGTTTGCTGGGTGAGTTTGTTGGGTGAGTTTGCTGGGTGAGTTTGCTGGGTGAGTTTGTTGGGTGAGTTTGTTGGGTGAGTTTGTTGGGTGAGTTTGCTGGGTCAGTTTGCTGGGTGAGTTTGCTGGGTGAGTTTGTTGGGTGAGTTTGCTGGGTGAGTTTGTTGGGTGAGTTTGTTGGGTGCGTTTGCTGGGTCAGTTTGTTGGGTCAGTTTGCTGGGTGAGTTTGCTGGGTGAGTTTGTTGGGTGAGTTTGCTGGGTGAGTTTGCTGGGTGAGTTTGTTCGGTCAGTTTGCTGGGTGAGTTTGCTGGGTGAGTTTGCTGGGTGAGTTTGTTGGGTGAGTTTGTTGGGTGAGTTTGCTGGGTGAGTTTGTTGGGTGAGTTTGCTGGGTGAGTTTGCTGGGTGAGTTTGCTGGGTGAGTTTGTTGGGTCAGTTTGCTGGGTGAGTTTGCTGGGTGAGTTTGCTGGGTGAGTTTGTTGGGTGAGTTTGTTGGGTGAGTTTGCTGGGTGAGTTTGCTGGGTGAGTTTGTTGGGTGAGTTTGCTGGGTGAGTTTGCTGGGTGAGTTTGCTGGGTGAGTTTGTTGGGTGAGTTTGCTGGGTGAGTTTGCTGGGTGAGTTTGCTGGGTGAGTTTGCTGGGTGAGTTTGTTGGGTGAGTTTGCTGGGTCAGTTTGCTGGGTGAGTTTGCTGGGTGAGTTTGTTGGGTGAGTTTGCTGGGTGAGTTTGCTGGGTGAGTTTGCTGGGCGAGTTTGCTGGGTGAGTTTGCTGGGTGAGTTTGTTGGGTGAGTTTGCTGGGTGAGTTTGCTGGGTGAGTTTGCTGGGTGAGTTTGCTGGGTGAGTTTGCTGGGTGAGTTTGCAGGGTCAGTTTGCTGGGTCAGTTTGCTGGGTGAGTTTGCTGGGTGAGTTTGCAGGGTCAGTTTGCTGGGTCAGTTTGCTGGGTGAGTTTGCTGGGTGAGTTTGCTGGGTGAGTTTGCTGGGTGAGTTTGCTGGGTCAGTTTGCTGGGTGTGTTTGCTGGGTGAGTTTGCTGGGTGAGTTTGCTGGGTCAGTTTGCTGGGTGAGTTTGCTGGGTGAGTTTGCTGGGTCAGTTTGCTGGGTGAGTTTGCTGGGTGAGTTTGCTGGGTCAGTTTGCTGGGTGAGTTTGCTGGGTGAGTTTGCTGGGTGAGTTTGCTGGGTCAGTTTGCTGGGTGAGTTTGCTGGGTGAGTTTGCTGGGTGAGTTTGCTGGGTCAGTTTGTTGGGTGAGTATGCTGGGTGAGTTTGTTGGGTGAGTTTGCTGGGTGAGTTTGTTGGGTGAGTTTGCTGGGTGAGTTTGTTGGGTGAGTTTGCTGGGTGAGTTTGTTGGGTGAGTTTGCTGGGTGAGTTTGTTGGGTGAGTTTGCTGGGTCAGTTTGTTGGGTGAGTTTGCTGGGTGAGTTTGCTGGGTGAGTTTGCTGGGTGAGTTTGTTGGGTGAGTTTGCTGGGTGAGTTTGTTGGGGGAGTTTGCTGGGTGAGTTTGCTGGGTGAGTTTGTTGGGTGAGTCTGTTGGGTGAGTTTGCTGGGTGAGTTTGCTGGGTGAGTTTGTTGGGTGAGTTTGCTGGGTGAGTTTGCTGGGTGAGTTTGTTGGGTGAGTTTGCTGGGTGAGTTTGCTGGGTGAGTTTGCTGGGTGAGTTTGCTGGGTGAGTTTGCTGGGTGAGTTTGTTGGGTGAGTTTGCTGGGTGAGTTTGCTGGGTGAGTTTGTTGGGTGAGTTTGTTGGGTGAGTTTGCTGGGTGAGTTTGCTGGGTGAGTTTGTTGGATGAGTTTGCTGGGTGAGTTTGCTGGGTGAGTTTGTTGGGTGAGTTTGCTGGGTGAGTTTGCTGGGTCACTTTGCTGGGTGAGTTTGCTGGGTGAGTTTGCTGGGTGAGTTTGCTGGGTCAGTTTGCTGGGTGAGGTTGTTGGGTGAGTTTGCTGGGTCAGTTTGCTGGGTGAGTTTGTTGGGTGAGTTTGTTGGGTGAGTTTGTTGGGTGAGTTTGCTGGGTGAGTTTGCTGGGTGAGTTTGCAGGGTCAGTTTGCTGGGTGAGTTTGTTGGGTGAGTTTGTTGGGTGAGTTTGCTGGGTGAGTTTGCTGGGTGAGTTTGTTGGGTGAGTTTGTTGGGTGAGTTTGCTGGGTGAGTTTGCTGGGTGAGTTTGCTGGGTGAGTTTGCTGGGTGAGTTTGCAGGGTCAGTTTGCTGGGTGAGTTTGTTCGGTGAGTTTGTTGGGTGAGTTTGCTGGGTGAGTTTGCTGGGTGAGTTTGTTGGGTGAGTTTGTTGGGTGAGTTTGCTGGGTGAGTTTGCTGGGTGAGTTTGCTGGGTGAGTTTGCTGGGTCAGTTTGTTGGGTGAGTTTGCTGGGTGAGTTTGCTGGGTGAGTTTGCTGGGTGAGTTTGTTGGGTGAGTTTGCTGGGTGAGTTTGCTGGGTGAGTTTGCTGGGTGAGTTTGCTGGGTGAGTTTGCTGGGTGAGTTTGTTGGGTGAGTTTGCTGGGTGAGTTTGCTGGGTGAGTTTGCAGGGTCAGTTTGCTGGGTCAGTTTGCTGGGTGAGTTTGCTGGGTGAGTTTGTTGGGTGAGTTTGCTGGGTCAGTTTGCTGGGTCAGTTTGCTGGGTGAGTTTGCTGGGTGAGTTTGCTGGGTGAGTTTGCAGGGTCAGTTTGCTGGGTGAGTTTGCTGGGTGAGTTTGCTGGGTGAGTTTGCTGGGTGAGTTTGCTGGGTGAGTTTGTTGGGTGAGTTTGTTGGGTGAGTTTGCTGGGTGAGTTTGCTGGGTCAGTTTGCTGGGTGAGTTTGCTGGGTGAGTTTGCTGGGTGAGTTTGCTGGGTGAGTTTGCTGGGTGAGTTTGCTGGGTGAGTTTGCTGGGTGAGTTTGCTGGGTCAGTTTGTTGGGTGCGTTTGCTGGGTGAGTTTGCTGGGTGAGTTTGCTGGGTCAGTTTGTTGGGTGAGTTTGCTGGGTGAGTTTGCTGGGTGAGTTTGCTGGGTGAGTTTGCTGGGTGAGTTTGCTGGGTGAGTTTGTTGGGTGAGTTTGCTGGGTGAGTTTGCTGGGTGAGTTTGTTGGGTGAGTTTGTTGGGTGAGTTTGTTGGGTCAGTTTGCTGGGTGAGTTTGCTGGGTGAGTTTGTTGGGTGAGTTTGCTGGGTGAGTTTGCTGGGTGAGTTTGTTGGGTCAGTTTGCTGGGTGAGTTTGCTGGGTGAGTTTGCTGGGTGAGTTTGTTGGGTGAGTTTGTTGGGTGAGTTTGCTGGGTGAGTTTGCTGGGTGAGTTTGTTGGGTGAGTTTGCTGGGTGAGTTTGCTGGGTGAGTTTGCTGGGTCAGTTTGTTGGGTGAGTTTGCTGGGTGAGTTTGCTGGGTGAGTTTGCTGGGTGAGTTTGCTGGGTGAGTTTGTTGGGTGAGTTTGCTGGGTCAGTTTGCTGGGTGAGTTTGCTGGGTGAGTTTGTTGGGTGAGTTTGCTGGGTGAGTTTGCTGGGTGAGTTTGCTGGGTGAGTTTGCTGGGTGAGTTTGCTGGGTGAGTTTGTTGGGTGAGTTTGCTGGGTGAGTTTGCTGGGTGAGTTTGCAGGGTCAGTTTGCTGGGTGAGTTTGCTGGGTGAGTTTGTTGGGTGAGTTTGTTGGGTGAGTTTGTTGGGTGAGTTTGCTGGGTGAGTTTGCTGGGTGAGTTTGCTGGGTGAGTTTGCTGGGTGAGTTTGTTGGGTGAGTTTGCTGGGTGAGTTTGCTGGGTGAGTTTGTTGGGTGAGTTTGTTGGGTGAGTTTGCTGGGTGAGTTTGCTGGGTCAGTTTGCTGGGTGAGTTTGCTGGGTGAGTTTGCTGGGTGAGTTTGCTGGGTGAGTTTGCTGGGTGAGTTTGCTGGGTGATTTTGCTGGGTGAGTTTGCTGGGTCAGTTTGCTGGGTGAGTTTGCTGGGTGAGTTTGCTGGGTGAGTTTGCTGGGTCAGTTTGTTGGGTGAGTTTGCTGGGTGAGTTTGCTGGGTGAGTTTGCTGGGTCAGTTTGTTGGGTGAGTTTGCTGGGTGAGTTTGCTGGGTGAGTTTGCTGGGTGAGTTTGTTGGGTGAGTTTGTTGGGTGAGTTTGTTGGGTGAGTTTGCTGGGTGAGTTTGCTGGGTGAGTTTGTTGGGTGAGTTTGCTGGGTGAGTTTGTTGGGTCAGTTTGCTGGGTGAGTTTGCTGGGTGAGTTTGTTGGGTGAGTTTGCTGGGTGAGTTTGCTGGGTGAGTTTGTTGGGTCAGTTTGCTGGGTGAGTTTGCTGGGTGAGTTTGTTGGGTCAGTTTGCTGGGTGAGTTTGCTGGGTGAGTTTGTTGGGTGAGTTTGTTGGGTGAGTTTGCTGGGTGAGTTTGTTGGGTGAGTTTGTTGGGTGAGTTTGCTGGGTGAGTTTGTTGGGTCAGTTTGCTGGGTGAGTTTGCTGGGTGAGTTTGTTGGATGAGTTTGCTGGGTGAGTTTGCTGGGTGAGTTTGTTGGGTCAGTTTGCTGGGTGAGTTTGCTGGGTGAGTTTGCTGGGTGAGTTTGTTGGGTGAGTTTGTTGGGTGAGTTTGCTGGGTGAGTTTGCTGGGTGAGTTTGTTGGGTGAGTTTGCTGGGTGAGTTTGCTGGGTGAGTTTGCTGGGTCAGTTTGTTGGGTGAGTTTGCTGGGTGAGTTTGCTGGGTGAGTTTGCTGGGTGAGTTTGCTGGGTGAGTTTGTTGGGTGAGTTTGCTGGGTCAGTTTGCTGGGTGAGTTTGCTGGGTGAGTTTGTTGGGTGAGTTTGCTGGTTGAGTTTGCTGGGTGAGTTTGCTGGGTGAGTTTGCTGGGTGAGTTTGCTGGGTGAGTTTGTTGGGTGAGTTTGCTGGGTGAGTTTGCTGGGTGAGTTTGCAGGGTCAGTTTGCTGGGTGAGTTTGCTGGGTGAGTTTGTTGGGTGAGTTTGTTGGGTGAGTTTGTTGGGTGAGTTTGCTGGGTGAGTTTGCTGGGTGAGTTTGCTGGGTGAGTTTGTTGGGTGAGTTTGCTGGGTGAGTTTGCTGGGTGAGTTTGTTGGGTGAGTTTGTTGGGTGAGTTTGCTGGGTGAGTTTGCTGGGTAAGTTTGCTGGGTGAGTTTGCTGGGTGAGTTTGCTGGGTGAGTTTGCTGGGTCAGTTTGCTGGGTGAGTTTGCTGGGTGAGTTTGCTGGGTTAGTTTGCTGGGTCAGTTTGCTGGGTGAGTTTGCTGGGTGAGTTTGCTGGGTGAGTATGCTGGGTGAGTTTGCTGGGTCAGTTTGTTGGGTGAGTTTGCTGGGTGAGTTTGCTGGGTGAGTTTGCTGGGTGAGTTTGCTGGGTCAGTTTGTTGGGTGAGTTTGCTGGGTGAGTTTGCTGGGTGAGTTTGCTGGGTGAGTTTGTTGGGTGAGTTTGCTGGGTGAGTTTGCTGGGTGAGTTTGCTGGGTGAGTTTGCTGGGTGAGTTTGTTGGGTGAGTTTGCTGGGTGAGTTTGCTGGGTGAGTTTGCAGGGTCAGTTTGCTGGGTGAGTTTGTTGGGTGAGTTTGTTGGGTGAGTTTGCTGGGTGAGTTTGCTGGGTGAGTTTGTTGGGTGAGTTTGTTGGGTGAGTTTGCTGGGTGAGTTTGCTGGGTGAGTTTGCTGGGTGAGTTTGCTGGGTCAGTTTGTTGGGTGAGTTTGCTGGGTGAGTTTGCTGGGTGAGTTTGCTGGGTGAGTTTGTTGGGTGAGTTTGCTGGGTGAGTTTGCTGGGTGAGTTTGCTGGGTGAGTTTGCTGGGTGAGTTTGCTGGGTGAGTTTGTTGGGTGGGTTTGCTGGGTGAGTTTGCTGGGTGAGTTTGCAGGGTCAGTTTGCTGGGTCAGTTTGCTGGGTGAGTTTGCTGGGTGAGTTTGTTGGGTGAGTTTGCTGGGTCAGTTTGCTGGGTCAGTTTGCTGGGTCAGTTTGCTGGGTGAGTTTGCTGGGTGAGTTTGCAGGGTCAGTTTGCTGGGTCAGTTTGCTGGGTGAGTTTGCTGGGTGAGTTTGCTGAGTGAGTTTGCTGGGTGAGTTTGCTGGGTGAGTTTGCTCGGTGAGTTTGTTGGGTGAGTTTGCTGGGTGAGTTTGCTGGGTCAGTTTGCTGGGTGAGTTTGCTGGGTGAGTTTGCTGGGTGAGTTTGCTGGGTGAGTTTGCTGGGTCAGTTTGCTGGGTGAGTTTGCTGGGTGAGTTTGCTGGGTGAGTTTGCTGGGTGAGTTTGCTGGGTGAGTTTGCAGGGTCAGTTTGCTGGGTGAGTTTGCTGGGTGAGTTTGCTGGGTGAGTTTGCTGGGTCAGTTTGCTGGGTGAGTTTGCTGGGTGAGTTTGCTGGGTCAGTTTGTTGGGTGAGTTTGCTGGGTGAGTTTGCTGGGTGAGTTTGCTGGGTGAGTTTGTTGGGTGAGTTTGCTGGGTGAGTTTGCTGGGTGAGTTTGCTGGGTGAGTTTGTTGGGTGAGTTTGCTGGGTGAGTTTGTTGGGTGAGTTTGCTGGGTGAGTTTGCTGGGTGAGTTTGTTGGGTGAGTTTGTTGGGTGAGTTTGCTGGGTGAGTTTGCTGGGTGAGTTTGTTGGGTGAGTTTGCTGGGTGAGTTTGCTGGGTGAGTTTGTTGGGTGAGTTTGCTGGGTGAGTTTGCTGGGTCAGTTTGCTGGGTCAGTTTGCTGGGTCAGTTTGCTGGGTGAGTTTGCTGGGTGAGTTTGCTGGGTGAGTTTGTTGGGTGAGTTTGCTGGGTGAGTTTGCTGGGTGAGTTTGTTGGGTTAGTTTGTTGGGTGAGTTTGCTGGGTGAGTTTGCTGGGTGAGTTTGCTGGGTGAGTTTGCTGGGTGAGTTTGCTGGGTCACTTTGCTGGGTGAGTTTGCTGGGTGAGTTTGCAGGGTGAGTTTGCTGGGTGAGTTTGTTGGGTGAGTTTGCCGGGTGAGTTTGCTGGGTCACTTTGCTGGGTGAGTTTGCTGGGTGAGTTTGCTGGGTGAGTTTGTTGGGTGAGTTTGCTGGGTGAGTTTGCTGGGTGAGTTTGCTGGGTGAGTTTGCTGGGTCAGTTTGCTGGGTGAGTTTGTTGGGTGAGTTTGCTGGGTGAGTTTGCTGGGTGAGTTTGCTGGGTGAGTTTGCTGGGTGAGTTTGCTGGGTCAGTTTGTTGGGTGAGTTTGCTGGGTGAGTTTGCTGGGTGAGTTTGCTGGGTGAGTTTGCTGGGTGAGTTTGCTGGGTGAGTTTGATGGGTCAGTTTGCTGGGTGAGTTTGCTGGGTGAGTTTGTTGGGTGAGTTTGCTGGGTGAGTTTGCTGGGTGAGTTTGCTGGGTGAGTTTGCTGGGTGAGTTTGCTGGGTGAGTTTGCTGGGTCAGTTTGCTGGGTCAGTTTGTTGGGTGAGTTTGCTGGGTGAGTTTGTTGGGTGAGTTTGCTGGGTGAGTTTGCTGGGTGAGTTTGCTGGGTGAGTTTGCTGGGTGAGTTTGTTGGGTGAGTTTGCCGGGTCAGTTTGCTGGGTCAGTTTGCTGGGTGAGTTTGTTGGGTGAGTTTGCTGGGTGAGTTTGCTGGGTGAGTTTGCTGGGTGAGTTTGCTGGGTGAGTTTGTTGGGTGAGTTTGTTGGGTGAGTTTGTTGGGTGAGTTTGTTGGGTGAGTTTGTTGGGTGAGTTTGTTGGGTGAGTTTGTTGGGTGAGTTTGCTGGGTCAGTTTGCTGGGTGAGTTTGCTGGGTGAGTTTGTTGGGTGAGTTTTCTGGGTGAGTTTGCTGGGTGAGTTTGCTGGGTGAGTTTGCTGGGTGAGTTTGCTGGGTGAGTTTGCTGGGTCAGTTTGCTGGGTGAGTTTGTTGGGTGAGTTTGCTGGGTGAGTTTGCTGGGTGAGTTTGCTGGGTGAGTTTGCTGGGTGAGTTTGCTGGGTGAGTTTGCTGGGTCAGTTTGTTGGGTGAGTTTGCTGGGTGAGTTTGTTGGGTGAGTTTGCTGGGTCAGTTTGCTGGGTCAGTTTGCTGGGTGAGTTTGCTGGGTCAGTTTGTTGGGTGAGTTTGTTGGGTGAGTTTGCTGGGTCAGTTTGTTGGGTGAGTTTGTTGGGTGAGTTTGCTGGGTGAGTTTGCTGGGTGAGTTTGTTGGGTGAGTTTGCTGGGTCAGTTTGCTGGGTGAGTTTGCTCGGTCAGTTTGCTGGGTCAGTTTGCTGGGTGAGTTTCGTGGGTCAGTTTGCTGGGTCAGTTTGCTGGGTGAGTTTGCTGGGTGAGTTTGTGGGGTGAGTTTGCTGGGTGAGTTTGCTGGGTCAGTTTGCTGGGTGAGTTTGCTGGGTGAGTTTGTTGGGTGAGTTTGTTGGGTGAGTTTGCTGGGTGAGTTTGTTGGGTGAGTTTGCTGGGTGAGTTTGCTGGGTCAGTTTGTTGGGTGAGTTTGCTGGGTCAGTTTGCTGGGTGAGTTTGCTGGGTGAGTTTGCTGGGTCAGTTTGTTGGGTGAGTTTGCTGGGTCAGTTTGCTGGGTGAGTTTGCTGGGTGAGTTTGCTGGGTGAGTTTGCTGGGTCAGTTTGTTGGGTGAGTTTGCTGGGTGAGTTTGCTGGGTGAGTTTGTTGGGTGAGTTTGTTGGGTGAGTTTGTTGGGTGAGTTTGCTGGGTCAGTTTGCTGGGTGAGTTTGCTGGGTCAGTTTGCTGGGTGAGTTTGTTGGGTCAGTTTGCTGGGTGAGTTTGCTGGGTGAGTTTGCTGGGTGAGTTTGTTGGGTGAGTTTGTCGGGTGAGTTTGCTGGGTGAGTTTGCTGGGTGAGTTTGTTGGGTGAGTTTGCTGGGTGAGTTTGCTGGGTGAGTTTGTAGGGTGAGTTTGCTGGGTGAGTTTGCTGGGTGAGTTTGCTGGGTCAGTTTGTTGGGTGAGTTTGCTGGGTGAGTTTGCTGGGTGAGTTTGCTGGGTGAGTTTGCTGGGTGAGTTTGTTGGGTGAGTTTGCTGGGTGAGTTTGCTGGGTGAGTTTGCTGGGTGAGTTTGTTGGGTGAGTTTGCTGGGTGAGTTTGTTGGGTGAGTTTGTTGGGTGGTTTTGCTGGGTGAGTTTGCTGGGTGAGTTTGTTGGGTGAGTTTGCTGGGTGAGTTTGCTGGGTGAGTTTGTTGGGTGAGTTTGCTGGGTGAGTTTGTTGGGTGAGTTTGCTGGGTGAGTTTGCTGGGTGAGTTTGCAGGGTCAGTTTGCTGGGTCAGTTTGCTGGGTGAGTTTGCTGGGTGAGTTTGTTGGGTGAGTTTGCTGGGTCAGTTTGCTGGGTGAGTTTGCTGGGTGAGTTTGCTGGGTGAGTTTGCTGGGTGAGTTTGCTGGGTGAGTTTGCTGGGTGAGTTTGCAGGGTCAGTTTGCTGGGTGAGTTTGCTGGGTGAGTTTGCTGGGTGAGTTTGCTGGGTCAGTTTGCTGGGTGAGTTTGCTGGGTGAGTTTGCTGGGTCAGTTTGTTGGGTGAGTTTGCTGGGTGAGTTTGCTGGGTGAGTTTGCTGGGTGAGTTTGTTGGGTGAGTTTGCTGGGTGAGTTTGCTGGGTGAGTTTGCTGGGTGAGTTTGTTGGGTGAGTTTGCTGGGTGAGTTTGTTGGGTGAGTTTGCTGGGTGAGTTTGCTGGGTGAGTTTGTTGGGTGAGTTTGCTGGGTGAGTTTGCTGGGTGAGTTTGTTGGGTGAGTTTGCTGGGTGAGTTTGCTGGGTGAGTTTGTTGGGTGAGTTTGCTGGGTGAGTTTGCTGGGTCAGTTTGCTGGGTCAGTTTGCTGGGTCAGTTTGCTGGGTGAGTTTGCTGGGTGAGTTTGTTGGGTGAGTTTGCTGGGTGAGTTTGCTGGGTGAGTTTGTTGGGTTAGTTTGTTGGGTGAGTTTGCTGGGTGAGTTTGCTGGGTGAGTTTGCTGGGTGAGTTTGCTGGGTGAGTTTGCTGGGTGAGTTTGCTGGGTCACTTTGCTGGGTGAGTTTGCTGGGTGAGTTTGCTGGGTGAGTTTGCTGGGTGAGTTTGTTGGGTGAGTTTGCCGGGTGAGTTTGCTGGGTCACTTTGCTGGGTGAGTTTGCTGGGTGAGTTTGCTGGGTGAGTTTGTTGGGTGAGTTTGCTGGGTGAGTTTGCTGGGTGAGTTTGCTGGGTGAGTTTGCTGGGTCAGTTTGCTGGGTGAGTTTGTTGGGTGAGTTTGCTGGGTGAGTTTGCTGGGTGAGTTTGCTGGGTGAGTTTGCTGGGTGAGTTTGCTGGGTCAGTTTGTTGGGTGAGTTTGCTGGGTGAGTTTGCTGGGTGAGTTTGCTGGGTGAGTTTGCTGGGTGAGTTTGCTGGGTGAGTTTGATGGGTCAGTTTGCTGGGTGAGTTTGCTGGGTGAGTTTGTTGGGTGAGTTTGCTGGGTGAGTTTGCTGGGTGAGTTTGCTGGGTGAGTTTGCTGGGTGAGTTTGCTGGGTGAGTTTGCTGGGTCAGTTTGCTGGGTCAGTTTGTTTGGTGAGTTTGCTGGGTGAGTTTGTTGGGTGAGTTTGCTGGGTGAGTTTGCTGGGTCAGTTTGCTGGGTGAGTTTGCTGGGTCAGTTTGCTGGGTGAGTTTGTTGGGTCAGTTTGCTGGGTGAGTTTGCTGGGTGAGTTTGCTGGGTGAGTTTGTTGGGTGAGTTTGTTGGGTGAGTTTGCAGGGTGAGTTTGCTGGGTGAGTTTGTTGGGTGAGTTTGCTGGGTGAGTTTGCTGGGTGAGTTTGTTGGGTGAGTTTGCTGGGTGAGTTTGCTGGGTGAGTTTGCTGGGTCAGTTTGTTGGGTGAGTTTGCTGGGTGAGTTTGCTGGGTGAGTTTGCTGGGTGAGGTTGCTGGGTGAGTTTGTTGGGTGAGTTTGCTGGGTGAGTTTGCTGGGTGAGTTTGCTGGGTGAGTTTGTTGGGTGAGTTTGCTGGGTGAGTTTGTTGGGTGAGTTTGTTGGGTGAGTTTGCTGGGTGAGTTTGCTGGGTGAGTTTGTTGTGTGAGTTTGCTGCGTGAGTTTGCTGGGTGAGTTTGTTGGGTGAGTTTGCTGGGTGAGATTGTTGGGTGAGTTTGCTGGGTGAGTTTGCTGGCTGAGTTTGCAGGGTCAGTTTGCTGGGTCAGTTTGCTGGGTGAGTTTGCTGGGTGAGTTTGTTGGGTGAGTTTGCTGGGTCAGTTTGCTGGGTGAGTTTGCTGGGTGAGTTTGCTGGGTGAGTTTGCTGGGTGAGTTTGCTGGGTGAGTTTGCAGGGTCAGTTTGCTGGGTGAGTTTGCTGGGTGAGTTTGCTGGGTGAGTTTGCTGGGTGAGTTTGCTGGGTCAGTTTGCTGGGTGAGTTTGCTGGGTGAGTTTGCTGGATCAGTTTGCTGGGTCAGTTTGTTGGGTGAGTTTGCTGGGTGAGTTTGCTGGGTGAGTTTGCTGGGTCAGTTTGTTGGGTGAGTTTGCTGGGTGAGTTTGCTGGGTGAGTTTGCTGGGTGAGTTTTTTGGGTGAGTTTGCTGGGTGAGTTTGCTGGGTGAGTTTTTTGGGTGAGTTTGCTGGGTGAGTTTGTTGGGTGAGTTTGCTGGGTCAGTTTGCTGGGTGAGTTTGTTGGGTGAGTTTGTTGGGTGAGTTTGCTGGGTGAGTTTGCTGGGTGAGTTTGTTGGGTGAGTTTGCTGGGTGAGTTTGCTGGGTGAGTTTGTTGGGTGAGTTTGCTGGGTGAGTTTGCTGGGTCAGTTTGCTGGGTGAGTTTGCTGGTTGAGTTTGCTGGGTGAGTTTGCTGGGTGAGTTTGCTGGGTGAGTTTGTTGGGTGAGTTTGCTGGGTGAGTTTGCTGGGTGAGTTTGTTGGGTGAGTTTGTTGGGTGAGTTTGCTGGGTGAGTTTGCTGGGTGAGTTTGCTGGGTGAGTTTGCTGGGTGAGTTTGCTGGGTGAGTTTGCTGGGTCACTTTGCTGGGTGAGTTTGCTGGGTGAGTTTGCTGGGTGAGTTTGCTGGGTGAGTTTGTTGGGTGAGTTTGCCGGGTGAGTTTGCTGGGTCACTTTGCTGGGTGAGTTTGCTGGGTGAGTTTGCTGGGTGAGTTTGTTGGGTGAGTTTGCTGGGTGAGTTTGCTGGGTGAGTTTGCTGGGTGAGTTTGCTGGGTCAGTTTGCTGGGTGAGTTTGTTGGGTGAGTTTGCTGGGTGAGTTTGCTGGGTGAGTTTGCTGGGTGAGTTTGCTGGGTGAGTTTGCTGGGTGAGTTTGCTGGGTAAGTTTGTTGGGTGAGTTTGCTGGGTGAGTTTGCTGGGTGAGTTTGCTGGGTGAGTTTGCTGGGTGAGTTTGCTGGGTGAGTTTGCTGGGTCAGTTTGCTGGGTGAGTTTGCTGGGTGAGTTTGTTGGGTGAGTTTGCTGGGTGAGTTTGCTGGGTGAGTTTGCTGGGTGAGTTTGCTGGGTGAGTTTGCTGGGTGAGTTTCCTGGGTCAGTTTGCTGGGTGAGTTTGCTGGGTCAGTTTGTTGGGTGAGTTTGTTGGGTGAGTTTGCTGGGTCAGTTTGTTGGGTGAGTTTGTTGGGTGAGTTTGTTGGGTGAGTTTGTTGGGTGAGTTTGCTGGGTCAGTTTGCTGGGTGAGTTTGCTGGGACAGTTTGCTGGGTCAGTTTGCTGGGTGAGTTTGCTGGGTCAGTTTGCTGGGTCAGTTTGCTGGGTGAGTTTGCTGGGTCAGTTTGCTGGGTGAGTTTGCTGGGTCAGTTTGCTGGGTCAGTTTGCTGAGTGAGTTTGCTGGGTGAGTTTGCTGGGTGAGTTTGCTGGGTCAGTTTGCTGGGTGAGTTTGCTGGGTCAGTTTGCTGGGTCAGTTTGCTGGGTGAGTTTGCTGGGTCAGTTTGCTGGGTGAGTTTGCTGGGTGAGTTTGCTGGGTGAGTTTGTGGGGTGAGTTTGCTGGGTGAGTTTGCTGGGTCAGTTTGCTGGGTGAGTTTGCCGGGTGAGTTTGTTGGGTGAGTTTGTTGGGTGAGTTTGCTGGGTGAGTTTGTTGGGTGAGTTTGCTGGGTGAGTTTGCTGGGTCAGTTTGTTGGGTGAGTTTGCTGGGTGAGTTTGCTGGGTGAGTTTGCTGGGTCAGTTTGTTGGGTGAGTTTGCTGGGTGAGTTTGCTGGGCGAGTTTGCTGGGTCAGTTTGCTGGGTGAGTTTGCTGGGTGAGTTTGCTGGGTGAGTTTGCTGGGTCAGTTTGTTGGGTGAGTTTGCTGGGTGAGTTTGCTGGCTGAGTTTGCTGGGTCAGTTTGTTGGGTGAGTTTGCTGGGTGAGTTTGCTGGGTGAGTTTGCTGGGTGAGTTTGTTGGGTGAGTTTGCTGGGTGAGTTTGTTGGGTGAGTTTGCTGGGTGAGTTTGCTGGGTGAGTTTGTTGGGTGAGTTTGTTGGGTGAGTTTGCTGGGTGAGTTTGCTGGGTGAGTTTGTTGGGTGAGTTTGCTGGGTGAGTTTGCTGGGTGAGTTTGTTGGGTGAGTTTGCTGGGTGAGTTTGCTGGGTGAGTTTGTTGGGTGAGTTTGCTGGGTGAGTTTGCTGGGTGAGTTTGTTGGGTGAGTTTGTTGGGTGAGTTTGCTGGGTGAGTTTGCTGGGTGAGTTTGTTGGGTGAGTTTGCTGGGTGAGTTTGCTGGGTGAGTTTGTTGGGTGAGTTTGCTGGGTGAGTTTGCTGGGTGAGTTTGTTGGGTGAGATTGCTGGGTGAGTTTGCTGGGTCACTTTGCTGGGTGAGTTTGCTGGGTGAGTTTGCTGGGTGAGTTTGCTGGGTGAGTTTGTTGGGTGAGTTTGCTGGGTGAGTTTGCTGGGTGAGTTTGCTGGGTGAGTTTGCTGGGTGAGTTTGTTGGGTGAGTTTGTTGGGTGAGTTTGTTGGGTGAGTTTGTTGGGTGAGTTTGTTGGGTGAGTTTGTTGGGTGAGTTTGTTGGGTGAGTTTGCTGGGTCAGTTTGCTGGGTGAGTTTGCTGGGTGAGTTTGTTGGGTGAGTTTTCTGGGTGAGTTTGCTGGGTGAGTTTGCTGGGTGAGTTTGCTGGGTGAGTTTGCTGGGTGAGTTTGCTGGGTCAGTTTGCTGGGTGAGTTTGTTGGGTGAGTTTGCTGGGTGAGTTTGCTGGGTGAGTTTGCTGGGTGAGTTTGCTGGGTGAGTTTGCTGGGTGAGTTTGCTGGGTCAGTTTGTTGGGTGAGTTTGCTGGGTGAGTTTGTTGGGTGAGTTTGCTGGGTCAGTTTGCTGGGTCAGTTTGCTGGGTGAGTTTGCTGGGTCAGTTTGTTGGGTGAGTTTGTTGGGTGAGTTTGCTGGGTCAGTTTGTTGGGTGAGTTTGTTGGGTGAGTTTGCTGGGTGAGTTTGCTGGGTGAGTTTGTTGGGTGAGTTTGCTGGGTCAGTTTGCTGGGTGAGTTTGCTCGGTCAGTTTGCTGGGTCAGTTTGCTGGGTGAGTTTAGTGGGTCAGTTTGCTGGGTCAGTTTGCTGGGTGAGTTTGCTGGGTGAGTTTGTGGGGTGAGTTTGCTGGGTGAGTTTGCTGGGTCAGTTTGCTGGGTGAGTTTGCTGGGTGAGTTTGTTGGGTGAGTTTGTTGGGTGAGTTTGCTGGGTGAGTTTGTTGGGTGAGTTTGCTGGGTGAGTTTGCTGGGTCAGTTTGTTGGGTGAGTTTGCTGGGTCAGTTTGCTGGGTGAGTTTGCTGGGTGAGTTTGCTGGGTCAGTTTGTTGGGTGAGTTTGCTGGGTCAGTTTGCTGGGTGAGTTTGCTGGGTGAGTTTGCTGGGTGAGTTTGCTGGGTCAGTTTGTTGGGTGAGTTTGCTGGGTGAGTTTGCTGGGTGAGTTTGTTGGGTGAGTTTGTTGGGTGAGTTTGTTGGGTGAGTTTGCTGGGTCAGTTTGCTGGGTGAGTTTGCTGGGTCAGTTTGCTGGGTGAGTTTGTTGGGTCAGTTTGCTGGGTGAGTTTGCTGGGTGAGTTTGCTGGGTGAGTTTGTTGGGTGAGTTTGTCGGGTGAGTTTGCTGGGTGAGTTTGCTGGGTGAGTTTGTTGGGTGAGTTTGCTGGGTGAGTTTGCTGGGTGAGTTTGTAGGGTGAGTTTGCTGGGTGAGTTTGCTGGGTGAGTTTGCTGGGTCAGTTTGTTGGGTGAGTTTGCTGGGTGAGTTTGCTGGGTGAGTTTGCTGGGTGAGTTTGCTGGGTGAGTTTGTTGGGTGAGTTTGCTGGGTGAGTTTGCTGGGTGAGTTTGCTGGGTGAGTTTGTTGGGTGAGTTTGCTGGGTGAGTTTGTTGGGTGAGTTTGTTGGGTGGTTTTGCTGGGTGAGTTTGCTGGGTGAGTTTGTTGGGTGAGTTTGCTGGGTGAGTTTGCTGGGTGAGTTTGTTGGGTGAGTTTGCTGGGTGAGTTTGTTGGGTGAGTTTGCTGGGTGAGTTTGCTGGGTGAGTTTGCAGGGTCAGTTTGCTGGGTCAGTTTGCTGGGTGAGTTTGCTGGGTGAGTTTGTTGGGTGAGTTTGCTGGGTCAGTTTGCTGGGTGAGTTTGCTGGGTGAGTTTGCTGGGTGAGTTTGCTGGGTGAGTTTGCTGGGTGAGTTTGCTGGGTGAGTTTGCAGGGTCAGTTTGCTGGGTGAGTTTGCTGGGTGAGTTTGCTGGGTGAGTTTGCTGGGTCAGTTTGCTGGGTGAGTTTGCTGGGTGAGTTTGCTGGGTCAGTTTGTTGGGTGAGTTTGCTGGGTGAGTTTGCTGGGTGAGTTTGCTGGGTGAGTTTGTTGGGTGAGTTTGCTGGGTGAGTTTGCTGGGTGAGTTTGCTGGGTGAGTTTGTTGGGTGAGTTTGCTGGGTGAGTTTGTTGGGTGAGTTTGCTGGGTGAGTTTGCTGGGTGAGTTTGTTGGGTGAGTTTGCTGGGTGAGTTTGCTGGGTGAGTTTGTTGGGTGAGTTTGCTGGGTGAGTTTGCTGGGTGAGTTTGTTGGGTGAGTTTGCTGGGTGAGTTTGCTGGGTCAGTTTGCTGGGTCAGTTTGCTGGGTCAGTTTGCTGGGTGAGTTTGCTGGGTGAGTTTGTTGGGTGAGTTTGCTGGGTGAGTTTGCTGGGTGAGTTTGTTGGGTTAGTTTGTTGGGTGAGTTTGCTGGGTGAGTTTGCTGGGTGAGTTTGCTGGGTGAGTTTGCTGGGTGAGTTTGCTGGGTGAGTTTGCTGGGTCACTTTGCTGGGTGAGTTTGCTGGGTGAGTTTGCTGGGTGAGTTTGCTGGGTGAGTTTGTTGGGTGAGTTTGCCGGGTGAGTTTGCTGGGTCACTTTGCTGGGTGAGTTTGCTGGGTGAGTTTGCTGGGTGAGTTTGTTGGGTGAGTTTGCTGGGTGAGTTTGCTGGGTGAGTTTGCTGGGTGAGTTTGCTGGGTCAGTTTGCTGGGTGAGTTTGTTGGGTGAGTTTGCTGGGTGAGTTTGCTGGGTGAGTTTGCTGGGTGAGTTTGCTGGGTGAGTTTGCTGGGTCAGTTTGTTGGGTGAGTTTGCTGGGTGAGTTTGCTGGGTGAGTTTGCTGGGTGAGTTTGCTGGGTGAGTTTGCTGGGTGAGTTTGATGGGTCAGTTTGCTGGGTGAGTTTGCTGGGTGAGTTTGTTGGGTGAGTTTGCTGGGTGAGTTTGCTGGGTGAGTTTGCTGGGTGAGTTTGCTGGGTGAGTTTGCTGGGTGAGTTTGCTGGGTCAGTTTGCTGGGTCAGTTTGTTTGGTGAGTTTGCTGGGTGAGTTTGTTGGGTGAGTTTGCTGGGTGAGTTTGCTGGGTCAGTTTGCTGGGTGAGTTTGCTGGGTCAGTTTGCTGGGTGAGTTTGTTGGGTCAGTTTGCTGGGTGAGTTTGCTGGGTGAGTTTGCTGGGTGAGTTTGTTGGGTGAGTTTGTTGGGTGAGTTTGCAGGGTGAGTTTGCTGGGTGAGTTTGTTGGGTGAGTTTGCTGGGTGAGTTTGCTGGGTGAGTTTGTTGGGTGAGTTTGCTGGGTGAGTTTGCTGGGTGAGTTTGCTGGGTCAGTTTGTTGGGTGAGTTTGCTGGGTGAGTTTGCTGGGTGAGTTTGCTGGGTGAGGTTGCTGGGTGAGTTTGTTGGGTGAGTTTGCTGGGTGAGTTTGCTGGGTGAGTTTGCTGGGTGAGTTTGTTGGGTGAGTTTGCTGGGTGAGTTTGTTGGGTGAGTTTGTTGGGTGAGTTTGCTGGGTGAGTTTGCTGGGTGAGTTTGTTGGGTGAGTTTGCTGCGTGAGTTTGCTGGGTGAGTTTGTTGGGTGAGTTTGCTGGGTGAGATTGTTGGGTGAGTTTGCTGGGTGAGTTTGCTGGCTGAGTTTGCAGGGTCAGTTTGCTGGGTCAGTTTGCTGGGTGAGTTTGCTGGATGAGTTTGTTGGGTGAGTTTGCTGGGTCAGTTTGCTGGGTGAGTTTGCTGGGTGAGTTTGCTGGGTGAGTTTGCTGGGTGAGTTTGCTGGGTGAGTTTGCAGGGTCAGTTTGCTGGGTGAGTTTGCTGGGTGAGTTTGCTGGGTGAGTTTGCTGGGTGAGTTTGCTGGGTCAGTTTGCTGGGTGAGTTTGCTGGGTGAGTTTGCTGGATCAGTTTGCTGGGTCAGTTTGTTGGGTGAGTTTGCTGGGTGAGTTTGCTGGGTGAGTTTGCTGGGTCAGTTTGTTGGGTGAGTTTGCTGGGTGAGTTTGCTGGGTGAGTTTGCTGGGTGAGTTTTTTGGGTGAGTTTGCTGGGTGAGTTTGCTGGGTGAGTTTTTTGGGTGAGTTTGCTGGGTGAGTTTGTTGGGTGAGTTTGCTGGGTCAGTTTGCTGGGTGAGTTTGTTGGGTGAGTTTGTTGGGTGAGTTTGCTGGGTGAGTTTGCTGGGTGAGTTTGTTGGGTGAGTTTGCTGGGTGAGTTTGCTGGGTGAGTTTGTTGGGTGAGTTTGCTGGGTGAGTTTGCTGGGTCAGTTTGCTGGGTGAGTTTGCTGGTTGAGTTTGCTGGGTGAGTTTGCTGGGTGAGTTTGCTGGGTGAGTTTGTTGGGTGAGTTTGCTGGGTGAGTTTGCTGGGTGAGTTTGTTGGGTGAGTTTGTTGGGTGAGTTTGCTGGGTGAGTTTGCTGGGTGAGTTTGCTGGGTGAGTTTGCTGGGTGAGTTTGCTGGGTGAGTTTGCTGGGTCACTTTGCTGGGTGAGTTTGCTGGGTGAGTTTGCTGGGTGAGTTTGCTGGGTGAGTTTGTTGGGTGAGTTTGCCGGGTGAGTTTGCTGGGTCACTTTGCTGGGTGAGTTTGCTGGGTGAGTTTGCTGGGTGAGTTTGTTGGGTGAGTTTGCTGGGTGAGTTTGCTGGGTGAGTTTGCTGGGTGAGTTTGCTGGGTCAGTTTGCTGGGTGAGTTTGTTGGGTGAGTTTGCTGGGTGAGTTTGCTGGGTGAGTTTGCTGGGTGAGTTTGCTGGGTGAGTTTGCTGGGTGAGTTTGCTGGGTAAGTTTGTTGGGTGAGTTTGCTGGGTGAGTTTGCTGGGTGAGTTTGCTGGGTGAGTTTGCTGGGTGAGTTTGCTGGGTGAGTTTGCTGGGTCAGTTTGCTGGGTGAGTTTGCTGGGTGAGTTTGTTGGGTGAGTTTGCTGGGTGAGTTTGCTGGGTGAGTTTGCTGGGTGAGTTTGCTGGGTGAGTTTGCTGGGTGAGTTTGCTGGGTGAGTTTGCTGGGTCAGTTTGCTGGGTCAGTTTGTTGGGTGAGTTTGCTGGGTGAGTTTGTTGGGTGAGTTTGCTGGGTGAGTTTCCTGGGTCAGTTTGCTGGGTGAGTTTGCTGGGTCAGTTTGTTGGGTGAGTTTGTTGGGTGAGTTTGCTGGGTCAGTTTGTTGGGTGAGTTTGTTGGGTGAGTTTGTTGGGTGAGTTTGTTGGGTGAGTTTGCTGGGTCAGTTTGCTGGGTGAGTTTGCTGGGACAGTTTGCTGGGTCAGTTTGCTGGGTGAGTTTGCTGGGTCAGTTTGCTGGGTCAGTTTGCTGGGTGAGTTTGCTGGGTCAGTTTGCTGGGTGAGTTTGCTGGGTCAGTTTGCTGGGTCAGTTTGCTGAGTGAGTTTGCTGGGTGAGTTTGCTGGGTGAGTTTGCTGGGTCAGTTTGCTGGGTGAGTTTGCTGGGTCAGTTTGCTGGGTCAGTTTGCTGGGTGAGTTTGCTGGGTCAGTTTGCTGGGTGAGTTTGCTGGGTGAGTTTGCTGGGTGAGTTTGTGGGGTGAGTTTGCTGGGTGAGTTTGCTGGGTCAGTTTGCTGGGTGAGTTTGCCGGGTGAGTTTGTTGGGTGAGTTTGTTGGGTGAGTTTGCTGGGTGAGTTTGTTGGGTGAGTTTGCTGGGTGAGTTTGCTGGGTCAGTTTGTTGGGTGAGTTTGCTGGGTGAGTTTGCTGGGTGAGTTTGCTGGGTCAGTTTGTTGGGTGAGTTTGCTGGGTGAGTTTGCTGGGCGAGTTTGCTGGGTCAGTTTGCTGGGTGAGTTTGCTGGGTGAGTTTGCTGGGTGAGTTTGCTGGGTCAGTTTGTTGGGTGAGTTTGCTGGGTGAGTTTGCTGGCTGAGTTTGCTGGGTCAGTTTGTTGGGTGAGTTTGCTGGGTGAGTTTGCTGGGTGAGTTTGCTGGGTGAGTTTGTTGGGTGAGTTTGCTGGGTGAGTTTGTTGGGTGAGTTTGCTGGGTGAGTTTGCTGGGTGAGTTTGTTGGGTGAGTTTGTTGGGTGAGTTTGCTGGGTGAGTTTGCTGGGTGAGTTTGTTGGGTGAGTTTGCTGGGTGAGTTTGCTGGGTGAGTTTGTTGGGTGAGTTTGCTGGGTGAGTTTGCTGGGTGAGTTTGTTGGGTGAGTTTGCTGGGTGAGTTTGCTGGGTGAGTTTGTTGGGTGAGTTTGTTGGGTGAGTTTGCTGGGTGAGTTTGCTGGGTGAGTTTGTTGGGTGAGTTTGCTGGGTGAGTTTGCTGGGTGAGTTTGTTGGGTGAGTTTGCTGGGTGAGTTTGCTGGGTGAGTTTGTTGGGTGAGATTGCTGGGTGAGTTTGCTGGGTCACTTTGCTGGGTGAGTTTGCTGGGTGAGTTTGCTGGGTGAGTTTGCTGGGTGAGTTTGTTGGGTGAGTTTGCTGGGTGAGTTTGCTGGGTCAGTTTGTTGGGTGAGTTTGCTGGGTGAGTTTGCTGGGTGAGTTTGCTGGGTGAGTTTGCTGGGTGAGTTTGCTGGGTGAGTTTGTTGGGTGAGTTTGCTGGGTGAGTTTGCTGGGTGATTTTGCTGGGTGAGTTTGTTGGGTGAGTTTGCTGGGTGAGTTTGCTGGGTGAGTTTGCTGGGTGAGTTTGCTGGGTGAGTTTGTTGGGTGAGTTTGCTGGATGAGTTTGCTGGGTGAGTTTGCAGGGTCAGTTTGCTGGGTCAGTTTGCTGGGTGAGTTTGCTGGGTGAGTTTGTTGGGTCAGTTTGCTGGGTGAGTTTGCTGGGTGAGTTTGCTGGGTGAGTTTGCTGGGTGAGTTTGCAGGGTCAGTTTGCTGGGTCAGTTTGCTGGGTGAGTTTGCTGGGTGAGTTTGCTGGGTGAGTTTGCTGGGTGAGTTTGCTGGGTGAGTTTGTTGGGTGAGTTTGCTGGGTGAGTTTGCTGGGTGAGTTTGCTGGGTGAGTTTGCTGGGTGAGTTTGCTGGGTCAGTTTGCTGGGTGAGTTTGCTGGGTGAGTTTGCTGGGTGAGTTTGCTGGGTCAGTTTGTTGGGTGAGTTTGCTGGGTGAGTTTGCTGGGTGAGTTTGCTGGGTCAGTTTGTTGGGTGAGTTTGCTGGGTGAGTTTTTCTGGGTCAGTTTGTTGGGTGAGTTTGCTGGGTGAGTTTGTTGGGTGAGTTTGCTGGGTCAGTTTGCTGGGTGAGTTTGCTGGGTGAGTTTGCTGGGTGAGTTTGCTGGGTGAGTTTGCTGGGTGAGTTTGTTGGGTGAGTTTGCTGGGTGAGTTTGCTGGGTCAGTTTGCTGGGTGAGTTTGCTGGGTGAGTTTGTTGGGTGAGTTTGCTGGGTGAGTTTGCTGGGTGAGTTTGTTGGGTGAGTTTGTTGGGTGAGTTTGCTGGGTGAGTTTGCTGGGTGAGTTTGTTGGGTGAGTTTGCTGGGTGAGTTTGCTGGGTGAGTTTGTTGGGTGAGTTTGCTGGGTGAGTTTGTTCGGTGAGTTTGCTGGGTGAGTTTGCTGGGTCACTTTGCTGGGTGAGTTTGCTGGGTGCGTTTGCTGGGTGAGTTTGCTGGGTGAGTTTGTTGGGTGAGTTTGCCGGGTGAGTTTGCTGGGTCACTTTGCTGGGTGAGTTTGCTGGGTTAGTTTGCTGGGTGTGTTTGTTGGGTGAGTTTGCTGGGTGAGTTTGCTGGGTGAGTTTGCTGGGTGAGTTTGCTGGGTCAGTTTGCTGGGTGAGTTTGTTGGGTGAATTTGCTGGGTGAGTTTGCTGGGTGAGTTTGCTGGGGGAGTTTGCTGGGTGAGTTTGCTGGGTCAGTTTGCTGGGTGAGTTTGCTGGGTGAGTTTGTTGGGTGAGTTTGCTGGGTGAGTTTGCTGGGTGAGTTTGCTGGGTGTGTTTGCTGGGTGAGTTTGCTGGGTGAGTTTGCTGGGTGAGTTTGCTGGGTGAGTTTGCTGGGTGAGTTTGTTGGGTGAGTTTGCTGGGTGAGTTTGCTGGGTGAGTTGCTGGGTGAGTTTGCTGGGTGAGTTTGCTGGGTGAGTTTGCTGGGTGAGTTTGCTGGGTCAGTTTGTTGGGTGAGTTTGCTGGGTGAGTTTGTTGGGTGAGTTTGCTGGGTGAGTTTGCTGGGTCAGTTTGCTGGGTGAGTTTGCTGGGTCAGTTTGCTGGGTGAGTTTGTTGGGTGAGTTTGTTGGGTGAGTTTGCTGGGTCAGTTTGTTGGGTGAGTTTGTTGGGTGAGTTTGTTGGGTGAGTTTGTTGGGTGAGTTTGTTGGGTAAGTTTGCTGGGTGAGTTTGCTGGGTGAGTTTGCTGGGTGAGTTTGCTGGGTCAGTTTGCTGGGTGAGTTTGCTAGGTGAGTTTGCTGGGTGAGTTTGCTGGGTGAGTTTGCTGGGTGAGTTTGCTGGATGAGTTTGTTGGGTGAGTTTGCTGGGTGAGTTTGTTGGGTGAGTTTGTTGGGTGAGTTTGCTGGGTCAGTTTGTTGGGTGAGTTTGTTGGGTGAGTTTGTTGGGTGAGTTTGTTGGGTGAGTTTGTTGGGTGAGTTTGCTGGGTGAGTTTGCTGGGTGAGTTTGTTGGGTGAGTTTGCTGGGTGAGTTTGCTGGGTGAGTTTGCTGGGTGAGTTTGTTGGGTGAGTTTGCTGGGTGAGTTTGCTGGGTGAGTTTGCTGTGTGAGTTTGCTGGGTGAGTTTGCTGGGTCCGTTTGTTGGGTGAGTTTGCTGGGTGAGTTTGTTGGGTGAGTTTGCTGGGTGAGTTTGCTGGGTCACTTTGCTGGGTGAGTTTGCTGGGTGAGTTTGTTGGGTCAGTTTGCTGGGTGAGTTTGCTGGGTGAGTTTGTTGTGTGAGTTTGTTGGGTGAGTTTGCTGGGTGAGTTTGCTGGGTGAGTTTGCTGGGTGAGTTTGTTGGGTGAGTTTGCTGGGTGAGTTTGCTGGGTGAGTTTGCTGGGTGAGTTTGCTGGGTGAGTTTGCTGGGTGAGTTTGTTGGGTGAGTTTGCTGGGTGAGTTTGCTGGGTGAGTTTGTTGTGTGAGTTTGCTGGGTGAGTTTGCTGGGTGAGTTTGCTGGGTGAGTTTGTTGGGTGAGTTTGCTGGGTGAGTTTGCTGGGTGAGTTTGCTGGGTGAGTTTGCTGGGTCAGTTTGCTGGGTGAGTTTGCTGGGTGAGTTTGTTGGGTGAGTTTGCTGGGTGAGTTTGCTGGGTGGGTTTGCTGGGTCAGTTTGCTGGGTGAGTTTGTTGGGTGAGTTTGCTGGGTGAGTTTGCTGGGTCAGTTTGCTGGGTGAGTTTGCTGGGTCAGTTTGCTGGGTGAGTTTGCTGGGACAGTTTGCTGGGTGAGTCTGTTGGGTGAGTTTGCTGGGTGAGTTTGTTGGGTGAGTTTGCTGGGTGAGTTTGCTGGGTGAGTTTGCTGGGTGAGTTTGTTGGGTGAGTTTGCTGGGTGAGTTTGCTGGGTGAGTTTGTTGGGTGAGTTTGCTGGGTGAGTTTGCTGGGTGAGTTTGCTGGGTGAGTTTGCTGGGTCAGTTTGCTGGGTGAGTTTGCTGGGTGAGTTTGTTGGGTGAGTTTGCTGGGTGAGTTTGCTGGGTGAGTTTGCTGGGTGGGTTTGCTGGGTCAGTTTGCTGGGTGAGTTTGTTGGGTGAGTTTGCTGGGTGAGTTTGCTGGGTGAGTTTGCTGGGTGAGTTTGCTGGGTGGGTTTGCTGGGTCAGTTTGCTGGGTGAGTTTGTTGGGTGAGTTTGTTGGGTGAGTTTGCTGGGTGAGTTTGCTGGGTGAGTTTGCTGGGTGAGTTTGCTGGGTCAGTTTGCTGGGTGAGTTTGCTGGGTCTGTTTGCTCGGTGAGTTTGCTGGGTCAGTTTGCTGGGTGAGTTTGTTGGGTGAGTTTGCTGGGTGAGTTTGTTGGGTGAGTTTGCTGGGTGAGTTTGCTGGGTGAGTTTGCTGGGTGAGTTTGTTGGGTGAGTTTGCTGGGTGAGTTTGCTGGGTGAGTTTGTTGGGTGAGTTTGCTGGGTGAGTTTGCTGGGTCAGTTTGCTGGGTGAGTTTGCTGGGTTAGTTTGCTGGGTGAGTTTGCTGGGTGAGTTTGCTGGGTGAGTTTGCTGGGTGAGTTTGCTGGGTGAGTTTGTTGGGTGAGTTTGTTGGGTGAGTTTGCTGGGTGAGTTTGCTGGGTGAGTTTGTTGGGTGAGTTTGCTGGGTGAGTTTGCTGGGTGAGTTTGTTGGGTGAGTTTGCTGGGTGAGTTTGTTCGGTGAGTTTGCTGGGTGAGTTTGCTGGGTCACTTTGCTGGGTGAGTTTGCTGGGTGAGTTTGCTGGGTGAGTTTGCTGGGTGAGTTTGTTGGGTGAGTTTGCCGGGTGAGTTTGCTGGGTCACTTTGCTGGGTGAGTTTGCTGGGTTAGTTTGCTGGGTGTGTTTGTTGGGTGAGTTTGCTGGGTGAGTTTGCTGGGTGAGTTTGCTGGGTGAGTTTGCTGGGTCAGTTTGCTGGGTGAGTTTGTTGGGTGAATTTGCTGGGTGAGTTTGCTGGGTGAGTTTGCTGGGGGAGTTTGCTGGGTGAGTTTGCTGGGTCAGTTTGCTGGGTGAGTTTGCTGGGTGAGTTTGTTGGGTGAGTTTGCTGGGTGAGTTTGCTGGGTGAGTTTGCTGGGTGTGTTTGCTGGGTGAGTTTGCTGGGTGAGTTTGCTGGGTGAGTTTGCTGGGTGAGTTTGCTGGGTGAGTTTGTTGGGTGAGTTTGCTGGGTGAGTTTGCTGGGTGAGTTGCTGGGTGAGTTTGCTGGGTGAGTTTGCTGGGTGAGTTTGCTGGGTCAGTTTGCTGGGTCAGTTTGTTGGGTGAGTTTGCTGGGTGAGTTTGTTGGGTGAGTTTGCTGGGTGAGTTTGCTGGGTCAGTTTGCTGGGTGAGTTTGCTGGGTCAGTTTGCTGGGTGAGTTTGTTGGGTGAGTTTGTTGGGTGAGTTTGCTGGGTCAGTTTGTTGGGTGAGTTTGTTGGGTGAGTTTGTTGGGTGAGTTTGTTGGGTAAGTTTGCTGGGTGAGTTTGCTGGGTGAGTTTGCTGGGTGAGTTTGCTGGGTCAGTTTGCTGGGTGAGTTTGCTAGGTGAGTTTGCTGGGTGAGTTTGCTGGGTGAGTTTGCTGGGTGAGTTTGCTGGATGAGTTTGTTGGGTGAGTTTGCTGGGTGAGTTTGTTGGGTGAGTTTGTTGGGTGAGTTTGCTGGGTCAGTTTGTTGGGTGAGTTTGTTGGGTGAGTTTGTTGGGTGAGTTTGTTGGGTGAGTTTGTTGGGTGAGTTTGCTGGGTGAGTTTGCTGGGTGAGTTTGTTGGGTGAGTTTGCTGGGTGAGTTTGCTGGGTGAGTTTGCTGGGTGAGTTTGTTGGGTGAGTTTGCTGGGTGAGTTTGCTGGGTGAGTTTGCTGTGTGAGTTTGCTGGGTGAGTTTGCTGGGTCCGTTTGTTGGGTGAGTTTGCTGGGTGAGTTTGTTGGGTGAGTTTGCTGGGTGAGTTTGCTGGGTCACTTTGCTGGGTGAGTTTGCTGGGTGAGTTTGTTGGGTGAGTTTGCTGGGTGAGTTTGCTGGGTGAGTTTGTTGTGTGAGTTTGTTGGGTGAGTTTGCTGGGTGAGTTTGCTGGGTGAGTTTGCTGGGTGAGTTTGTTGGGTGAGTTTGCTGGGTGAGTTTGCTGGGTGAGTTTGCTGGGTGAGTTTGCTGGGTGAGTTTGCTGGGTGAGTTTGTTGGGTGAGTTTGCTGGGTGAGTTTGCTGGGTGAGTTTGTTGTGTGAGTTTGCTGGGTGAGTTTGCTGGGTGAGTTTGCTGGGTGAGTTTGTTGGGTGAGTTTGCTGGGTGAGTTTGCTGGGTGAGTTTGCTGGGTGAGTTTGCTGGGTCAGTTTGCTGGGTGAGTTTGCTGGGTGAGTTTGTTGGGTGAGTTTGCTGGGTGAGTTTGCTGGGTGGGTTTGCTGGGTCAGTTTGCTGGGTGAGTTTGTTGGGTGAGTTTGCTGGGTGAGTTTGCTGGGTCAGTTTGCTGGGTGAGTTTGCTGGGTCAGTTTGCTGGGTGAGTTTGCTGGGACAGTTTGCTGGGTGAGTCTGTTGGGTGAGTTTGCTGGGTGAGTTTGTTGGGTGAGTTTGCTGGGTGAGTTTGCTGGGTGAGTTTGCTGGGTGAGTTTGTTGGGTGAGTTTGCTGGGTGAGTTTGCTGGGTGAGTTTGTTGGGTGAGTTTGCTGGGTGAGTTTGCTGGGTGAGTTTGCTGGGTGAGTTTGCTGGGTCAGTTTGCTGGGTGAGTTTGCTGGGTGAGTTTGTTGGGTGAGTTTGCTGGGTGAGTTTGCTGGGTGAGTTTGCTGGGTGGGTTTGCTGGGTCAGTTTGCTGGGTGAGTTTGTTGGGTGAGTTTGCTGGGTGAGTTTCCTGGGTGAGTTTGCTGGGTGAGTTTGCTGGGTGGGTTTGCTGGGTCAGTTTGCTGGGTGAGTTTGTTGGGTGAGTTTGTTGGGTGAGTTTGCTGGGTGAGTTTGCTGGGTGAGTTTGCTGGGTGAGTTTGCTGGGTCAGTTTGCTGGGTGAGTTTGCTGGGTCTGTTTGCTCGGTGAGTTTGCTGGGTCAGTTTGCTGGGTGAGTTTGTTGGGTGAGTTTGCTGGGTGAGTTTGTTGGGTGAGTTTGCTGGGTGAGTTTGCTGGGTGAGTTTGCTGGGTGAGTTTGTTGGGTGAGTTTGCTGGGTGAGTTTGCTGGGTGAGTTTGTTGGGTGAGTTTGCTGGGTGAGTTTGCTGGGTCAGTTTGCTGGGTGAGTTTGCTGGGTTAGTTTGCTGGGTGAGTTTGCTGGGTGAGTTTGCTGGGTGAGTTTGTTGGGTGAGTTTGCTGGGTGAGTTTGCTGGGTGAGTTTGTTGGGTGAGTTTGTTGGGTGAGTTTGCTGGGTGAGTTTGCTGGGTGAGTTTGTTGGGTGAGTTTGCTGGGTGAGTTTGCTGGGTGAGTTTGTTGGGTGAGTTTGCTGGGTGAGTTTGCTGGGTGAGTTTGTTGGGTGAGTTTGCTGGGTGAGTTTGCTGGGTGAGTTTGCTGGGTGAGTTTGTTGGGTGAGTTTGCTGTGTGAGTTTGCTGGGTGAGTTTGCTGGGTGAGTTTGTTGGGTGAGTTTGCTGGGTGAGTTTGCTGGGTGAGTTTGCTGTGTGAGTTTGCTGGGTGAGTTTGCTGGGTCCGTTTGTTGGGTGAGTTTGCTGGGTGAGTTTGTTGGGTGAGTTTGCTGGGTGAGTTTGTTGGGTGAGTTTGCTGGGTGAGTTTGCTGGGTCAGTTTGCTGGGTGAGTTTGCTGGGTGAGTTTGTTGGGTGAGTTTGCTGGGTGAGTTTGCTGGGTGAGTTTGTTGTGTGAGTTTGTTGGGTGAGTTTGCTGGGTGAGTTTGCTGGGTGAGTTTGCTGGGTGAGTTTGCTGGGTGAGTTTGCTGGATGAGTTTGTTGGGTGAGTTTGCTGGGTGAGTTTGTTGGGTGAGTTTGTTGGGTGAGTTTGCTGGGTCAGTTTGTTGGGTGAGTTTGTTGGGTGAGTTTGTTGGGTGACTTTGTTGGGTGAGTTTGTTGGGTGAGTTTGCTGGGTGAGTTTGCTGGGTGAGTTTGTTGGGTGAGTTTGCTGGGTGAGTTTGCTGGGTGAGTTTGCTGGGTGAGTTTGTTGGGTGAGTTTGCTGGGTGAGTTTGCTGGGTGAGTTTGCTGTGTGAGTTTGCTGGGTGAGTTTGCTGGGTCCGTTTGTTGGGTGAGTTTGCTGGGTGAGTTTGTTGGGTGAGTTTGCTGGGTGAGTTTGCTGGGTCACTTTGCTGGGTGAGTTTGCTGGGTGAGTTTGCTGGGTGAGTTTGCTGGGTGAGTTTGCTGGGTGAGTTTGCTGGGTGAGTTTGTTGGGTGAGTTTGCTGGGTGAGTTTGCTGGGTGAGTTTGCTGGGTGAGTTTGTTGGGTGAGTTTGCTGGGTGAGTTTGCTGGGTGAGTTTGTTGTGTGAGTTTGCTGGGTGAGTTTGCTGGGTGAGTTTGCTGGGTGAGTTTGTTGGGTGAGTTTGCTGGGTGAGTTTGCTGGGTGAGTTTGCTGGGTGAGTTTGCTGGGTCAGTTTGCTGGGTGAGTTTGCTGGGTGAGTTTGTTGGGTGAGTTTGCTGGGTGAGTTTGCTGGGTGGGTTTGCTGGGTCAGTTTGCTGGGTGAGTTTGTTGGGTGAGTTTGCTGGGTGAGTTTGCTGGGTCAGTTTGCTGGGTGAGTTTGCTGGGTCAGTTTGCTGGGTGAGTTTGCTGGGACAGTTTGCTGGGTGAGTTTGTTGGGTGAGTTTGCTGGGTGAGTTTGTTGGGTGAGTTTGCTGGGTGAGTTTGCTGGGTGAGTTTGCTGGGTGAGTTTGTTGGGTGAGTTTGCTGGGTGAGTTTGCTGGGTGAGTTTGTTGGGTGAGTTTGCTGGGTGAGATTGCTGGGTGAGTTTGCTGGGTGAGTTTGCTGGGTCAGTTTGCTGGGTGAGTTTGCTGGGTGAGTTTGTTGGGTGAGTTTGCTGGGTGAGTTTGCTGGGTGAGTTTGCTGGGTGGGTTTGCTGGGTCAGTTTGCTGGGTGAGTTTGTTGGGTGAGTTTGCTGGGTGAGTTTGCTGGGTGAGTTTGCTGGGTGAGTTTGCTGGGTGGGTTTGCTGGGTCAGTTTGCTGGGTGAGTTTGTTGGGTGAGTTTGTTGGGTGAGTTTGCTGGGTGAGTTTGCTGGGTGAGTTTGCTGGGTGAGTTTGCTGGGTCAGTTTGCTGGGTGAGTTTGCTGGGTCTGTTTGCTCGGTGAGTTTGCTGGGTCAGTTTGCTGGGTGAGTTTGTTGGGTGAGTTTGCTGGGTGAGTTTGTTGGGTGAGTTTGCTGGGTGAGTTTGCTGGGTGAGTTTGCTGGGTGAGTTTGTTGGGTGAGTTTGCTGGGTGAGTTTGCTGGGTGAGTTTGTTGGGTGAGTTTGCTGGGTGAGTTTGCTGGGTCAGTTTGCTGGGTGAGTTTGCTGGGTGAGTTTGCTGGGTGAGTTTGCTGGGTGAGTTTGCTGGGTGAGTTTGTTGGGTGAGTTTGCTGGGTGAGTTTGCTGGGTGAGTTTGTTGGGTGAGTTTGTTGGGTGAGTTTGCTGGGTGAGTTTGCTGGGTGAGTTTGTTGGGTGAGTTTGCTGGGTGAGTTTGCTGGGTGAGTTTGTTGGGTGAGTTTGCTGGGTGAGTTTGCTGGGTGAGTTTGTTGGGTGAGTTTGCTGGGTGAGTTTGCTGGGTCAGTTTGCTGGGTGAGTTTGCTGGGTGAGTTTGTTGGGTGAGTTTGCTGGGTGAGTTTGCTGGGTGAGTTTGTTGGGTGAGTTTGCTGGGTGAGTTTGCTGGGTCAGTTTGCTGGGTGAGTTTGCTGGGTGAGTTTGCTGGGTGAGTTTGTTGGGTGAGTTTGCTGGGTGAGTTTGCTGGGTGAGTTTGCTGGGTGAGTTTGCTGGGTGAGTTTGCTGGGTCAGTTTGCTGGGTGAGTTTGCTGGGTGAGTTTGCTGGGTGAGTTTGCTGGGTAAGTTTGCTGGGTGAGTTTGCTGGGTGAGTTTGCTGGGTGAGTTTGCTGGGTCAGTTTGCTGGGTGAGTTTGCTGGGTGAGTTTGTTGGGTGAGTTTGCTGGGTGAGTTTGCTGGGTGAGTTTGCTGGGTGAGTTTGCTGGGTGAGTTTGCTGGCTGAGTTTGCTGGGTGAGTTTGCTGGGTGAGTTTGCTGGGTGAGTTTGTTGGGTGAGTTTGCTGGGTGAGTTTGTTGGGTGAGTTTGCTGGGTGAGTTTGCTGGGTCAGTTTGCTGGGTGAGTTTGCTGGGTCAGTTTGCTGGGTGAGTTTGCTGGGTGAGTTTGTTGGGTGAGTTTGTTGGGTGAATTTGCTGGGTCAGTTTGTTGGGTGAGTTTGTTGGGTGAGTTTGTTGGGTGAGTTTGTTGGGTGAGTTTGTTGGGTGAGTTTGCTGGGTGAGTTTGCTGGGTGAGTTTGTTGGGTGAGTTTGCTGGGTGAGTTTGCTGGGTGAGTTTGCTGGGTGAGTTTGTTGGGTGAGTTTGCTGGGTGAGTTTGCTGGGTCAGTTTGCTGGGTCAGTTTGCTGGGTGAGTTTGCTAGGTGAGTTTGCTGGGTGAGTTTGCAGGGGGGGTTTGTTGGGTGAGTTTGCTGGGTGAGTTTGTTGGGTGAGTTTGTTGGGTGAGTTTGCTGGGTCAGTTTGTTGGGTGAGTTTGTTGGGTGAGTTTGTTGGGTGAGTTTGTTGGGTGAGTTTGTTGGGTGAGTTTGCTGGGTGAGTTTGCTGGGTGAGTTTGTTGGGTGAGTTTGCTGGGTGAGTTTGCTGGGTGAGTTTGCTGGGTGAGTTTGCTGGGTGAGTTTGTTGGGTGAGGTTGCTGGGTGAGTTTGCTGGGTGATTTTGCTGTGTGAGTTTGCTGGGTGAGTTTGCTGGGTGAGTTTGCTGGGTGAGTTTGTTGGGTGAGTTTGCTGGGTGAGTTTGCTGGGTCAGTTTGTTGGGTGAGTTTGCTGGGTCAGTTTGTTGGGTGAGTTTGCTGGGTGAGTTTGTTGGGTGAGTTTGCTGGGTGAGTTTGCGGGGTCACTTTGCTGGGTGAGTTTGCTGGGTGAGTTTGCTGGGTGAGTTTGTTGGGTGAGTTTGCTGGGTGTGTTTGCTGGGTCACTTTGCTGGGTGAGTTTGCTGGGTGAGTTTGCTGGGTGAGTTTGCTGGATGAGTTTGCTGGGTGAGTTTGTTGTGTGAGTTTGCTGGGTGAGTTTGCTGGGTCAGTTTGCTGGGTCAGTTTGCTGAGTCAGTTTGCTGGGTGAGTTTGCTGGGTCAGTTTGCTGGGTGAGTTTGCTGGGTCAGTTTGCTGGGTGAGTTTGCTGGGACAGTTTGCTGGGTGAGTTTGTTGGGTGAGTTTGCTGGGTGAGTTTGTTGGGTGAGTTTGCTGGGTGAGTTTGCTGGGTGAGTTTGCTGGGTGAGTTTGTTGGGTGAGTTTGCTGGGTGAGTTTGCTGGGTGAGTTTGTTGGGTGAGTTTGCTGGGTGAGATTGCTGGGTGAGTTTGCTGGGTGAGTTTGCTGGGTCAGTTTGCTGGGTGAGTTTGCTGGGTGAGTTTGTTGGGTGAGTTTGCTGGGTGAGTTTGCTGTGTGAGTTTGCTGGGTGGGTTTGCTGGGTCAGTTTGCTGGGTGAGTTTGTTGGGTGAGTTTGCTGGGTGAGTTTGCTGGGTGAGTTTGCTGGGTGAGTTTGCTGGGTGGGTTTGCTGGGTCAGTTTGCTGGGTGAGTTTGTTGGGTGAGTTTGTTGGGTGAGTTTGCTGGGTGAGTTTGCTGGGTGAGTTTGCTGGGTGAGTTTGCTGGGTCAGTTTGCTGGGTGAGTTTGCTGGGTCTGTTTGCTCGGTGAGTTTGCTGGGTCAGTTTGCTGGGTGAGTTTGTTGGGTGAGTTTGCTGGGTGAGTTTGTTGGGTGAGTTTGCTGGGTGAGTTTGCTGGGTGAGTTTGCTGGGTGAGTTTGTTGGGTGAGTTTGCTGGGTGAGTTTGCTGGGTGAGTTTGTTGGGTGAGTTTGCTGGGTGAGTTTGCTGGGTCAGTTTGCTGGGTGAGTTTGCTGGGTGAGTTTGCTGGGTGAGTTTGCTGGGTGAGTTTGCTGGGTGAGTTTGTTGGGTGAGTTTGCTGGGTGAGTTTGCTGGGTGAGTTTGTTGGGTGAGTTTGTTGGGTGAGTTTGCTGGGTGAGTTTGCTGGGTGAGTTTGTTGGGTGAGTTTGCTGGGTGAGTTTGCTGGGTGAGTTTGTTGGGTGAGTTTGCTGGGTGAGTTTGCTGGGTGAGTTTGTTGGGTGAGTTTGCTGGGTGAGTTTGCTGGGTCAGTTTGCTGGGTGAGTTTGCTGGGTGAGTTTGTTGGGTGAGTTTGCTGGGTGAGTTTGCTGGGTGAGTTTGTTGGGTGAGTTTGCTGGGTGAGTTTGCTGGGTCAGTTTGCTGGGTGAGTTTGCTGGGTGAGTTTGCTGGGTGAGTTTGTTGGGTGAGTTTGCTGGGTGAGTTTGCTGGGTGAGTTTGCTGGGTGAGTTTGCTGGGTGAGTTTGCTGGGTCAGTTTGCTGGGTGAGTTTGCTGGGTGAGTTTGCTGGGTGAGTTTGCTGGGTAAGTTTGCTGGGTGAGTTTGCTGGGTGAGTTTGCTGGGTGAGTTTGCTGGGTCAGTTTGCTGGGTGAGTTTGCTGGGTGAGTTTGTTGGGTGAGTTTGCTGGGTGAGTTTGCTGGGTGAGTTTGCTGGGTGAGTTTGCTGGCTGAGTTTGCTGGGTGAGTTTGCTGGGTGAGTTTGCTGGGTGAGTTTGTTGGGTAAGTTTGCTGGGTGAGTTTGTTGGGTGAGTTTGCTGGGTGAGTTTGCTGGGTCAGTTTGCTGGGTGAGTTTGCTGGGTCAGTTTGCTGGGTGAGTTTGCTGGGTGAGTTTGTTGGGTGAGTTTGTTGGGTGAGTTTGCTGGGTCAGTTTGTTGGGTGAGTTTGTTGGGTGAGTTTGTTGGGTGAGTTTGTTGGGTGAGTTTGTTGGGTGAGTTTGCTGGGTGAGTTTGCTGGGTGAGTTTGTTGGGTGAGTTTGCTGGGTGAGTTTGCTGGGTGAGTTTGCTGGGTGAGTTTGTTGGGTGAGTTTGCTGGGTGAGTTTGCTGGGTCAGTTTGCTGGGTCAGTTTGCTGGGTGAGTTTGCTAGGTGAGTTTGCTGGGTGAGTTTGCAGGGGGGGTTTGTTGGGTGAGTTTGCTGGGTGAGTTTGTTGGGTGAGTTTGTTGGGTGAGTTTGCTGGGTCAGTTTGTTGGGTGAGTTTGTTGGGTGAGTTTGTTGGGTGAGTTTGTTGGGTGAGTTTGTTGGGTGAGTTTGCTGGGTGAGTTTGCTGGGTGAGTTTGTTGGGTGAGTTTGCTGGGTGAGTTTGCTGGGTGAGTTTGCTGGGTGAGTTTGTTGGGTGAGGTTGCTGGGTGAGTTTGCTGGGTGATTTTGCTGTGTGAGTTTGCTGGGTGAGTTTGCTGGGTGAGTTTGCTGGGTGAGTTTGTTGGGTGAGTTTGCTGGGTGAGTTTGCTGGGTCAGTTTGTTGGGTGAGTTTGCTGGGTCAGTTTGTTGGGTGAGTTTGCTGGGTGAGTTTGTTGGGTGAGTTTGCTGGGTGAGTTTGCGGGGTCACTTTGCTGGGTGAGTTTTCTGTGTGAGTTTGCTGGGTGAGTTTGTTGGGTGAGTTTGCTGGGTGTGTTTGCTGGGTCACTTTGCTGGGTGAGTTTGCTGGGTGAGTTTGCTGGGTGAGTTTGCTGGATGAGTTTGCTGGGTGAGTTTGTTGTGTGAGTTTGCTGGGTGAGTTTGCTGGGTCAGTTTGCTGGGTCAGTTTGCTGAGTCAGTTTGCTGGGTGAGTTTGCTGGGTGAGTTTGTTGGGTGAGTTTGCTGGGTGAGTTTGCTGGGTGAGTTTGCTGGGTGAGTTTGCTGGGTCAGTTTGCTGGGTGAGTTTGCTGGGTGAGTTTGCTGGGTGAGTTTGCTGGGTGAGTTTGCTGGGTCAGTTTGCTGAGTCAGTTTGCTGGGTGAGTTTGCTGGGTGAGTTTGCTGGGTGAGTTTGCTGGGTGAGTTTGCTGGGTGAGTTTGTTGGGTGAGTTTGCTGGGTGAGTTTGTTGGGTGAGTTTGCTGGGTGAGTTTGCTGGGTGAGTTTGCTGGGTGAGTTTGCTGGGTCAGTTTGCTGAGTCAGTTTGCTGGGTCAGTTTGCTGGGTGAGTTTGCTGGGTCAGTTTGCTGGGTGAGTTTGCTGGGTGAGTTTGCTGGGTGAGTTTGCTGGGTGAGTTTGCTGGGTGAGTTTGTTGGGTGAGTTTGCTGGGTGAGTTTGTTGGGTGAGTTTGCTGGGTCAGTTTGCTGGGTCAGTTTGCTGGGTGAGTTTGCTGGGTCAGTTTGCTGGGTCAGTTTGTTGGGTGAGTTTGCTGGGTGAGTTTGTGGGGTGAGTTTGCTGGGTGAGTTTGCTGGGTGAGTTTGCTGGGTGAGTTTGCTGGGTGAGTTTGCTGGGTCAGTTTGCTGGGTCTGTTTGCTGGGTCAGTTTGCTGGGTGAGTTTGCTGGGTGAGTTTGCTGGGTGAGTTTGCTGGGTCAGTTTGCTGGGTGAGTTTGCTGGGTGAGTTTGCTGGGTGAGTTTGCTGGGTCAGTTTGCTGGGTGAGTTTGCTGGGTGAGTTTGCTGGGTCAGTTTGCTGGGTGAGTTTGCTGGGTCAGTCTGCTGGGTGAGTTTGCTGGGTGAGTTTGCTGGGTGAGTTTGTGGGGTGAGTTTGCTGGGTGAGTTTGCTGGGTCAGTTTGCTGGGTGAGTTTGCTGGGTGAGTTTGTTGGGTGAGTTTGTTGGGTGAGTTTGCTGGGTGAGTTTGCTGGGTCAGTTTGTTGGGTGAGTTTGTTGGGTGAGTTTGCTGGGTGAGTTTGCTGGGTGAGTTTGCTGGGTGAGTTTGCTGGGTGAGTTTGCTGGGTGAGTTTGCTGGGTGAGTTTGCTGGGTGAGTTTGCTGGGTGAGTTTGTTGGGTGAGTTTGTTGGGTGAGTTTGCTGGGTCAGTTTGTTGGGTGAGTTTGTTGGGTGAGTTTGTTGGGTGAGTTTGTTGGGTGAGTTTGTTGGGTGAGTTTGCTGGGTGAGTTTGCTGGGTGAGTTTGTTGGGTGAGTTTGCTGGGTGAGTTTGCTGGGTGAGTTTGCTGGGTGAGTTTGTTGGGTGAGGTTGCTGGGTGAGTTTGCTGGGTGATTTTGCTGTGTGAGTTTGCTGGGTGAGTTTGCTGGGTGAGTTTGCTGGGTGAGTTTGTTGGGTGAGTTTGCTGGGTGAGTTTGCTGGGTCAGTTTGTTGGGTGAGTTTGCTGGGTCAGTTTGTTGGGTGAGTTTGCTGGGTGAGTTTGTTGGGTGAGTTTGCTGGGTGAGTTTGCGGGGTCACTTTGCTGGGTGAGTTTTCTGTGTGAGTTTGCTGGGTGAGTTTGTTGGGTGAGTTTGCTGGGTGTGTTTGCTGGGTCACTTTGCTGGGTGAGTTTGCTGGGTGAGTTTGCTGGGTGAGTTTGCTGGATGAGTTTGCTGGGTGAGTTTGTTGTGTGAGTTTGCTGGGTGAGTTTGCTGGGTCAGTTTGCTGGGTCAGTTTGCTGAGTCAGTTTGCTGGGTGAGTTTGCTGGGTGAGTTTGTTGGGTGAGTTTGCTGGGTGAGTTTGCTGGGTGAGTTTGCTGGGTGAGTTTGCTGGGTCAGTTTGCTGGGTGAGTTTGCTGGGTGAGTTTGCTGGGTGAGTTTGCTGGGTGAGTTTGCTGGGTCAGTTTGCTGAGTCAGTTTGCTGGGTGAGTTTGCTGGGTGAGTTTGCTGGGTGAGTTTGCTGGGTGAGTTTGCTGGGTGAGTTTGTTGGGTGAGTTTGCTGGGTGAGTTTGTTGGGTGAGTTTGCTGGGTGAGTTTGCTGGGTGAGTTTGCTGGGTGAGTTTGCTGGGTCAGTTTGCTGAGTCAGTTTGCTGGGTCAGTTTGCTGGGTGAGTTTGCTGGGTCAGTTTGCTGGGTGAGTTTGCTGGGTGAGTTTGCTGGGTGAGTTTGCTGGGTGAGTTTGCTGGGTGAGTTTGTTGGGTGAGTTTGCTGGGTGAGTTTGTTGGGTGAGTTTGCTGGGTCAGTTTGCTGGGTCAGTTTGCTGGGTGAGTTTGCTGGGTCAGTTTGCTGGGTCAGTTTGTTGGGTGAGTTTGCTGGGTGAGTTTGTGGGGTGAGTTTGCTGGGTGAGTTTGCTGGGTGAGTTTGCTGGGTGAGTTTGCTGGGTGAGTTTGCTGGGTCAGTTTGCTGGGTCTGTTTGCTGGGTCAGTTTGCTGGGTGAGTTTGCTGGGTGAGTTTGCTGGGTGAGTTTGCTGGGTCAGTTTGCTGGGTGAGTTTGCTGGGTGAGTTTGCTGGGTGAGTTTGCTGGGTCAGTTTGCTGGGTGAGTTTGCTGGGTGAGTTTGCTGGGTCAGTTTGCTGGGTGAGTTTGCTGGGTCAGTCTGCTGGGTGAGTTTGCTGGGTGAGTTTGCTGGGTGAGTTTGTGGGGTGAGTTTGCTGGGTGAGTTTGCTGGGTCAGTTTGCTGGGTGAGTTTGCTGGGTGAGTTTGTTGGGTGAGTTTGTTGGGTGAGTTTGCTGGGTGAGTTTGCTGGGTCAGTTTGTTGGGTGAGTTTGTTGGGTGAGTTTGCTGGGTGAGTTTGCTGGGTGAGTTTGCTGGGTGAGTTTGCTGGGTGAGTTTGCTGGGTGAGTTTGCTGGGTGAGTTTGCTGGGTGAGTTTGCTGGGTCAGTTTGTTGGGTGAGTTTGCTGGGTGAGTTTGCTGGGTGAGTTTGCTGGGTGAGTTTGCTGGGTCAGTTTGCTGGGTGAGTTTGTTGGGTGAGTTTGTTGGGTGAGTTTGTTGGGTCAGTTTGTTGGGTGAGTTTGCTGGGTGAGTTTGCTGGGTGAGTTTGTTGGGTGAGTTTGCTGGGTGAGCTTGCTGGGTGAGTTTGCTGGGTGAGTTTGTTGGGTGAGTTTGCTGGGTGAGTTTGCTGGGTGAGTTTGCTGGGTGAGTTTGTTGGGTGAGTTTGCTGGGTGAGTTTGCTGGGTGAGTTTGCAGGGTCAGTTTGCTGGGTCAGTTTGCTGGGTGAGTTTGCTGGGTGAGTTTGTTGGGTGAGTTTGCTGGGTCAGTTTGCTGGGTCAGTTTGCTGGGTGAGTTTGCTGGGTGAGTTTGCTGGGTGAGTTTGCTGGGTGAGTTTGCTGGGTGAGTTTGCAGGGTCAGTTTGCTGGGTCAGTTTGCTGGGTGAGTTTGCTGTGTGAGTTTGCTGGGTGAGTTTGCTGGGTGAGTTTGCTGGGTAAGTTTGCTGGGTGAGTTTGCTGGGTGAGTTTGCTGGGTGAGTTTGCTGGGTCAGTTTGCTGGGTGAGTTTGCTGGGTGAGTTTGCTGGGTCAGTTTGCTGGGTGAGTTTGCTGGGTGAGTTTGCTGGGTGAGTTTGCTGGGTCAGTTTGCTGGGTGAGTTTGCTGGGTGAGTTTGCTGGGTGAGTTTGCTGGGTGAGTTTGCTGGGTGAGTTTGCTGGGTGAGTTTGCTGGGTCAGTTTGTTGGGTGAGTTTGCTGGGTGAGTTTGCTGGGTGAGTTTGCTGGGTCAGTTTGTTGGGTGAGTTTGCTGGGTGAGTTTGCTGGGTGAGTTTGTTGGGTGAGTTTGCTGGGTGAGTTTGTTGGGTGAGGTTGCTGGGTGAGTTTGCTGGGTGAGTTTGTTGGGTGAGTTTGTTGGGTGAGTTTGCTGGGTGAGTTTGCTGGGTGAGTTTGTTGGGTGAGTTTGCTGGGTGAGTTTGTTGGGTGAGTTTGTTGGGTGAGTTTGCTGGGTGAGTTTGTTGGGTGAGTTTGTTGGGTGAGTTTGTTGGGTGAGTTTGTTGGGTGAGTTTGTTGGGTGAGTTTGCTGGGTGAGTTTGCTGGGTGAGTTTGTTGGGTGAGTTTGCTGGGTGAGTTTGCTGGGTGAGTTTGCTGGGTGAGTTTGCTGGGTGAGTTTGTTGGGTGAGTTTGCTGGGTGAGTTTGTTGGGTGAGTTTGTTGGGTGAGTTTGCTGGGTGAGTTTGCTGGGTGAGTTTGTTGGGTGAGTTTGCTGGGTGAGTTTGTTGCGTGAGTTTGCTGGGTGAGTTTGCTGGGTGAGTTTGCTGGGTGAGTTTGCTGGGTGAGTTTGTTGTGTGAGTTTGCTGGGTGAGTTTGCTGGGTCAGTTTGCTGGGTGAGTTTGTTGGGTGAGTTTGTTGCGTGAGTTTGCTGGGTGAGTTTGCTGGGTGAGTTTGCTGGGTGAGTTTGCTGGGTGAGTTTGTTTTGTGAGTTTGCTGGGTGAGTTTGCTGGGTCAGTTTGCTGGGTGAGTTTGTTGGGTGAGTTTGCTGGGTGAGTTTGCTGGGTGAGTTTGCTGGGTGAGTTTGCTGGGTGAGTTTGCTGGGTCAGTTTGCTGGGTGAGTTTGCTGGGTGAGTTTGTTGGGTGAGTTTGCTGGGTGAGTTTGCTGGGTGAGTTTGCTGGGTGAGTTTGCTGGGTGAGTTTGCTGGGTGAGTTTGCTGGGTCAGTTTGCTGGGTGAGTTTGCTGGGTAAGTTTGCTGGGTGAGTTTGCTGGGTGAGTTTGCTGGGTCAGTTTGCTGGGTGAGTTTGCAGGGTGAGTTTGTTGGGTGAGTTTGCTGGGTGAGTTTGCTGGGTGAGTTTGCTGGGTGAGTTTGCTGGGTGAGTTTGCTGGGTGAGTTTGCTGGCTGAGTTTGCTGGGTGAGTTTGTTGGGTGAGTTTGCTGGGTGAGTTTGCTGGGTCAGTTTGCTGGGTGAGTTTGTTGGGTGAGTTTGTTGGGTGAGTTTGCTGGGTGAGTTTGTTGGGTGAGTTTGTTGGGTGAGTTTGCTGGGTGAGTTTGCTGGTTGAGTTTGCTGGGTCAGTTTGCTGGGTCAGTTTGCTGGGTCAGTTTGCTGGGTGAGTTTGCTAGGTGAGTTTGCTGGGTGAGTTTGCTGGGTGAGTTTGCTGGGTGAGTTTGCTGGGTGAGTTTGTTGGGTGAGTTTGCTGGGTGAGTTTGTTGGGTGAGTTTGTTGGTTGAGTTTGCTGGGTCAGTTTGTTGGGTGAGTTTGTTGGGTGAGTTTGCTGGGTGAGTTTGCTGGGTCAGTTTGCTGGGTGAGTTTGCTGGGTGAGTTTGCTGGGTCAGTTTGCTGAGTAAGTTTGCTGGGTGAGTTTGCTGGGTGAGTTTGCTGGGTGAGTTTGCTGGGTGAGTTTGCTCGGTGAGTTTGCTGGGTGAGTTTGTTGGGTGAGTTTGCTGGGTGAGTTTGTTGGGTGAGTTTGCTGGGTGAGTTTGCTGGGTGAGTTTGCTGGGTTAGTTTGCTGGGTGAGTTTGCTGGGTCAGTTTGCTGAGTCAGTTTGCTGGGTCAGTTTGCTGGGTGAGTTTGCTGGGTGAGTTTGCTGGGTGAGTTTGCTGGGTGAGTTTGCTGGGTGAGTTTGTTGGGTGAGGTTGCTGGGTGAGTTTGTTGGGTGAGTTTGCTGGGTCAGTTTGCTGGGTCAGTTTGCTGGGTGAGTTTGCTGGGTCAGTTTGCTGGGTCAGTTTGTTGGGTGAGTTTGCTGGGTGAGTTTGTGGGGTGAGTTTGCTGGGTGAGTTTGCTGGGTGAGTTTGCTGGGTGAGTTTGCTGGGTGAGTTTGCTGGGTCAGTTTGCTGGGTCAGTTTGCTGGGTCAGTTTGCTGGGTGAGTTTGCTGGGTGAGTTTGCTGGGTGAGTTTGCTGGGTGAGTTTGCTGGGTCAGTTTGCTGGGTGAGTTTGCTGGGTCAGTTTGCTGGGTCAGTTTGCTGGGTGAGTTTGCTGGGTGAGTTTGCTGGGTGAGTTTGCTGGGTGAGTTTGCTGGGTCAGTTTGCTGGGTGAGTTTGCTGGGTGAGTTTGCTGGGTCAGTTTGCTGGGTGAGTTTGCTGGGTCAGTTTGCTGGGTCAGTTTGCTGGGTGAGTTTGCTGGGTCAGTTTGCTGGGTGAGTTTGCTGGGTGAGTTTGCTGGGTGAGTTTGTGGGGTGAGTTTGCTGGGTGAGTTTGCTGGGTCAGTTTGCTGGGTGAGTTTGCTGGGTGAGTTTGTTGGGTGAGTTTGTTGGGTGAGTTTGCTGGGTCAGTTTGTTGGGTGAGTTTGTTGGGTGAGTTTGCTGGGTGAGTTTGCTGGGTCAGTTTGTTGGGTGAGTTTGCTGGGTGAGTTTGTTGGGTGAGTTTGCTGGGTGAGGTTGCTGGGTGAGTTTGCTGGGTGATTTTGCTGTGTGAGTTTGCTGGGTGAGTTTGCTGGGTGAGTTTGCTGGGTGAGTTTGTTGGGTGAGTTTGCTGGGTGAGTTTGCTGGGTCAGTTTGTTGGGTGAGTTTGCTGGGTCAGTTTGTTGGGTGAGTTTGCTGGGTGAGTTTGTTGGGTGAGTTTGCTGGGTGAGTTTGCGGGGTCACTTTGCTGGGTGAGTTTGCTGGGTGAGTTTGCTGGGTGAGTTTGTTGGGTGAGTTTGCTGGGTGTGTTTGCTGGGTCACTTTGCTGGGTGAGTTTGCTGGGTGAGTTTGCTGGGTGAGTTTGCTGGATGAGTTTGCTGGGTGAGTTTGTTGTGTGAGTTTGCTGGGTGAGTTTGCTGGGTCAGTTTGCTGGGTCAGTTTGCTGAGTCAGTTTGCTGGGTGAGTTTGCTGGGTGAGTTTGTTGGGTGAGTTTGCTGGGTGAGTTTGCTGGGTGAGTTTGTTGGGTGAGTTTGCTGGGTGAGTTTGCTGGGTCAGTTTGCTGGGTGAGTTTGCTGGGTCAGTCTGCTGGGTGAGTTTGCTGGGTGAGTTTGCTGGGTGAGTTTGTGGGGTGAGTTTGCTGGGTGAGTTTGCTGGGTCAGTTTGCTGGGTGAGTTTGCTGGGTGAGTTTGTTGGGTGAGTTTGTTGGGTGAGTTTGCTGGGTGAGTTTGCTGGGTCAGTTTGTTGGGTGAGTTTGTTGGGTGAGTTTGCTGGGTGAGTTTGCTGGGTGAGTTTGCTGGGTGAGTTTGCTGGGTGAGTTTGCTGGGTGAGTTTGCTGGGTGAGTTTGCTGGGTGAGTTTGCTGGGTGAGTTTGCTGGGTCAGTTTGTTGGGTGAGTTTGCTGGGTGAGTTTGCTGGGTGAGTTTGCTGGGTGAGTTTGCTGGGTCAGTTTGCTGGGTGAGTTTGTTGGGTGAGTTTGTTGGGTGAGTTTGTTGGGTGAGTTTGTTGGGTGAGTTTGCTGGGTGAGTTTGCTGGGTGAGTTTGTTGGGTGAGTTTGCTGGGTGAGTTTGCTGGGTGAGTTTGCTGGGTGAGTTTGTTGGGTGAGTTTGCTGGGTGAGTTTGCTGGGTGAGTTTGCTGGGTGAGTTTGTTGGGTGAGTTTGCTGGGTGAGTTTGCTGGGTGAGTTTGCAGGGTCAGTTTGCTGGGTCAGTTTGCTGGGTGAGTTTGCTGGGTGAGTTTGTTGGGTGAGTTTGCTGGGTCAGTTTGCTGGGTCAGTTTGCTGGGTGAGTTTGCTGGGTGAGTTTGCTGGGTGAGTTTGCTGGGTGAGTTTGCTGGGTGAGTTTGCAGGGTCAGTTTGCTGGGTCAGTTTGCTGGGTGAGTTTGCTGGGTGAGTTTGCTGGGTGAGTTTGCTGGGTGAGTTTGCTGGGTAAGTTTGCTGGGTGAGTTTGCTGGGTGAGTTTGCTGGGTGAGTTTGCTGGGTCAGTTTGCTGGGTGAGTTTGCTGGGTGAGTTTGCTGGGTCAGTTTGCTGGGTGAGTTTGCTGGGTGAGTTTGCTGGGTGAGTTTGCTGGGTGAGTTTGCTGGGTGAGTTTGCTGGGTGAGTTTGCTGGGTGAGTTTGCTGGGTCACTTTGTTGGGTGAGTTTGCTGGGTGAGTTTGCTGGGTGAGTTTGCTGGGTCAGTTTGTTGGGTGAGTTTGCTGGGTGAGTTTGCTGGGTGAGTTTGTTGGGTGAGTTTGCTGGGTGAGTTTGTTGGGTGAGGTTGCTGGGTGAGTTTGTTGGGTGAGTTTGTTGGGTGAGTTTGTTGGGTGAGTTTGCTGGGTGAGTTTGCTGGGTGAGTTTGTTGGGTGAGTTTGCTGGGTGAGTTTGTTGGGTGAGTTTGTTGGGTGAGTTTGCTGGGTGAGTTTGTTGGGTGAGTTTGTTGGGTGAGTTTGTTGGGTGAGTTTGTTGGGTGAGTTTGTTGGGTGAGTTTCCTGGGTGAGTTTGCTGGGTGAGTTTGTTGGGTGAGTTTGCTGGGTGAGTTTGCTGGGTGAGTTTGCTGGGTGAGTTTGTTGGGTGAGTTTGCTGGGTGAGTTTGTTGGGTGAGTTTGTTGGGTGAGTTTGCTGGGTGAGTTTGCTGGGTGAGTTTGTTGGGTGAGTTTGCTGGGTGAGTTTGTTGCGTGAGTTTGCTGGGTGAGTTTGCTGGGTGAGTTTGCTGGGTGAGTTTGCTGGGTGAGTTTGTTGTGTGAGTTTGCTGGGTGAGTTTGCTGGGTCAGTTTGCTGGGTGAGTTTGTTGGGTGAGTTTGTTGCGTGAGTTTGCTGGGTGAGTTTGCTGGGTGAGTTTGCTGGGTGAGTTTGCTGGGTGAGTTTGTTTTGTGAGTTTGCTGGGTCAGTTTGCTGGGTGAGTTTGTTGGGTGAGTTTGCTGGGTGAGTTTGCTGGGTGAGTTTGCTGGGTGAGTTTGCTGGGTCAGTTTGCTGGGTCAGTTTGCTGGGTGAGTTTGCTGGGTGAGTTTGTTGGGTGAGTTTGCTGGGTGAGTTTGCTGGGTGAGTTTGCTGGGTGAGTTTGCTGGGTGAGTTTGCTGGGTGAGTTTGCTGGGTCAGTTTGCTGGGTGAGTTTTTTGGGTGAGTTTGCTGGGTGAGTTTGCTGGGTCAGTTTGCTGGGTGAGTTTGCTGGGTCAGTTTGCTGGGTGAGTTTGCTGGGTCAGTTTGCTGGGTGAGTTTGTTGGGTGAGTTTGCTGGGTGAGTTTGTTGGGTGAGTTTGCTGGGTGAGTTTGCTGGGTGAGTTTGCTGGGTGAGTTTGTTGGGTGAGTTTGCTGGGTGAGTTTGCTGGGTGAGTTTGTTGGGTGAGTTTGCTGGGTGAGTTTGCTGGGTGAGTTTGCTGGGTGAGTTTGCTGGGTGAGTTTGCTGGGTGAGTTTGCTGGGTGAGTTTGTTGGGTGAGTTTGCTGGGTGAGTTTGCTGGGTGAGTTTGTTGGGTGAGTTTGCTGGGTGAGTTTGCTGGGTGAGTTTGCTGGGTAAGTTTGCTGGGTGAGTTTGCTGGGTGAGTTTGCTGGGTCAGTTTGCTGGGTGAGTTTGCAGGGTGAGTTTGTTGGGTGAGTTTGCTGGGTGAGTTTGCTGGGTGAGTTTGCTGGGTGAGTTTGCTGGGTGAGTTTGCTGGGTGAGTTTGCTGGCTGAGTTTGTTGGGTGAGTTTGCTGGGTGAGTTTGCTGGGTCAGTTTGCTGGGTGAGTTTGCTGGGTCAGTTTGCTGGGTGAGTTTGTTGGGTGAGTTTGTTGGGTGAGTTTGCTGGGTGAGGTTGCTGGGTGAGTTTGCTGGGTGATTTTGCTGTGTGAGTTTGCTGGGTGAGTTTGCTGGGTGAGTTTGCTGGGTGAGTTTGTTGGGTGAGTTTGCTGGGTGAGTTTGCTGGGTCAGTTTGTTGGGTGAGTTTGCTGGGTCAGTTTGTTGGGTGAGTTTGCTGGGTGAGTTTGTTGGGTGAGTTTGCTGGGTGAGTTTGCGGGGTCACTTTGCTGGGTGAGTTTGCTGGGTGAGTTTGCTGGGTGAGTTTGTTGGGTGAGTTTGCTGGGTGTGTTTGCTGGGTCACTTTGCTGGGTGAGTTTGCTGGGTGAGTTTGCTGGGTGAGTTTGCTGGATGAGTTTGCTGGGTGAGTTTGTTGTGTGAGTTTGCTGGGTGAGTTTGCTGGGTCAGTTTGCTGGGTCAGTTTGCTGAGTCAGTTTGCTGGGTGAGTTTGCTGGGTGAGTTTGTTGGGTGAGTTTGCTGGGTGAGTTTGCTGGGTGAGTTTGTTGGGTGAGTTTGCTGGGTGAGTTTGCTGGGTCAGTTTGCTGGGTGAGTTTGCTGGGTCAGTCTGCTGGGTGAGTTTGCTGGGTGAGTTTGCTGGGTGAGTTTGTGGGGTGAGTTTGCTGGGTGAGTTTGCTGGGTCAGTTTGCTGGGTGAGTTTGCTGGGTGAGTTTGTTGGGTGAGTTTGTTGGGTGAGTTTGCTGGGTGAGTTTGCTGGGTCAGTTTGTTGGGTGAGTTTGTTGGGTGAGTTTGCTGGGTGAGTTTGCTGGGTGAGTTTGCTGGGTGAGTTTGCTGGGAGGGTTTGCTGAGTGAGTTTGCTGGGTGAGTTTGCTGGGTGAGTTTGCTGGGTGAGTTTGCTGGGTCAGTTTGTTGGGTGAGTTTGCTGGGTGAGTTTGCTGGGTGAGTTTGCTGGGTGAGTTTGCTGGGTCAGTTTGCTGGGTGAGTTTGTTGGGTGAGTTTGTTGGGTGAGTTTGTTGGGTGAGTTTGTTGGGTGAGTTTGCTGGGTGAGTTTGCTGGGTGAGTTTGTTGGGTGAGTTTGCTGGGTGAGTTTGCTGGGTGAGTTTGCTGGGTGAGTTTGTTGGGTGAGTTTGCTGGGTGAGTTTGCTGGGTGAGTTTGCTGGGTGAGTTTGTTGGGTGAGTTTGCTGGGTGAGTTTGCTGGGTGAGTTTGCAGGGTCAGTTTGCTGGGTCAGTTTGCTGGGTGAGTTTGCTGGGTGAGTTTGTTGGGTGAGTTTGCTGGGTCAGTTTGCTGGGTCAGTTTGCTGGGTGAGTTTGCTGGGTGAGTTTGCTGGGTGAGTTTGCTGGGTGAGTTTGCTGGGTGAGTTTGCAGGGTCAGTTTGCTGGGTCAGTTTGCTGGGTGAGTTTGCTGGGTGAGTTTGCTGGGTGAGTTTGCTGGGTGAGTTTGCTGGGTAAGTTTGCTGGGTGAGTTTGCTGGGTGAGTTTGCTGGGTGAGTTTGCTGGGTCAGTTTGCTGGGTGAGTTTGCTGGGTGAGTTTGCTGGGTCAGTTTGCTGGGTGAGTTTGCTGGGTGAGTTTGCTGGGTGAGTTTGCTGGGTGAGTTTGCTGGGTGAGTTTGCTGGGTGAGTTTGCTGGGTGAGTTTGCTGGGTGAGTTTGCTGGGTCAGTTTGTTGGGTGAGTTTGCTGGGTGAGTTTGCTGGGTGAGTTTGCTGGGTCAGTTTGTTGGGTGAGTTTGCTGGGTGAGTTTGCTGGGTGAGTTTGTTGGGTGAGTTTGCTGGGTGAGTTTGTTGGGTGAGGTTGCTGGGTGAGTTTGTTGGGTGAGTTTGTTGGGTGAGTTTGTTGGGTGAGTTTGCTGGGTGAGTTTGCTGGGTGAGTTTGTTGGGTGAGTTTGCTGGGTGAGTTTGTTGGGTGAGTTTGTTGGGTGAGTTTGCTGGGTGAGTTTGTTGGGTGAGTTTGTTGGGTGAGTTTGTTGGGTGAGTTTGTTGGGTGAGTTTGTTGGGTGAGTTTCCTGGGTGAGTTTGCTGGGTGAGTTTGTTGGGTGAGTTTGCTGGGTGAGTTTGCTGGGTGAGTTTGCTGGGTGAGTTTGTTGGGTGAGTTTGCTGGGTGAGTTTGTTGGGTGAGTTTGTTGGGTGAGTTTGCTGGGTGAGTTTGCTGGGTGAGTTTGTTGGGTGAGTTTGCTGGGTGAGTTTGTTGCGTGAGTTTGCTGGGTGAGTTTGTTGGGTGAGTTTGCTGGGTGAGTTTGCTGGGTGAGTTTGTTGTGTGAGTTTGCTGGGTGAGTTTGCTGGGTCAGTTTGCTGGGTGAGTTTGTTGGGTGAGTTTGTTGCGTGAGTTTGCTGGGTGAGTTTGCTGGGTGAGTTTGCTGGGTGAGTTTGCTGGGTGAGTTTGTTTTGTGAGTTTGCTGGGTGAGTTTGCTGGGTCAGTTTGCTGGGTGAGTTTGTTGGGTGAGTTTGCTGGGTGAGTTTGCTGGGTGAGTTTGCTGGGTGAGTTTGCTGGGTGAGTTTGCTGGGTCAGTTTGCTGGGTGAGTTTGCTGGGTGAGTTTGTTGGGTGAGTTTGCTGGGTGAGTTTGCTGGGTGAGTTTGCTGGGTGAGTTTGCTGGGTGAGTTTGCTGGGTGAGTTTGCTGGGTCAGTTTGCTGGGTGAGTTTTTTGGGTGAGTTTGCTGGGTGAGTTTGCTGGGTCAGTTTGCTGGGTGAGTTTGCTGGGTCAGTTTGCTGGGTGAGTTTGCTGGGTCAGTTTGCTGGGTGAGTTTGTTGGGTGAGTTTGCTGGGTGAGTTTGTTGGGTGAGTTTGCTGGGTGAGTTTGCTGGGTGAGTTTGCTGGGTGAGTTTGTTGGGTGAGTTTGCTGGGTGAGTTTGTTGGGTGAGTTTGCTGGGTGAGTTTGCTGGGTGAGTTTGCTGGGTGAGTTTGCTGGGTGAGTTTGCTGGGTGAGTTTGCTGGGTGAGTTTGTTGGGTGAGTTTGCTGGGTGAGTTTGCTGGGTGAGTTTGTTGGGTGAGTTTGCTGGGTGAGTTTGCTGGGTGAGTTTGCTGGGTAAGTTTGCTGGGTGAGTTTGCTGGGTGAGTTTGCTGGGTCAGTTTGCTGGGTGAGTTTGCAGGGTGAGTTTGTTGGGTGAGTTTGCTGGGTGAGTTTGCTGGGTGAGTTTGCTGGGTGAGTTTGCTGGGTGAGTTTGCTGGCTGAGTTTGTTGGGTGAGTTTGCTGGGTGAGTTTGCTGGGTCAGTTTGCTGGGTGAGTTTGCTGGGTCAGTTTGCTGGGTGAGTTTGTTGGGTGAGTTTGTTGGGTGAGTTTGCTGGGTGAGTTTGTTGGGTGAGTTTGTTGGGTGAGTTTGCTGGGTGAGTTTGCTGGTTGAGTTTGCTGGGTCAGTTTGCTGGGTCAGTTTGCTGGGTCAGTTTGCTGCGTGAGTTTGCTAGGTGAGTTTGCTGGGTGAGTTTGCTGGGTGAGTTTGCTGGGTGAGTTTGCTGGGTGAGTTTGTTGGGTGAGTTTGCTGGGTGAGTTTGTTGGGTGAGTTTGTTGGTTGAGTTTGCTGGGTCAGTTTGTTGGGTGAGTTTGTTGGGTGAGTTTGCTGGGTGAGTTTGCTGGGTCAGTTTGCTGGGTGAGTTTGCTGGGTGAGTTTGCTGGGTCAGTTTGCTGAGTAAGTTTGCTGGGTGAGTTTGCTGGGTGAGTTTGCTGGGTGAGTTTGCTGGGTGAGTTTGCTCGGTGAGTTTGCTGGGTGAGTTTGTTGGGTGAGTTTGCTGGGTGAGTTTGTTGGGTGAGTTTGCTGGGTGAGTTTGCTGGGTGAGTTTGCTGGGTGAGTTTGCTGGGTGAGTTTGCTGGGTCAGTTTGCTGGGTGAGTTTGCTGGGTCAGTTTGCTGGGTCAGTTTGCTGGGTGAGTTTGCTGGGTGAGTTTGCTGGGTGAGTTTGCTGGGTCAGTTTGCTGGGTCAGTTTGCTGGGTGAGTTTGCTGGGTGAGTTTGCTGGGTCAGTTTGCTGGGTGAGTTTGCTGGGTCAGTTTGCTGGGTCAGTTTGCTGGGTGAGTTTGCTGGGTCAGTTTGCTGGGTGAGTTTGCTGGGTGAGTTTGCTGGGTGAGTTTGTGGGGTGAGTTTGCTGGGTGAGTTTGCTGGGTCAGTTTGCTGGGTGAGTTTGCTGGGTGAGTTTGTTGGGTGAGTTTGTTGGGTGAGTTTGCTGGGTCAGTTTGTTGGGTGAGTTTGTTGGGTGAGTTTGCTGGTTGAGTTTGCTGGGTCAGTTTGTTGGGTGAGTTTGCTGGGTGAGTTTGTTGGGTGAGTTTGCTGGGTGAGGTTGCTGGGTGAGTTTGCTGGGTGATTTTGCTGTGTGAGTTTGCTGGGTGAGTTTGCTGGGTGAGTTTGCTGGGTGAGTTTGTTGGGTGAGTTTGCTGGGTGAGTTTGCTGGGTCAGTTTGTTGGGTGAGTTTGCTGGGTCAGTTTGTTGGGTGAGTTTGCTGGGTGAGTTTGTTGGGTGAGTTTGCTGGGTGAGTTTGCGGGGTCACTTTGCTGGGTGAGTTTGCTGGGTGAGTTTGCTGGGTGAGTTTGTTGGGTGAGTTTGCTGGGTGTGTTTGCTGGGTCACTTTGCTGGGTGAGTTTGCTGGGTGAGTTTGCTGGGTGAGTTTGCTGGATGAGTTTGCTGGGTGAGTTTGTTGTGTGAGTTTGCTGGGTGAGTTTGCTGGGTCAGTTTGCTGGGTCAGTTTGCTGAGTCAGTTTGCTGGGTGAGTTTGCTGGGTGAGTTTGTTGGGTGAGTTTGCTGGGTGAGTTTGCTGGGTGAGTTTGTTGGGTGAGTTTGCTGGGTGAGTTTGCTGGGTGAGTTTGCTGGGTGAGTTTGCTGGGTGAGTTTGCTGGGTCAGTTTGCTGGGTGAGTTTGCTGGGTGAGTTTGCTGGGTGAGTTTGCTGGGTGAGTTTGCTGGGTCAGTTTGCTGAGTCAGTTTGCTGGGTGAGTTTGCTGGGTGAGTTTGCTGGGTGAGTTTGCTGGGTGAGTTTGCTGGGTGAGTTTGTTGGGTGAGTTTGCTGGGTGAGTTTGTTGGGTGAGTTTGCTGGGTGAGTTTGCTGGGTGAGTTTGCTGGGTGAGTTTGCTGGGTCAGTTTGCTGAGTCAGTTTGCTGGGTCAGTTTGCTGGGTGAGTTTGCTGGGTCAGTTTGCTGGGTGAGTTTGCTGGGTGAGTTTGCTGGGTGAGTTTGCTGGGTGAGTTTGCTGGGTGAGTTTGTTGGGTGAGTTTGCTGGGTGAGTTTGTTGGGTGAGTTTGCTGGGTCAGTTTGCTGGGTCAGTTTGCTGGGTGAGTTTGCTGGGTCAGTTTGCTGGGTCAGTTTGTTGGGTGAGTTTGCTGGGTGAGTTTGTGGGGTGAGTTTGCTGGGTGAGTTTGCTGGGTGAGTTTGCTGGGTGAGTTTGCTGGGTGAGTTTGCTGGGTCAGTTTGCTGGGTCTGTTTGCTGGGTCAGTTTGCTGGGTGAGTTTGCTGGGTGAGTTTGCTGGGTGAGTTTGCTGGGTCAGTTTGCTGGGTGAGTTTGCTGGGTGAGTTTGCTGGGTGAGTTTGCTGGGTCAGTTTGCTGGGTGAGTTTGCTGGGTGAGTTTGCTGGGTCAGTTTGCTGGGTGAGTTTGCTGGGTCAGTCTGCTGGGTGAGTTTGCTGGGTGAGTTTGCTGGGTGAGTTTGTGGGGTGAGTTTGCTGGGTGAGTTTGCTGGGTCAGTTTGCTGGGTGAGTTTGCTGGGTGAGTTTGTTGGGTGAGTTTGTTGGGTGAGTTTGCTGGGTGAGTTTGCAGGGTCAGTTTGCTGGGTCACTTTGCTGGGTGAGTTTGCTGGGTGAGTTTGCTGTGTGAGTTTGCTGGGTGAGTTTGCTGGGTCCGTTTGTTGGGTGAGTTTGCTGGGTGAGTTTGTTGGGTGAGTTTGCTGGGTGAGTTTGCTGGGTCACTTTGCTGGGTGAGTTTGCTGGGTGAGTTTGTTGGGTGAGTTTGCTGGGTGAGTTTGCTGGGTGAGTTTGTTGTGTGAGTTTGTTGGGTGAGTTTGCTGGGTGAGTTTGCTGGGTGAGTTTGCTGGGTGAGTTTGTTGGGTGAGTTTGCTGGGTGAGTTTGCTGGGTGAGTTTGCTGGGTGAGTTTGCTGGGTGAGTTTGCTGGGTGAGTTTGCTGGGTGAGTTTGTTGGGTGAGTTTGCTGGGTGAGTTTGCTGGGTGAGTTTGTTGTGTGAGTTTGCTGGGTGAGTTTGCTGGGTGAGTTTGCTGGGTGAGTTTGTTGGGTGAGTTTGCTGGGTGAGTTTGCTGGGTGAGTTTGCTGGGTGAGTTTGCTGGGTCAGTTTGCTGGGTGAGTTTGCTGGGTGAGTTTGTTGGGTGAGTTTGCTGGGTGAGTTTGCTGGGTGGGTTTGCTGGGTCAGTTTGCTGGGTGAGTTTGTTGGGTGAGTTTGCTGGGTGAGTTTGCTGGGTCAGTTTGCTGGGTGAGTTTGCTGGGTCAGTTTGCTGGGTGAGTTTGCTGGGACAGTTTGCTGGGTGAGTCTGTTGGGTGAGTTTGCTGGGTGAGTTTGTTGGGTGAGTTTGCTGGGTGAGTTTGCTGGGTGAGTTTGCTGGGTGAGTTTGTTGGGTGAGTTTGCTGGGTGAGTTTGCTGGGTGAGTTTGTTGGGTGAGTTTGCTGGGTGAGTTTGCTGGGTGAGTTTGCTGGGTGAGTTTGCTGGGTCAGTTTGCTGGGTGAGTTTGCTGGGTGAGTTTGTTGGGTGAGTTTGCTGGGTGAGTTTGCTGGGTGAGTTTGCTGGGTGGGTTTGCTGGGTCAGTTTGCTGGGTGAGTTTGTTGGGTGAGTTTGCTGGGTGAGTTTGCTGGGTGAGTTTGCTGGGTGAGTTTGCTGGGTGGGTTTGCTGGGTCAGTTTGCTGGGTGAGTTTGTTGGGTGAGTTTGTTGGGTGAGTTTGCTGGGTGAGTTTGCTGGGTGAGTTTGCTGGGTGAGTTTGCTGGGTCAGTTTGCTGGGTGAGTTTGCTGGGTCTGTTTGCTCGGTGAGTTTGCTGGGTCAGTTTGCTGGGTGAGTTTGTTGGGTGAGTTTGCTGGGTGAGTTTGTTGGGTGAGTTTGCTGGGTGAGTTTGCTGGGTGAGTTTGCTGGGTGAGTTTGTTGGGTGAGTTTGCTGGGTGAGTTTGCTGGGTGAGTTTGTTGGGTGAGTTTGCTGGGTGAGTTTGCTGGGTCAGTTTGCTGGGTGAGTTTGCTGGGTTAGTTTGCTGGGTGAGTTTGCTGGGTGAGTTTGCTGGGTGAGTTTGTTGGGTGAGTTTGCTGGGTGAGTATGCTGGGTGAGTTTGTTGGGTGAGTTTGTTGGGTGAGTTTGCTGGGTGAGTTTGCTGGGTGAGTTTGTTGGGTGAGTTTGCTGGGTGAGTTTGCTGGGTGAGTTTGTTGGGTGAGTTTGCTGGGTGAGTTTGCTGGGTGAGTTTGTTGGGTGAGTTTGCTGGGTGAGTTTGCTGGGTGAGTTTCCTGGGTGAGTTTGTTGGGTGAGTTTGCTGTGTGAGTTTGCTGGGTGAGTTTGCTGGGTGAGTTTGTTGGGTGAGTTTGCTGGGTGAGTTTGCTGGGTGAGTTTGCTGTGTGAGTTTGCTGGGTGAGTTTGCTGGGTCCGTTTGTTGGGTGAGTTTGCTGGGTGAGTTTGTTGGGTGAGTTTGCTGGGTGAGTTTGTTGGGTGAGTTTGCTGGGTGAGTTTGCTGGGTCACTTTGCTGGGTGAGTTTGCTGGGTGAGTTTGTTGGGTGAGTTTGCTGGGTGAGTTTGCTGGGTGAGTTTGTTGTGTGAGTTTGTTGGGTGAGTTTGCTGGGTGAGTTTGCTGGGTGAGTTTGCTGGGTGAGTTTGCTGGGTGAGTTTGCTGGATGAGTTTGTTGGGTGAGTTTGCTGGGTGAGTTTGTTGGGTGAGTTTGTTGGGTGAGTTTGCTGGGTCAGTTTGTTGGGTGAGTTTGTTGGGTGAGTTTGTTGGGTGAGTTTGTTGGGTGAGTTTGTTGGGTGAGTTTGCTGGTTGAGTTTGTTGGGTGAGTTTGCTGGGTGAGTTTGCTGGGTGAGTTTGCTGGGTGAGTTTGTTGGGTGAGTTTGCTGGGTGAGTTTGCTGGGTGAGTTTGCTGTGTGAGTTTGCTGGGTGAGTTTGCTGGGTCCGTTTGTTGGGTGAGTTTGCTGGGTGAGTTTGTTGGGTGAGTTTGCTGGGTGAGTTTGCTGGGTCACTTTGCTGGGTGAGTTTGCTGGGTGAGTTTGCTGGGTGAGTTTGCTGGGTGAGTTTGCTGGGTGAGTTTGCTGGGTGAGTTTGTTGGGTGAGTTTGCTGGGTGAGTTTGCTGGGTGAGTTTGTTGTGTGAGTTTGCTGGGTGAGTTTGCTGGGTGAGTTTGCTGGGTGAGTTTGTTGGGTGAGTTTGCTGGGTGAGTTTGCTGGGTGAGTTTGCTGGGTGAGTTTGCTGGGTCAGTTTGCTGGGTGAGTTTGCTGGGTGAGTTTGTTGGGTGAGTTTGCTGGGTGAGTTTGCTGGGTGGGTTTGCTGGGTCAGTTTGCTGGGTGAGTTTGTTGGGTGAGTTTGCTGGGTGAGTTTGCTGGGTCAGTTTGCTGGGTGAGTTTGCTGGGTCAGTTTGCTGGGTGAGTTTGCTGGGACAGTTTGCTGGGTGAGTTTGTTGGGTGAGTTTGCTGGGTGAGTTTGCTGGGTGAGTTTGCTGGGTGAGTTTGTTGGGTGAGTTTGCTGGGTGAGTTTGCTGGGTGAGTTTGTTGGGTGAGTTTGCTGGGTGAGATTGCTGGGTGAGTTTGCTGGGTGAGTTTGCTGGGTCAGTTTGCTGGGTGAGTTTGCTGGGTGAGTTTGTTGGGTGAGTTTGCTGGGTGAGTTTGCTGGGTGAGTTTGCTGGGTGGGTTTGCTGGGTCAGTTTGCTGGGTGAGTTTGTTGGGTGAGTTTGCTGGGTGAGTTTGCTGGGTGAGTTTGCTGGGTGAGTTTGCTGGGTGGGTTTGCTGGGTCAGTTTGCTGGGTGAGTTTGTTGGGTGAGTTTGTTGGGTGAGTTTGCTGGGTGAGTTTGCTGGGTGAGTTTGCTGGGTGAGTTTGCTGGGTCAGTTTGCTGGGTGAGTTTGCTGGGTCTGTTTGCTCGGTGAGTTTGCTGGGTCAGTTTGCTGGGTGAGTTTGTTGGGTGAGTTTGCTGGGTGAGTTTGTTGGGTGAGTTTGCTGGGTGAGTTTGCTGGGTGAGTTTGCTGGGTGAGTTTGTTGGGTGAGTTTGCTGGGTGAGTTTGCTGGGTGAGTTTGTTGGGTGAGTTTGCTGGGTGAGTTTGCTGGGTCAGTTTGCTGGGTGAGTTTGCTGGGTGAGTTTGCTGGGTGAGTTTGCTGGGTGAGTTTGCTGGGTGAGTTTGTTGGGTGAGTTTGCTGGGTGAGTTTGCTGGGTGAGTTTGTTGGGTGAGTTTGTTGGGTGAGTTTGCTGGGTGAGTTTGCTGGGTGAGTTTGTTGGGTGAGTTTGCTGGGTGAGTTTGCTGGGTGAGTTTGTTGGGTGAGTTTGCTGGGTGAGTTTGCTGGGTGAGTTTGTTGGGTGAGTTTGCTGGGTGAGTTTGCTGGGTCAGTTTGCTGGGTGAGTTTGCTGGGTGAGTTTGTTGGGTGAGTTTGCTGGGTGAGTTTGCTGGGTGAGTTTGTTGGGTGAGTTTGCTGGGTGAGTTTGCTGGGTCAGTTTGCTGGGTGAGTTTGCTGGGTGAGTTTGCTGGGTGAGTTTGTTGGGTGAGTTTGCTGGGTGAGTTTGCTGGGTGAGTTTGCTGGGTGAGTTTGCTGGGTGAGTTTGCTGGGTCAGTTTGCTGGGTGAGTTTGCTGGGTGAGTTTGCTGGGTGAGTTTGCTGGGTGAGTTTGCTGGGTGAGTTTGCTGGGTCAGTTTGCTGGGTCAGTTTGCTGGGTGAGTTTGTTGGGTGAGTTTGCTGGGTGAGTTTGCTGGGTGAGTTTGCTGGGTGAGTTTGCTGGGTGAGTTTGCTGGCTGAGTTTGCTGGGTGAGTTTGCTGGGTGAGTTTGCTGGGTCAGTTTGTTGGGTGAGTTTGCTGGGTGAGTTTGTTGGGTGAGTTTGCTGGGTGAGTTTGCTGGGTCAGTTTGCTGGGTGAGTTTGCTGGGTCAGTTTGCTGGGTGAGTTTGCTGGGTGAGTTTGCTGGGTGAGTTTGCTGGGTGAGTTTGCTGGGTGAGTTTGCTGGGTGAGTTTGCTGGGTCAGTTTGCTGGGTGAGTTTGCTGGGTGAGTTTGTTGGGTGAGTTTGCTGGGTGAGTTTGCTGGGTGAGTTTGCTGGGTGAGTTTGCTGGGTGAGTTTGCTGGCTGAGTTTGCTGGGTGAGTTTGCTGGGTGAGTTTGCTGGGTCAGTTTGTTGGGTGAGTTTGCTGGGTGAGTTTGTTGGGTGAGTTTGCTGGGTGAGTTTGCTGGGTCAGTTTGCTGGGTGAGTTTGCTGGGTCAGTTTGCTGGGTGAGTTTGCTGGGTGAGTTTGTTGGGTGAGTTTGTTGGGTGAGTTTGCTGGGTCAGTTTGTTGGGTGAGTTTGTTGGGTGAGTTTGTTGGGTGAGTTTGTTGGGTGAGTTTGTTGGGTGAGTTTGCTGGGTGAGTTTGCTGGGTGAGTTTGTTGGGTGAGTTTGCTGGGTGAGTTTGCTGGGTGAGTTTGCTGGGTGAGTTTGTTGGGTGAGTTTGCTGGGTGAGTTTGCTGGGTCAGTTTGCTGGGTCAGTTTGCTGGGTGAGTTTGCTAGGTGAGTTTGCTGGGTGAGTTTGCAGGGGGGGTTTGTTGGGTGAGTTTGCTGGGTGAGTTTGTTGGGTGAGTTTGTTGGGTGAGTTTGCTGGGTCAGTTTGTTGGGTGAGTTTGTTGGGTGAGTTTGTTGGGTGAGTTTGTTGGGTGAGTTTGTTGGGTGAGTTTGCTGGGTGAGTTTGCTGGGTGAGTTTGTTGGGTGAGTTTGCTGGGTGAGTTTGCTGGGTGAGTTTGCTGGGTGAGTTTGTTGGGTGAGGTTGCTGGGTGAGTTTGCTGGGTGATTTTGCTGTGTGAGTTTGCTGGGTGAGTTTGCTGGGTGAGTTTGCTGGGTGAGTTTGTTGGGTGAGTTTGCTGGGTGAGTTTGCTGGGTCAGTTTGTTGGGTGAGTTTGCTGGGTCAGTTTGTTGGGTGAGTTTGCTGGGTGAGTTTGTTGGGTGAGTTTGCTGGGTGAGTTTGCGGGGTCACTTTGCTGGGTGAGTTTGCTGGGTGAGTTTGCTGTGTGAGTTTGTTGGGTGAGTTTGCTGGGTGTGTTTGCTGGGTCACTTTGCTGGGTGAGTTTGCTGGGTGAGTTTGCTGGGTGAGTTTGCTGGATGAGTTTGCTGGGTGAGTTTGTTGTGTGAGTTTGCTGGGTGAGTTTGCTGGGTCAGTTTGCTGGGTCAGTTTGCTGAGTCAGTTTGCTGGGTGAGTTTGCTGGGTGAGTTTGTTGGGTGAGTTTGCTGGGTGAGTTTGCTGGGTGAGTTTGTTGGGTGAGTTTGCTGGGTGAGTTTGCTGGGTGAGTTTGCTGGGTGAGTTTGCTGGGTGAGTTTGCTGGGTCAGTTTGCTGGGTGAGTTTGCTGGGTGAGTTTGCTGGGTGAGTTTGCTGGGTGAGTTTGCTGGGTCAGTTTGCTGAGTCAGTTTGCTGGGTGAGTTTGCTGGGTGAGTTTGCTGGGTGAGTTTGCTGGGTGAGTTTGCTGGGTGAGTTTGTTGGGTGAGTTTGCTGGGTGAGTTTGTTGGGTGAGTTTGCTGGGTGAGTTTGCTGGGTGAGTTTGCTGGGTGAGTTTGCTGGGTCAGTTTGCTGAGTCAGTTTGCTGGGTCAGTTTGCTGGGTGAGTTTGCTGGGTCAGTTTGCTGGGTGAGTTTGCTGGGTGAGTTTGCTGGGTGAGTTTGCTGGGTGAGTTTGCTGGGTGAGTTTGTTGGGTGAGTTTGCTGGGTCAGTTTGATGGGTGAGTTTGCTGGGTCAGTTTGCTGGGTCAGTTTGCTGGGTGAGTTTGCTGGGTCAGTTTGCTGGGTCAGTTTGTTGGGTGAGTTTGCTGGGTGAGTTTGTGGGGTGAGTTTGCTGGGTGAGTTTGCTGGGTGAGTTTGCTGGGTGAGTTTGCTGGGTGAGTTTGCTGGGTCAGTTTGCTGGGTCTGTTTGCTGGGTCAGTTTGCTGGGTGAGTTTGCTGGGTGAGTTTGCTGGGTGAGTTTGCTGGGTCAGTTTGCTGGGTGAGTTTGCTGGGTGAGTTTGCTGGGTGAGTTTGCTGGGTCAGTTTGCTGGGTGAGTTTGCTGGGTGAGTTTGCTGGGTCAGTTTGCTGGGTGAGTTTGCTGGGTCAGTCTGCTGGGTGAGTTTGCTGGGTGAGTTTGCTGGGTGAGTTTGTGGGGTGAGTTTGCTGGGTGAGTTTGCTGGGTCAGTTTGCTGGGTGAGTTTGCTGGGTGAGTTTGTTGGGTGAGTTTGTTGGGTGAGTTTGCTGGGTGAGTTTGCTGGGTCAGTTTGTTGGGTGAGTTTGTTGGGTGAGTTTGCTGGGTGAGTTTGCTGGGTGAGTTTGCTGGGTGAGTTTGCTGGGTGAGTTTGCTGGGTGAGTTTGCTGGGTGAGTTTGCTGGGTGAGTTTGCTGGGTCAGTTTGTTGGGTGAGTTTGCTGGGTGAGTTTGCTGGGTGAGTTTGCTGGGTGAGTTTGCTGGGTCAGTTTGCTGGGTGAGTTTGTTGGGTGAGTTTGTTGGGTGAGTTTGTTGGGTGAGTTTGTTGGGTGAGTTTGCTGGGTGAGTTTGCTGGGTGAGTTTGTTGGGTGAGTTTGCTGGGTGAGTTTGCTGGGTGAGTTTGCTGGGTGAGTTTGTTGGGTGAGTTTGCTGGGTGAGTTTGCTGGGTGAGTTTGCTGGGTGAGTTTGTTGGGTGAGTTTGCTGGGTGAGTTTGCTGGGTGAGTTTGCAGGGTCAGTTTGCTGGGTCAGTTTGCTGGGTGAGTTTGCTGGGTGAGTTTGTTGGGTGAGTTTGCTGGGTCAGTTTGCTGGGTCAGTTTGCTGGGTGAGTTTGCTGGGTGAGTTTGCTGGGTGAGTTTGCTGGGTGAGTTTGCTGGGTGAGTTTGCAGGGTCAGTTTGCTGGGTCAGTTTGCTGGGTGAGTTTGCTGGGTGAGTTTGCTGGGTCAGTTTGCTGGGTGAGTTTGCTGGGTAAGTTTGCTGGGTGAGTTTGCTGGGTGAGTTTGCTGGGTGAGTTTGCTGGGTCAGTTTGCTGGGTGAGTTTGCTGGGTGAGTTTGCTGGGTCAGTTTGCTGGGTGAGTTTGCTGGGTGAGTTTGCTGGGTGAGTTTGCTGGGTCAGTTTGCTGGGTGAGTTTGCTGGGTGAGTTTGCTGGGTGAGTTTGCTGGGTGAGTTTGCTGGGTGAGTTTGCTGGGTCAGTTTGTTGGGTGAGTTTGCTGGGTGAGTTTGCTGGGTGAGTTTGCTGGGTCAGTTTGTTGGGTGAGTTTGCTGGGTGAGTTTGCTGGGTGAGTTTGTTGGGTGAGTTTGCTGGGTGAGTTTGTTGGGTGAGGTTGCTGGGTGAGTTTGCTGGGTGAGTTTGTTGGGTGAGTTTGTTGGGTGAGTTTGCTGGGTGAGTTTGCTGGGTGAGTTTGTTGGGTGAGTTTGCTGGGTGAGTTTGTTGGGTGAGTTTGTTGGGTGAGTTTGCTGGGTGAGTTTGTTGGGTGAGTTTGTTGGGTGAGTTTGTTGGGTGAGTTTGTTGGGTGAGTTTGTTGGGTGAGTTTGCTGGGTGAGTTTGCTGGGTGAGTTTGTTGGGTGAGTTTGCTGGGTGAGTTTGCTGGGTGAGTTTGCTGGGTGAGTTTGTTGGGTGAGTTTGCTGGGTGAGTTTGTTGGGTGAGTTTGTTGGGTGAGTTTGCTGGGTGAGTTTGCTGGGTGAGTTTGTTGGGTGAGTTTGCTGGGTGAGTTTGTTGCGTGAGTTTGCTGGGTGAGTTTGCTGGGTGAGTTTGCTGGGTGAGTTTGCTGGGTGAGTTTGTTGTGTGACTTTGCTGGGTGAGTTTGCTGGGTCAGTTTGCTGGGTGAGTTTGTTGGGTGAGTTTGTTGCGTGAGTTTGCTGGGTGAGTTTGCTGGGTGAGTTTGCTGGGTGAGTTTGCTGGGTGAGTTTGTTTTGTGAGTTTGCTGGGTGAGTTTGCTGGGTCAGTTTGCTGGGTGAGTTTGTTGGGTGAGTTTGCTGGGTGAGTTTGCTGGGTGAGTTTGCTGGGTGAGTTTGCTGGGTGAGTTTGCTGGGTCAGTTTGCTGGGTGAGTTTGCTGGGTGAGTTTGTTGGGTGAGTTTGCTGGGTGAGTTTGCTGGGTGAGTTTGCTGGGTGAGTTTGCTGGGTGAGTTTGCTGGGTCAGTTTGCTGGGTCAGTTTGCTGGGTGAGTTTGTTGGGTGAGTTTGCTGGGTGAGTTTGCTGGGTCAGTTTGCTGGGTGAGTTTGCTGGGTCAGTTTGCTGGGTGAGTTTGCTGGGTCAGTTTGCTGGGTGAGTTTGTTGGGTGAGTTTGCTGGGTGAGTTTGTTGGGTGAGTTTGCTGGGTGAGTTTGCTGGGTGAGTTTGCTGGGTGAGTTTGTTGGGTGAGTTTGCTGGGTGAGTTTGCTGGGTGAGTTTGTTGGGTGAGTTTGCTGGGTGAGTTTGCTGGGTGAGTTTGCTGGGTGAGTTTGCTGGGTGAGTTTGCTGGGTGAGTTTGCTGGGTGAGTTTGTTGGGTGAGTTTGCTGGGTGAGTTTGCTGCGTGAGTTTGCTGGGTCAGTTTGCTGGGTGAGTTTGCTGGGTCAGTTTGCTGGGTGAGTTTGTTGGGTGAGTTTGTTGGGTGAGTTTGCTGGGTGAGTTTGTTGGGTGAGTTTGTTGGGTGAGTTTGCTGGGTGAGTTTGCTGGTTGAGTTTGCTGGGTCAGTTTGCTGGGTCAGTTTGCTGGGTGAGTTTGCTAGGTGAGTTTGCTGGGTGAGTTTGCTGGGTGAGTTTGCTGGGTGAGTTTGCTGGGTGAGTTTGTTGGGTGAGTTTGCTGGGTGAGTTTGTTGGGTGAGTTTGTTGGTTGAGTTTGCTGGGTCAGTTTGTTGGGTGAGTTTGTTGGGTGAGTTTGCTGGGTGAGTTTGCTGGGTCAGTTTGCTGGGTGAGTTTGCTGGGTGAGTTTGCTGGGTCAGTTTGCTGAGTAAGTTTGCTGGGTGAGTTTGCTGGGTGAGTTTGCTGGGTGAGTTTGCTGGGTGAGTTTGCTCGGTGAGTTTGCTGGGTGAGTTTGTTGGGTGAGTTTGCTGGGTGAGTTTGTTGGGTGAGTTTGCTGGGTGAGTTTGCTGGGTGAGTTTGCTGGGTTAGTTTGCTGGGTGAGTTTGCTGGGTCAGTTTGCTGAGTCAGTTTGCTGGGTCAGTTTGCTGGGTGAGTTTGCTGGGTGAGTTTGCTGGGTGAGTTTGCTGGGTGAGTTTGCTGGGTGAGTTTGTTGGGTGAGGTTGCTGGGTGAGTTTGTTGGGTGAGTTTGCTGCGTCAGTTTGCTGGGTCAGTTTGCTGGGTGAGTTTGCTGGGTCAGTTTGCTGGGTCAGTTTGTTGGGTGAGTTTGCTGGGTGAGTTTGTGGGGTGAGTTTGCTGGGTGAGTTTGCTGGGTGAGTTTGCTGGGTGAGTTTGCTGGGTGAGTTTGCTGGGTCAGTTTGCTGGGTCAGTTTGCTGGGTCAGTTTGCTGGGTGAGTTTGCTGGGTGAGTTTGCTGGGTGAGTTTGCTGGGTGAGTTTGCTGGGTCAGTTTGCTGGGTGAGTTTGCTGGGTCAGTTTGCTGGGTCAGTTTGCTGGGTGAGTTTGCTGGGTGAGTTTGCTGGGTGAGTTTGCTGGGTCAGTTTGCTGGGTCAGTTTGCTGGGTGAGTTTGCTGGGTGAGTTTGCTGGGTCAGTTTGCTGGGTGAGTTTGCTGGGTCAGTTTGCTGGGTCAGTTTGCTGGGTGAGTTTGCTGGGTCAGTTTGCTGGGTGAGTTTGCTGGGTGAGTTTGCTGGGTGAGTTTGTGGGGTGAGTTTGCTGGGTGAGTTTGCTGGGTCAGTTTGCTGGGTGAGTTTGCTGGGTGAGTTTGTTGGGTGAGTTTGTTGGGTGAGTTTGCTGGGTCAGTTTGTTGGGTGAGTTTGTTGGGTGAGTTTGTTGGGTGAGTTTGCTGGGTGAGTTTGCTGGGTCAGTTTGTTGGGTGAGTTTGCTGGGTGAGTTTGCTGGGTCAGTTTGTTGGGTGAGTTTGCTGGGTGAGTTTGTTGGGTGAGTTTGCTGGGTGAGGTTGCTGGGTGAGTTTGCTGGGTGATTTTGCTGTGTGAGTTTGCTGGGTGAGTTTGCTGGGTGAGTTTGCTAGGTGAGTTTGTTGGGTGAGTTTGCTGGGTGAGTTTGCTGGGTCAGTTTGTTGGGTGAGTTTGCTAGGTGAGTTTGTTGGGTGAGTTTGCTGGGTGAGTTTGCTGGGTCAGTTTGTTGGGTGAGTTTGCTGGGTGAGTTTGTTGGGTGAGTTTGCTGGGTGAGGTTGCTGGGTGAGTTTGCTGGGTGATTTTGCTGTGTGAGTTTGCTGGGTGAGTTTGCTGGGTGAGTTTGCTGGGTGAGTTTGTTGGGTGAGTTTGCTGGGTGAGTTTGCTGGGTCAGTTTGTTGGGTGAGTTTGCTGGGTCAGTTTGTTGGGTGAGTTTGCTGGGTGAGTTTGTTGGGTGAGTTTGCTGGGTGAGTTTGCGGGGTCACTTTGCTGGGTGAGTTTGCTGGGTGAGTTTGCTGGGTGAGTTTGTTGGGTGAGTTTGCTGGGTGTGTTTGCTGGGTCACTTTGCTGGGTGAGTTTGCTGGGTGAGTTTGCTGGGTGAGTTTGCTGGATGAGTTTGCTGGGTGAGTTTGTTGTGTGAGTTTGCTGGGTGAGTTTGCTGGGTCAGTTTGCTGGGTCAGTTTGCTGAGTCAGTTTGCTGGGTGAGTTTGCTGGGTGAGTTTGTTGGGTGAGTTTGCTGGGTGAGTTTGCTGGGTGAGTTTGTTGGGTGAGTTTGCTGGGTCAGTTTGCTGGGTGAGTTTGCTGGGTGAGTTTGCTGGGTGAGTTTGCTGGGTGAGTTTGCTGGGTCAGTTTGCTGAGTCAGTTTGCTGGGTGAGTTTGCTGGGTGAGTTTGCTGGGTGAGTTTGCTGGGTGAGTTTGCTGGGTGAGTTTGTTGGGTGAGTTTGCTGGGTGAGTTTGTTGGGTGAGTTTGCTGGGTGAGTTTGCTGGGTGAGTTTGCTGGGTGAGTTTGCTGGGTCAGTTTGCTGAGTCAGTTTGCTGGGTCAGTTTGCTGGGTGAGTTTGCTGGGTCAGTTTGCTGGGTGAGTTTGCTGGGTGAGTTTGCTGGGTGAGTTTGCTGGGTGAGTTTGTTGGGTGAGTTTGCTGGGTGAGTTTGTTGGGTGAGTTTGCTGGGTCAGTTTGCTGGGTCAGTTTGCTGGGTCAGTTTGCTGGGTCAGTTTGCTGGGTCAGTTTGTTGGGTGAGTTTGCTGGGTGAGTTTGTGGGGTGAGTTTGCTGGGTGAGTTTGCTGGGTGAGTTTGCTGGGTGAGTTTGCTGGGTGAGTTTGCTGGGTCAGTTTGCTGGGTCTGTTTGCTGGGTCAGTTTGCTGGGTGAGTTTGCTGGGTGAGTTTGCTGGGTCAGTTTGCTGGGTCAGTTTGCTGGGTGAGTTTGCTGGGTGAGTTTGCTGGGTGAGTTTGCTGGGTCAGTTTGCTGGGTGAGTTTGCTGGGTGAGTTTGCTGGGTCAGTTTGCTGGGTGAGTTTGCTGGGTCAGTCTGCTGGGTGAGTTTGCTGGGTGAGTTTGCTGGGTGAGTTTGTGGGGTGAGTTTGCTGGGTGAGTTTGCTGGGTCAGTTTGCTGGGTGAGTTTGCTGGGTGAGTTTGTTGGGTGAGTTTGTTGGGTGAGTTTGCTGGGTGAGTTTGCTGGGTCAGTTTGTTGGGTGAGTTTGTTGGGTGAGTTTGCTGGGTGAGTTTGCTGGGTGAGTTTGCTGGGTGAGTTTGCTGGGTGAGTTTGCTGGGTGAGTTTGCTGGGTGAGTTTGCTGGGTGAGTTTGCTGGGTGAGTTTGCTGGGTCAGTTTGTTGGGTGAGTTTGCTGGGTGAGTTTGCTGGGTGAGTTTGCTGGGTGAGTTTGCTGGGTCAGTTTGCTGGGTGAGTTTGTTGGGTGAGTTTGTTGGGTGAGTTTGTTGGGTGAGTTTGTTGGGTGAGTTTGCTGGGTGAGTTTGCTGGGTGAGTTTGTTGGGTGAGTTTGCTGGGTGAGTTTGCTGGGTGAGTTTGCTGGGTGAGTTTGTTGGGTGAGTTTGCTGGGTGAGTTTGCTGGGTGAGTTTGCTGGGTGAGTTTGTTGGGTGAGTTTGCTGGGTGAGTTTGTTGGGTGAGTTTGCTGGGTCAGTTTGCTGGGTCAGTTTGCTGGGTGAGTTTGCTGGGTGAGTTTGCTGGGTGAGTTTGCTGGGTGAGTTTGTTGGGTGAGTTTGCTGGGTGAGTTTGCAGGGTCAGTTTGCTGGGTCAGTTTGCTGGGTGAGTTTGCTGGGTGAGTTTGTTGGGTGAGTTTGCTGGGTCAGTTTGCTGGGTCAGTTTGCTGGGTGAGTTTGCTGGGTGAGTTTGCTGGGTGAGTTTGCTGGGTGAGTTTGCTGGGTGAGTTTGCAGGGTCAGTTTGCTGGGTCAGTTTGCTGGGTGAGTTTGCTGGGTGAGTTTGCTGGGTGAGTTTGCTGGGTGAGTTTGCTGGGTAAGTTTGCTGGTTGAGTTTGCTGGGTGAGTTTGCTGGGTGAGTTTGCTGGGTCAGTTTGCTGGGTGAGTTTGCTGGGTGAGTTTGCTGGGTGAGTTTGCTGGGTCAGTTTGCTGGGTGAGTTTGCTGGGTGAGTTTGCTGGGTCAGTTTGCTGGGTGAGTTTGCTGGGTGAGTTTGCTGGGTGAGTTTGCTGGGTAAGTTTGCTGGGTGAGTTTGCTGGGTGAGTTTGCTGGGTGAGTTTGCTGGGTCAGTTTGCTGGGTGAGTTTGCTGGGTGAGTTTGCTGGGTCAGTTTGCTGGGTGAGTTTGCTGGGTGAGTTTGCTGGGTCAGTTTGCTGGGTGAGTTTGCTGGGTGAGTTTGCTGGGTGAGTTTGCTGGGTCAGTTTGCTGGGTGAGTTTGCTGGGTGAGTTTGCTGGGTGAGTTTGCTGGGTGAGTTTGCTGGGTGAGTTTGCTGGGTGAGTTTGCTGGGTCAGTTTGTTGGGTGAGTTTGCTGGGTGAGTTTGCTGGGTGAGTTTGCTGGGTCAGTTTGTTGGGTGAGTTTGCTGGGTGAGTTTGCTGGGTGAGTTTGTTGGGTGAGTTTGCTGGGTGAGTTTGTTGGGTGAGGTTGCTGGGTGAGTTTGCTGGGTGAGTTTGTTGGGTGAGTTTGTTGGGTGAGTTTGCTGGGTGAGTTTGCTGGGTGAGTTTGTTGGGTGAGTTTGCTGGGTGAGTTTGTTGGGTGAGTTTGTTGGGTGAGTTTGCTGGGTGAGTTTGTTGGGTGAGTTTGTTGGGTGAGTTTGTTGGGTGAGTTTGTTGGGTGAGTTTGTTGGGTGAGTTTGCTGGGTGAGTTTGCTGGGTGAGTTTGTTGGGTGAGTTTGCTGGGTGAGTTTGCTGGGTGAGTTTGCTGGGTGAGTTTGTTGGGTGAGTTTGCTGGGTGAGTTTGTTGGGTGAGTTTGTTGGGTGAGTTTGCTGGGTGAGTTTGCTGGGTGAGTTTGTTGGGTGAGTTTGCTGGGTGAGTTTGTTGCGTGAGTTTGCTGGGTGAGTTTGCTGGGTGAGTTTGCTGGGTGAGTTTGCTGGGTGAGTTTGTTGTGTGAGTTTGCTGGGTGAGTTTGCTGGGTCAGTTTGCTGGGTGAGTTTGTTGGGTGAGTTTGTTGCGTGAGTTTGCTGGGTGAGTTTGCTGGGTGAGTTTGCTGGGTGAGTTTGCTGGGTGAGTTTGTTTTGTGAGTTTGCTGGGTGAGTTTGCTGGGTCAGTTTGCTGGGTGAGTTTGTTGGGTGAGTTTGCTGGGTGAGTTTGCTGGGTGAGTTTGCTGGGTGAGTTTGCTGGGTGAGTTTGCTGGGTCAGTTTGCTGGGTGAGTTTGCTGGGTGAGTTTGTTGGGTGAGTTTGCTGGGTGAGTTTGCTGGGTGAGTTTGCTGGGTGAGTTTGCTGGGTGAGTTTGCTGGGTGAGTTTGCTGGGTCAGTTTGCTGGGTGAGTTTGTTGGGTGAGTTTGCTGGGTGAGTTTGCTGGGTCAGTTTGCTGGGTGAGTTTGCTGGGTCAGTTTGCTGGGTGAGTTTGCTGGGTCAGTTTGCTGGGTGAGTTTGTTGGGTGAGTTTGCTGGGTGAGTTTGTTGGGTGAGTTTGCTGGGTGAGTTTGCTGGGTGAGTTTGCTGGGTGAGTTTGTTGGGTGAGTTTGCTGGGTGAGTTTGCTGGGTGAGTTTGTTGGGTGAGTTTGCTGGGTGAGTTTGCTGGGTGAGTTTGCTGGGTGAGTTTGCTGGGTGAGTTTGCTGGGTGAGTTTGTTGGGTGAGTTTGCTGGGTGAGTTTGCTGGGTGAGTTTGTTGGGTGAGTTTGCTGGGTGAGTTTGCTGGGTGAGTTTGCTGGCTGAGTTTGCTGGGTGAGTTTGTTGGGTGAGTTTGCTGGGTGAGTTTGCTGGGTCAGTTTGCTGGGTGAGTTTGCTAGGTGAGTTTGCTGGGTGAGTTTGCTGGGTGAGTTTGCTGGGTGAGTTTGCTGGGTGAGTTTGCTGGGTGAGTTTGTTGGGTGAGTTTGCTGGGTGAGTTTGTTGGGTGAGTTTGTTGGTTGAGTTTGCTGGGTCAGTTTGCTGGGTGAGTTTGCTAGGTGAGTTTGCTGGGTGAGTTTGCTGGGTGAGTTTGCTGGGTGAGTTTGTTGGGTGAGTTTGCTGGGTGAGTTTGTTGGGTGAGTTTGTTGGTTGAGTTTGCTGGGTCAGTTTGTTGGGTGAGTTTGTTGGGTGAGTTTGCTGGGTGAGTTTGCTGGGTCAGTTTGCTGGGTGAGTTTGCTGGGTGAGTTTGCTGGGTCAGTTTGCTGAGTAAGTTTGCTGGGTGAGTTTGCTGGGTGAGTTTGCTGGGTGAGTTTGCTGGGTGAGTTTGCTCGGTGAGTTTGCTGGGTGAGTTTGTTGGGTGAGTTTGCTGGGTGAGTTTGTTGGGTGAGTTTGCTGGGTGAGTTTGCTGGGTGAGTTTGCTGGGTTAGTTTGCTGGGTGAGTTTGCTGGGTCAGTTTGCTGAGTCAGTTTGCTGGGTCAGTTTGCTGGGTGAGTTTGCTGGGTGAGTTTGCTGGGTGAGTTTGCTGGGTGAGTTTGCTGGGTGAGTTTGTTGGGTGAGGTTGCTGGGTGAGTTTGTTGGGTGAGTTTGCTGGGTCAGTTTGCTGGGTCAGTTTGCTGGGTGAGTTTGCTGGGTCAGTTTGCTGGGTCAGTTTGTTGGGTGAGTTTGCTGGGTGAGTTTGTGGGGTGAGTTTGCTGGGTGAGTTTGCTGGGTGAGTTTGCTGGGTGAGTTTGCTGGGTCAGTTTGCTGGGTCAGTTTGCTGGGTCAGTTTGCTGGGTGAGTTTGCTGGGTGAGTTTGCTGGGTGAGTTTGCTGGGTGAGTTTGCTGGGTCAGTTTGCTGGGTGAGTTTGCTGGGTCAGTTTGCTGGGTCAGTTTGCTGGGTGAGTTTGCTGGGTGAGTTTGCTGGGTGAGTTTGCTGGGTCAGTTTGCTGGGTCAGTTTGCTGGGTGAGTTTGCTGGGTGAGTTTGCTGGGTCAGTTTGCTGGGTGAGTTTGCTGGGTCAGTTTGCTGGGTCAGTTTGCTGGGTGAGTTTGCTGGGTCAGTTTGCTGGGTGAGTTTGCTGGGTGAGTTTGCTGGGTGAGTTTGTGGGGTGAGTTTGCTGGGTGAGTTTGCTGGGTCAGTTTGCTGGGTGAGTTTGCTGGGTGAGTTTGTTGGGTGAGTTTGTTGGGTGAGTTTGCTGGGTCAGTTTGTTGGGTGAGTTTGTTGGGTGAGTTTGCTGGGTGAGTTTGCTGGGTCAGTTTGTTGGGTGAGTTTGCTGGGTGAGTTTGTTGGGTGAGTTTGCTGGGTGAGTTTGCTGGGTGAGTTTGCTGGGTGAGTTTGATGGGTGAGTTTGCTGGGTCAGTTTGTTGGGTGAGTTTGCTGGGTGAGTTTGCTGGGTGAGTTTGGTGGGTGAGTTTGGTGGGTGAGTTTGCTGGGTGAGTTTGTTGGGTGAGTTTGCTGGGTGAGTTTGCTGGGTGAGTTTGTTGGGTGAGTTTGTTGGGTGAGTTTGTTGGGTGAGTTTGCTGGGTCAGTTTGCTGGGTGAGTTTGCTGGGTGAGTTTGTTGGGTGAGTTTGCTGGGTGATTTTTTTGGGTGAGTTTGTTGGGTGAGTTTGTTGGGTGAGTTTGTTGGGTGCGTTTGCTGGGTGAGTTTGTTGGGTGAGTTTGCTGGGTGAGTTTGTTGGGTGCGTTTGCTGGGTGAGTTTGCTGGGTGAGTTTGTTGGGTGAGTTTGCTGGGTGAGTTTGTTGGGTGAGTTTGTTGGGTCAGTTTGCTGGGTGAGTTTGCTGGGTCAGTTTGCTGGGTGAGTTTGTTGGGTCAGTTTGCTGGGTGAGTTTGCTGGGTGAGTTTGTTGGGTGAGTTTGTTGGGTGAGTTTGCTGGGTGAGTTTGCTGGGTGAGTTTGTTGGGTGAGTTTGTTGGGTGAGTTTGCTGGGTCAGTTTGCTGGGTCAGTTTGCTGGGTGAGTTTGCTGGGTGAGTTTGCTGGGTGAGTTTGCTGGGTGAGTTTGCTGGGTAAGTTTGCTGGGTGAGTTTGCTGGGTGAGTTTGCTGGGTCAGTTTGCTGGGTAAGTTTGCTGGGTGAGTTTGCTGGGTCAGTTTGCTGGGTGAGTTTGCTGGGTGAGTTTGCTGGGTGAGTTTGCTGGGTGAGTTTGCTGGGTGAGTTTGCTGGGTGAGTTTGCTGGGTGAGTTTGCTGGGTCAGTTTGTTTGGTGAGTTTGCTGGGTGAGTTTGCTGGGTCAGTTTGTTGGGTGAGTTTGCTGGGTGAGTTTGCTGGGTGAGTTTGCTGGGTGAGTTTGTTGGGTGAGTTTGCTGGGTGAGTTTGTTGGGTGAGTTTGCTGGGTGAGTTTGCTGGGTGAGTTTGTTGGGTGAGTTTGTTGGGTGAGTTTGCTGGGTGAGTTTGCTGGGTGAGTTTGTTGGGTGAGTTTGCTGGGTGAGTTTGTTGGGTGAGTTTGTTGGGTGAGTTTGCTGGGTGAGTTTGTTGGGTGAGTTTGTTGGGTGAGTTTGTTGGGTGAGTTTGTTGGGTGAGTTTGTTGGGTGAGTTTGCTGGGTGAGTTTGCTGGGTGAGTTTGTTGGGTGAGTTTGCTGGGTGAGTTTGCTGGGTGAGTTTGCTGGGTGAGTTTGCTGGGTGAGTTTGCTGGGTGAGTTTGCTGGGTCAGTTTGTTGGGTGAGTTTGCTGGGTGAGTTTGCTGGGTGAGTTTGCTGGGTCAGTTTGTTGGGTGAGTTTGCTGGGTGAGTTTGCTGGGTGAGTTTGTTGGGTGAGTTTGCTGGGTGAGTTTGTTGGGTGAGGTTGCTGGGTGAGTTTGCTGGGTGAGTTTGTTGGGTGAGTTTGTTGGGTGAGTTTGCTGGGTGAGTTTGCTGGGTGAGTTTGTTGGGTGAGTTTGCTGGGTGAGTTTGTTGGGTGAGTTTGTTGGGTGAGTTTGCTGGGTGAGTTTGTTGGGTGAGTTTGTTGGGTGAGTTTGTTGGGTGAGTTTGTTGGGTGAGTTTGTTGGGTGAGTTTGCTGGGTGAGTTTGCTGGGTGAGTTTGTTGGGTGAGTTTGCTGGGTGAGTTTGCTGGGTGAGTTTGCTGGGTGAGTTTGTTGGGTGAGTTTGCTGGGTGAGTTTGTTGGGTGAGTTTGTTGGGTGAGTTTGCTGGGTGAGTTTGCTGGGTGAGTTTGTTGGGTGAGTTTGCTGGGTGAGTTTGTTGCGTGAGTTTGCTGGGTGAGTTTGCTGGGTGAGTTTGCTGGGTGAGTTTGCTGGGTGAGTTTGTTGTGTGAGTTTGCTGGGTGAGTTTGCTGGGTCAGTTTGCTGGGTGAGTTTGTTGGGTGAGTTTGTTGCGTGAGTTTGCTGGGTGAGTTTGCTGGGTGAGTTTGCTGGGTGAGTTTGCTGGGTGAGTTTGTTTTGTGAGTTTGCTGGGTGAGTTTGCTGGGTCAGTTTGCTGGGTGAGTTTGTTGGGTGAGTTTGCTGGGTGAGTTTGCTGGGTGAGTTTGCTGGGTGAGTTTGCTGGGTGAGTTTGCTGGGTCAGTTTGCTGGGTGAGTTTGCTGGGTGAGTTTGTTGGGTGAGTTTGCTGGGTGAGTTTGCTGGGTGAGTTTGCTGGGTGAGTTTGCTGGGTGAGTTTGCTGGGTCAGTTTGCTGGGTGAGTTTGTTGGGTGAGTTTGCTGGGTCAGTTTGCTGGGTCAGTTTGCTGGGTGAGTTTGCTGGGTCAGTTTGCTGGGTGAGTTTGCTGGGTCAGTTTGCTGGTTGAGTTTGTTGGGTGAGTTTGCTGGGTGAGTTTGTTGGGTGAGTTTGCTGGGTGAGTTTGCTGGGTGAGTTTGCTGGGTGAGTTTGTTGGGTGAGTTTGCTGGGTGAGTTTGCTGGGTGAGTTTGTTGGGTGAGTTTGCTGGGTGAGTTTGCTGGGTGAGTTTGCTGGGTGAGTTTGCTGGGTGAGTTTGCTGGGTGAGTTTGCTGGGTGAGTTTGCTGGGTGAGTTTGTTGGGTGAGTTTGCTGGGTGAGTTTGCTGGGTGAGTTTGTTGGGTGAGTTTGCTGGGTGAGTTTGCTGCGTGAGTTTGCTGGGTAAGTTTGCTGGGTGAGTTTGCTGGGTGAGTTTGCTGGGTCAGTTTGCTGGGTGAGTTTGCAGGGTGAGTTTGTTGGGTGAGTTTGCTGGGTGAGTTTGCTGGGTGAGTTTGCTGGGTGAGTTTGCTGGGTGAGTTTGCTGGGTGAGTTTGCTGGCTGAGTTTGCTGGGTGAGTTTGTTGGGTGAGTTTGCTGGGTGAGTTTGCTGGGTCAGTTTGCTGGGTGAGTTTGCTGGGTCAGTTTGCTGGGTGAGTTTGTTGGGTGAGTTTGTTGGGTGAGTTTGCTGGGTGAGTTTGTTGGGTGAGTTTGTTGGGTGAGTTTGCTGGGTGAGTTTGCTGGTTGAGTTTGCTGGGTCAGTTTGCTGGGTCAGTTTGCTGGGTGAGTTTGCTAGGTGAGTTTGCTGGGTGAGTTTGCTGGGTGAGTTTGCTGGGTGAGTTTGTTGGGTGAGTTTGCTGGGTGAGTTTGTTGGGTGAGTTTGTTGGTTGAGTTTGCTGGGTCAGTTTGTTGGGTGAGTTTGTTGGGTGAGTTTGCTGGGTGAGTTTGCTGGGTCAGTTTGCTGGGTGAGTTTGCTGGGTGAGTTTGCTGGGTCAGTTTGCTGAGTAAGTTTGCTGGGTGAGTTTGCTGGGTGAGTTTGCTGGGTGAGTTTGCTGGGTGAGTTTGCTCGGTGAGTTTGCTGGGTGAGTTTGTTGGGTGAGTTTGCTGGGTGAGTTTGTTGGGTGAGTTTGCTGGGTGAGTTTGCTGGGTGAGTTTGCTGCGTTAGTTTGCTGGGTGAGTTTGCTGGGTCAGTTTGCTGAGTCAGTTTGCTGGGTCAGTTTGCTGGGTGAGTTTGCTGGGTGAGTTTGCTGGGTGAGTTTGCTGGGTGAGTTTGCTGGGTGAGTTTGTTGGGTGAGGTTGCTGGGTGAGTTTGTTGGGTGAGTTTGCTGGGTCAGTTTGCTGGGTCAGTTTGCTGGGTGAGTTTGCTGGGTCAGTTTGCTGGGTCAGTTTGTTGGGTGAGTTTGCTGGATGAGTTTGTGGGGTGAGTTTGCTGGGTGAGTTTGCTGGGTGAGTTTGCTGGGTGAGTTTGCTGGGTGAGTTTGCTGGGTCAGTTTGCTGGGTCAGTTTGCTGGGTCAGTTTGCTGGGTGAGTTTGCTGGGTGAGTTTGCTGGGTGAGTTTGCTGGGTGAGTTTGCTGGGTCAGTTTGCTGGGTGAGTTTGCTGGGTCAGTTTGCTGGGTCAGTTTGCTGGGTGAGTTTGCTGGGTGAGTTTGCTGGGTGAGTTTGCTGGGTCAGTTTGCTGGGTCAGTTTGCTGGGTGAGTTTGCTGGGTGAGTTTGCTGGGTCAGTTTGCTGGGTGAGTTTGCTGGGTCAGTTTGCTGGGTCAGTTTGCTGGGTGAGTTTGCTGGGTCAGTTTGCTGGGTCAGTTTGCTGGGTGAGTTTGCTGGGTGAGTTTGCTGGGTCAGTTTGCTGGGTGAGTTTGCTGGGTCAGTTTGCTGGGTCAGTTTGCTGGGTGAGTTTGCTGGGTCAGTTTGCTGGGTGAGTTTGCTGGGTGAGTTTGCTGGGTGAGTTTGTGGGGTGAGTTTGCTGGGTGAGTTTGCTGGGTCAGTTTGCTGGGTGAGTTTGCTGGGTGAGTTTGTTGGGTGAGTTTGTTGGGTGAGTTTGCTGGGTCAGTTTGTTGGGTGAGTTTGTTGGGTGAGTTTGCTGGGTGAGTTTGCTGGGTCAGTTTGTTGGGTGAGTTTGCTGGGTGAGTTTGTTGGGTGAGTTTGCTGGGTGAGTTTGCTGGGTGAGTTTGCTGGGTGAGTTTGATGGGTGAGTTTGCTGGGTCAGTTTGTTGGGTGAGTTTGCTGGGTGAGTTTGCTGGGTGAGTTTGGTGGGTGAGTTTGGTGGGTGAGTTTGCTGGGTGAGTTTGTTGGGTGAGTTTGCTGGGTGAGTTTGCTGGGTGAGTTTGTTGGGTGAGTTTGTTGGGTGAGTTTGTTGGGTGAGTTTGCTGGGTCAGTTTGCTGGGTGAGTTTGCTGGGTGAGTTTGTTGGGTGAGTTTGCTGGGTGATTTTTTTGGGTGAGTTTGTTGGGTGAGTTTGTTGGGTGAGTTTGTTGGGTGCGTTTGCTGGGTGAGTTTGTTGGGTGAGTTTGCTGGGTGAGTTTGTTGGGTGCGTTTGCTGGGTGAGTTTGCTGGGTGAGTTTGTTGGGTGAGTTTGCTGGGTGAGTTTGTTGGGTGAGTTTGTTGGGTCAGTTTGCTGGGTGAGTTTGCTGGGTCAGTTTGCTGGGTGAGTTTGTTGGGTCAGTTTGCTGGGTGAGTTTGCTGGGTGAGTTTGCTGGGTGAGTTTGTTGGGTGAGTTTGTTGGGTGAGTTTGCTGGGTGAGTTTGCTGGGTGAGTTTGTTGGGTGAGTTTGTTGGGTGAGTTTGCTGGGTCAGTTTGCTGGGTCAGTTTGCTGGGTGAGTTTGCTGGGTGAGTTTGCTGGGTGAGTTTGCTGGGTGAGTTTGCTGGGTAAGTTTGCTGGGTGAGTTTGCTGGGTGAGTTTGCTGGGTCAGTTTGCTGGGTAAGTTTGCTGGGTGAGTTTGCTGGGTCAGTTTGCTGGGTGAGTTTGCTGGGTGAGTTTGCTGGGTGAGTTTGCTGGGTGAGTTTGCTGGGTGAGTTTGCTGGGTGAGTTTGCTGGGTGAGTTTGCTGGGTCAGTTTGTTTGGTGAGTTTGCTGGGTGAGTTTGCTGGGTCAGTTTGTTGGGTGAGTTTGCTGGGTGAGTTTGCTGGGTGAGTTTGCTGGGTGAGTTTGTTGGGTGAGTTTGCTGGGTGAGTTTGTTGGGTGAGTTTGCTGGGTGAGTTTGCTGGGTGAGTTTGTTGGGTGAGTTTGTTGGGTGAGTTTGCTGGGTGAGTTTGCTGGGTGAGTTTGTTGGGTGAGTTTGCTGGGTGAGTTTGTTGGGTGAGTTTGTTGGGTGAGTTTGCTGGGTGAGTTTGTTGGGTGAGTTTGTTGGGTGAGTTTGTTGGGTGAGTTTGTTGGGTGAGTTTGTTGGGTGAGTTTGCTGGGTGAGTTTGCTGGGTGAGTTTGTTGGGTGAGTTTGCTGGGTGAGTTTGCTGGGTGAGTTTGCTGGGTGAGTTTGCTGGGTGAGTTTGCTGGGTGAGTTTGCTGGGTCAGTTTGTTGGGTGAGTTTGCTGGGTGAGTTTGCTGGGTGAGTTTGCTGGGTCAGTTTGTTGGGTGAGTTTGCTGGGTGAGTTTGCTGGGTGAGTTTGTTGGGTGAGTTTGCTGGGTGAGTTTGTTGGGTGAGGTTGCTGGGTGAGTTTGCTGGGTGAGTTTGTTGGGTGAGTTTGTTGGGTGAGTTTGCTGGGTGAGTTTGCTGGGTGAGTTTGTTGGGTGAGTTTGCTGGGTGAGTTTGTTGGGTGAGTTTGTTGGGTGAGTTTGCTGGGTGAGTTTGTTGGGTGAGTTTGTTGGGTGAGTTTGTTGGGTGAGTTTGTTGGGTGAGTTTGTTGGGTGAGTTTGCTGGGTGAGTTTGCTGGGTGAGTTTGTTGGGTGAGTTTGCTGGGTGAGTTTGCTGGGTGAGTTTGCTGGGTGAGTTTGTTGGGTGAGTTTGCTGGGTGAGTTTGTTGGGTGAGTTTGTTGGGTGAGTTTGCTGGGTGAGTTTGCTGGGTGAGTTTGTTGGGTGAGTTTGCTGGGTGAGTTTGTTGCGTGAGTTTGCTGGGTGAGTTTGCTGGGTGAGTTTGCTGGGTGAGTTTGCTGGGTGAGTTTGTTGTGTGAGTTTGCTGGGTGAGTTTGCTGGGTCAGTTTGCTGGGTGAGTTTGTTGGGTGAGTTTGTTGCGTGAGTTTGCTGGGTGAGTTTGCTGGGTGAGTTTGCTGGGTGAGTTTGCTGGGTGAGTTTGTTTTGTGAGTTTGCTGGGTGAGTTTGCTGGGTCAGTTTGCTGGGTGAGTTTGTTGGGTGAGTTTGCTGGGTGAGTTTGCTGGGTGAGTTTGCTGGGTGAGTTTGCTGGGTGAGTTTGCTGGGTCAGTTTGCTGGGTGAGTTTGCTGGGTGAGTTTGTTGGGTGAGTTTGCTGGGTGAGTTTGCTGGGTGAGTTTGCTGGGTGAGTTTGCTGGGTGAGTTTGCTGGGTCAGTTTGCTGGGTGAGTTTGTTGGGTGAGTTTGCTGGGTCAGTTTGCTGGGTCAGTTTGCTGGGTGAGTTTGCTGGGTCAGTTTGCTGGGTGAGTTTGCTGGGTCAGTTTGCTGGTTGAGTTTGTTGGGTGAGTTTGCTGGGTGAGTTTGTTGGGTGAGTTTGCTGGGTGAGTTTGCTGGGTGAGTTTGCTGGGTGAGTTTGTTGGGTGAGTTTGCTGGGTGAGTTTGCTGGGTGAGTTTGTTGGGTGAGTTTGCTGGGTGAGTTTGCTGGGTGAGTTTGCTGGGTGAGTTTGCTGGGTGAGTTTGCTGGGTGAGTTTGCTGGGTGAGTTTGCTGGGTGAGTTTGTTGGGTGAGTTTGCTGGGTGAGTTTGCTGGGTGAGTTTGTTGGGTGAGTTTGCTGGGTGAGTTTGCTGGGTGAGTTTGCTGGGTAAGTTTGCTGGGTGAGTTTGCTGGGTGAGTTTGCTGGGTCAGTTTGCTGGGTGAGTTTGCAGGGTGAGTTTGTTGGGTGAGTTTGCTGGGTGAGTTTGCTGGGTGAGTTTGCTGGGTGAGTTTGCTGGGTGAGTTTGCTGGGTGAGTTTGCTGGCTGAGTTTGCTGGGTGAGTTTGTTGGGTGAGTTTGCTGGGTGAGTTTGCTGGGTCAGTTTGCTGGGTGAGTTTGCTGGGTCAGTTTGCTGGGTGAGTTTGTTGGGTGAGTTTGTTGGGTGAGTTTGCTGGGTGAGTTTGTTGGGTGAGTTTGTTGGGTGAGTTTGCTGGGTGAGTTTGCTGGTTGAGTTTGCTGGGTCAGTTTGCTGGGTCAGTTTGCTGGGTGAGTTTGCTAGGTGAGTTTGCTGGGTGAGTTTGCTGGGTGAGTTTGCTGGGTGAGTTTGTTGGGTGAGTTTGCTGGGTGAGTTTGTTGGGTGAGTTTGTTGGTTGAGTTTGCTGGGTCAGTTTGTTGGGTGAGTTTGTTGGGTGAGTTTGCTGGGTGAGTTTGCTGGGTCAGTTTGCTGGGTGAGTTTGCTGGGTGAGTTTGCTGGGTCAGTTTGCTGAGTAAGTTTGCTGGGTGAGTTTGCTGGGTGAGTTTGCTGGGTGAGTTTGCTGGGTGAGTTTGCTCGGTGAGTTTGCTGGGTGAGTTTGTTGGGTGAGTTTGCTGGGTGAGTTTGTTGGGTGAGTTTGCTGGGTGAGTTTGCTGGGTGAGTTTGCTGCGTTAGTTTGCTGGGTGAGTTTGCTGGGTCAGTTTGCTGAGTCAGTTTGCTGGGTCAGTTTGCTGGGTGAGTTTGCTGGGTGAGTTTGCTGGGTGAGTTTGCTGGGTGAGTTTGCTGGGTGAGTTTGTTGGGTGAGGTTGCTGGGTGAGTTTGTTGGGTGAGTTTGCTGGGTCAGTTTGCTGGGTCAGTTTGCTGGGTGAGTTTGCTGGGTCAGTTTGCTGGGTCAGTTTGCTGGGTGAGTTTGCTGGGTGAGTTTGTGGGGTGAGTTTGCTGGGTGAGTTTGCTGGGTCAGTTTGCTGGGTGAGTTTGCTGGGTGAGTTTGTTGGGTGAGTTTGTTGGGTGAGTTTGCTGGGTCAGTTTGTTGGGTGAGTTTGTTGGGTGAGTTTGCTGGGTGAGTTTGCTGGGTCAGTTTGTTGGGTGAGTTTGCTGGGTGAGTTTGTTGGGTGAGTTTGCTGGGTGAGTTTGCTGGGTGAGTTTGCTGGGTGAGTTTGATGGGTGAGTTTGCTGGGTCAGTTTGTTGGGTGAGTTTGCTGGGTGAGTTTGCTGGGTGAGTTTGGTGGGTGAGTTTGGTGGGTGAGTTTGCTGGGTGAGTTTGTTGGGTGAGTTTGCTGGGTGAGTTTGCTGGGTGAGTTTGTTGGGTGAGTTTGTTGGGTGAGTTTGTTGGGTGAGTTTGCTGGGTCAGTTTGCTGGGTGAGTTTGCTGGGTGAGTTTGTTGGGTGAGTTTGCTGGGTGATTTTTTTGGGTGAGTTTGTTGGGTGAGTTTGTTGGGTGAGTTTGTTGGGTGCGTTTGCTGGGTGAGTTTGTTGGGTGAGTTTGCTGGGTGAGTTTGTTGGGTGCGTTTGCTGGGTGAGTTTGCTGGGTGAGTTTGTTGGGTGAGTTTGCTGGGTGAGTTTGTTGGGTGAGTTTGTTGGGTCAGTTTGCTGGGTGAGTTTGCTGGGTCAGTTTGCTGGGTGAGTTTGTTGGGTCAGTTTGCTGGGTGAGTTTGCTGGGTGAGTTTGCTGGGTGAGTTTGTTGGGTGAGTTTGTTGGGTGAGTTTGCTGGGTGAGTTTGCTGGGTGAGTTTGTTGGGTGAGTTTGTTGGGTGAGTTTGCTGGGTCAGTTTGCTGGGTCAGTTTGCTGGGTGAGTTTGCTGGGTGAGTTTGCTGGGTGAGTTTGCTGGGTGAGTTTGCTGGGTAAGTTTGCTGGGTGAGTTTGCTGGGTGAGTTTGCTGGGTCAGTTTGCTGGGTAAGTTTGCTGGGTGAGTTTGCTGGGTCAGTTTGCTGGGTGAGTTTGCTGGGTGAGTTTGCTGGGTGAGTTTGCTGGGTGAGTTTGCTGGGTGAGTTTGCTGGGTGAGTTTGCTGGGTGAGTTTGCTGGGTCAGTTTGTTTGGTGAGTTTGCTGGGTGAGTTTGCTGGGTCAGTTTGTTGGGTGAGTTTGCTGGGTGAGTTTGCTGGGTGAGTTTGCTGGGTGAGTTTGTTGGGTGAGTTTGCTGGGTGAGTTTGTTGGGTGAGTTTGCTGGGTGAGTTTGCTGGGTGAGTTTGTTGGGTGAGTTTGTTGGGTGAGTTTGCTGGGTGAGTTTGCTGGGTGAGTTTGTTGGGTGAGTTTGCTGGGTGAGTTTGTTGGGTGAGTTTGTTGGGTGAGTTTGCTGGGTGAGTTTGTTGGGTGAGTTTGTTGGGTGAGTTTGTTGGGTGAGTTTGTTGGGTGAGTTTGTTGGGTGAGTTTGCTGGGTGAGTTTGCTGGGTGAGTTTGTTGGGTGAGTTTGCTGGGTGAGTTTGCTGGGTGAGTTTGCTGGGTGAGTTTGCTGGGTGAGTTTGCTGGGTGAGTTTGCTGGGTCAGTTTGTTGGGTGAGTTTGCTGGGTGAGTTTGCTGGGTGAGTTTGCTGGGTCAGTTTGTTGGGTGAGTTTGCTGGGTGAGTTTGCTGGGTGAGTTTGTTGGGTGAGTTTGCTGGGTGAGTTTGTTGGGTGAGGTTGCTGGGTGAGTTTGCTGGGTGAGTTTGTTGGGTGAGTTTGTTGGGTGAGTTTGCTGGGTGAGTTTGCTGGGTGAGTTTGTTGGGTGAGTTTGCTGGGTGAGTTTGTTGGGTGAGTTTGTTGGGTGAGTTTGCTGGGTGAGTTTGTTGGGTGAGTTTGTTGGGTGAGTTTGTTGGGTGAGTTTGTTGGGTGAGTTTGTTGGGTGAGTTTGCTGGGTGAGTTTGCTGGGTGAGTTTGTTGGGTGAGTTTGCTGGGTGAGTTTGCTGGGTGAGTTTGCTGGGTGAGTTTGTTGGGTGAGTTTGCTGGGTGAGTTTGTTGGGTGAGTTTGTTGGGTGAGTTTGCTGGGTGAGTTTGCTGGGTGAGTTTGTTGGGTGAGTTTGCTGGGTGAGTTTGTTGCGTGAGTTTGCTGGGTGAGTTTGCTGGGTGAGTTTGCTGGGTGAGTTTGCTGGGTGAGTTTGTTGTGTGAGTTTGCTGGGTGAGTTTGCTGGGTCAGTTTGCTGGGTGAGTTTGTTGGGTGAGTTTGTTGCGTGAGTTTGCTGGGTGAGTTTGCTGGGTGAGTTTGCTGGGTGAGTTTGCTGGGTGAGTTTGTTTTGTGAGTTTGCTGGGTGAGTTTGCTGGGTCAGTTTGCTGGGTGAGTTTGTTGGGTGAGTTTGCTGGGTGAGTTTGCTGGGTGAGTTTGCTGGGTGAGTTTGCTGGGTGAGTTTGCTGGGTCAGTTTGCTGGGTGAGTTTGCTGGGTGAGTTTGTTGGGTGAGTTTGCTGGGTGAGTTTGCTGGGTGAGTTTGCTGGGTGAGTTTGCTGGGTGAGTTTGCTGGGTCAGTTTGCTGGGTGAGTTTGTTGGGTGAGTTTGCTGGGTCAGTTTGCTGGGTCAGTTTGCTGGGTGAGTTTGCTGGGTCAGTTTGCTGGTTGAGTTTGTTGGGTGAGTTTGCTGGGTGAGTTTGTTGGGTGAGTTTGCTGGGTGAGTTTGCTGGGTGAGTTTGCTGGGTGAGTTTGTTGGGTGAGTTTGCTGGGTGAGTTTGCTGGGTGAGTTTGTTGGGTGAGTTTGCTGGGTGAGTTTGCTGGGTGAGTTTGCTGGGTGAGTTTGCTGGGTGAGTTTGCTGGGTGAGTTTGCTGGGTGAGTTTGCTGGGTGAGTTTGTTGGGTGAGTTTGCTGGGTGAGTTTGCTGGGTGAGTTTGTTGGGTGAGTTTGCTGGGTGAGTTTGCTGGGTGAGTTTGCTGGGTAAGTTTGCTGGGTGAGTTTGCTGGGTGAGTTTGCTGGGTCAGTTTGCTGGGTGAGTTTGCAGGGTGAGTTTGTTGGGTGAGTTTGCTGGGTGAGTTTGCTGGGTGAGTTTGCTGGGTGAGTTTGCTGGGTGAGTTTGCTGGGTGAGTTTGCTGGCTGAGTTTGCTGGGTGAGTTTGTTGGGTGAGTTTGCTGGGTGAGTTTGCTGGGTCAGTTTGCTGGGTGAGTTTGCTGGGTCAGTTTGCTGGGTGAGTTTGTTGGGTGAGTTTGTTGGGTGAGTTTGCTGGGTGAGTTTGTTGGGTGAGTTTGTTGGGTGAGTTTGCTGGGTGAGTTTGCTGGTTGAGTTTGCTGGGTCAGTTTGCTGGGTCAGTTTGCTGGGTGAGTTTGCTAGGTGAGTTTGCTGGGTGAGTTTGCTGGGTGAGTTTGCTGGGTGAGTTTGTTGGGTGAGTTTGCTGGGTGAGTTTGTTGGGTGAGTTTGTTGGTTGAGTTTGCTGGGTCAGTTTGTTGGGTGAGTTTGTTGGGTGAGTTTGCTGGGTGAGTTTGCTGGGTCAGTTTGCTGGGTGAGTTTGCTGGGTGAGTTTGCTGGGTCAGTTTGCTGAGTAAGTTTGCTGGGTGAGTTTGCTGGGTGAGTTTGCTGGGTGAGTTTGCTGGGTGAGTTTGCTCGGTGAGTTTGCTGGGTGAGTTTGTTGGGTGAGTTTGTTGGGTGAGTTTGCTGGGTGAGTTTGTTGCGTGAGTTTGCTGGGTGAGTTTGCTGGGTGAGTTTGCTGGGTGAGTTTGCTGGGTGAGTTTGTTGTGTGAGTTTGCTGGGTGAGTTTGCTGGGTCAGTTTGCTGGGTGAGTTTGTTGGGTGAGTTTGTTGCGTGAGTTTGCTGGGTGAGTTTGCTGGGTGAGTTTGCTGGGTGAGTTTGCTGGGTGAGTTTGTTTTGTGAGTTTGCTGGGTGAGTTTGCTGGGTCAGTTTGCTGGGTGAGTTTGTTGGGTGAGTTTGCTGGGTGAGTTTGCTGGGTGAGTTTGCTGGGTGAGTTTGCTGGGTGAGTTTGCTGGGTCAGTTTGCTGGGTGAGTTTGCTGGGTGAGTTTGTTGGGTGAGTTTGCTGGGTGAGTTTGCTGGGTGAGTTTGCTGGGTGAGTTTGCTGGGTGAGTTTGCTGGGTCAGTTTGCTGGGTGAGTTTGTTGGGTGAGTTTGCTGGGTCAGTTTGCTGGGTCAGTTTGCTGGGTGAGTTTGCTGGGTCAGTTTGCTGGTTGAGTTTGTTGGGTGAGTTTGCTGGGTGAGTTTGTTGGGTGAGTTTGCTGGGTGAGTTTGCTGGGTGAGTTTGCTGGGTGAGTTTGTTGGGTGAGTTTGCTGGGTGAGTTTGCTGGGTGAGTTTGTTGGGTGAGTTTGCTGGGTGAGTTTGCTGGGTGAGTTTGCTGGGTGAGTTTGCTGGGTGAGTTTGCTGGGTGAGTTTGCTGGGTGAGTTTGCTGGGTGAGTTTGTTGGGTGAGTTTGCTGGGTGAGTTTGCTGGGTGAGTTTGTTGGGTGAGTTTGCTGGGTGAGTTTGCTGGGTGAGTTTGCTGGGTAAGTTTGCTGGGTGAGTTTGCTGGGTGAGTTTGCTGGGTCAGTTTGCTGGGTGAGTTTGCAGGGTGAGTTTGTTGGGTGAGTTTGCTGGGTGAGTTTGCTGGGTGAGTTTGCTGGGTGAGTTTGCTGGGTGAGTTTGCTGGGTGAGTTTGCTGGCTGAGTTTGCTGGGTGAGTTTGTTGGGTGAGTTTGCTGGGTGAGTTTGCTGGGTCAGTTTGCTGGGTGAGTTTGCTGGGTCAGTTTGCTGGGTGAGTTTGTTGGGTGAGTTTGTTGGGTGAGTTTGCTGGGTGAGTTTGTTGGGTGAGTTTGTTGGGTGAGTTTGCTGGGTGAGTTTGCTGGTTGAGTTTGCTGGGTCAGTTTGCTGGGTCAGTTTGCTGGGTGAGTTTGCTAGGTGAGTTTGCTGGGTGAGTTTGCTGGGTGAGTTTGCTGGGTGAGTTTGTTGGGTGAGTTTGCTGGGTGAGTTTGTTGGGTGAGTTTGTTGGTTGAGTTTGCTGGGTCAGTTTGTTGGGTGAGTTTGTTGGGTGAGTTTGCTGGGTGAGTTTGCTGGGTCAGTTTGCTGGGTGAGTTTGCTGGGTGAGTTTGCTGGGTCAGTTTGCTGAGTAAGTTTGCTGGGTGAGTTTGCTGGGTGAGTTTGCTGGGTGAGTTTGCTGGGTGAGTTTGCTCGGTGAGTTTGCTGGGTGAGTTTGCTGGGTGAGTTTGTTGGGTGAGTTTGCTGGGTGAGTTTGTTGGGTGAGTTTGCTGGGTGAGTTTGCTGGGTGAGTTTGCTGCGTTAGTTTGCTGGGTGAGTTTGCTGGGTCAGTTTGCTGAGTCAGTTTGCTGGGTCAGTTTGCTGGGTGAGTTTGCTGGGTGAGTTTGCTGGGTGAGTTTGCTGGGTGAGTTTGCTGGGTGAGTTTGTTGGGTGAGGTTGCTGGGTGAGTTTGTTGGGTGAGTTTGCTGGGTCAGTTTGCTGGGTCAGTTTGCTGGGTGAGTTTGCTGGGTCAGTTTGCTGGGTCAGTTTGTTGGGTGAGTTTGCTGGATGAGTTTGTGGGGTGAGTTTGCTGGGTGAGTTTGCTGGGTGAGTTTGCTGGGTGAGTTTGCTGGGTGAGTTTGCTGGGTCAGTTTGCTGGGTCAGTTTGCTGGGTCAGTTTGCTGGGTGAGTTTGCTGGGTGAGTTTGCTGGGTGAGTTTGCTGGGTGAGTTTGCTGGGTCAGTTTGCTGGGTGAGTTTGCTGGGTCAGTTTGCTGGGTCAGTTTGCTGGGTGAGTTTGCTGGGTGAGTTTGCTGGGTGAGTTTGCTGGGTCAGTTTGCTGGGTCAGTTTGCTGGGTGAGTTTGCTGGGTGAGTTTGCTGGGTCAGTTTGCTGGGTGAGTTTGCTGGGTCAGTTTGCTGGGTCAGTTTGCTGGGTGAGTTTGCTGGGTCAGTTTGCTGGGTGAGTTTGCTGGGTGAGTTTGCTGGGTGAGTTTGTGGGGTGAGTTTGCTGGGTGAGTTTGCTGGGTCAGTTTGCTGGGTGAGTTTGCTGGGTGAGTTTGTTGGGTGAGTTTGTTGGGTGAGTTTGCTGGGTCAGTTTGTTGGGTGAGTTTGTTGGGTGAGTTTGCTGGGTGAGTTTGCTGGGTCAGTTTGTTGGGTGAGTTTGCTGGGTGAGTTTGTTGGGTGAGTTTGCTGGGTGAGTTTGCTGGGTGAGTTTGCTGGGTGAGTTTGATCGGTGAGTTTGCTGGGTCAGTTTGTTGGGTGAGTTTGCTGGGTGAGTTTGCTGGGTGAGTTTGCTGGGTGAGTTTGGTGGGTGAGTTTGCTGGGTGAGTTTGTTGGGTGAGTTTGCTGGGTGAGTTTGCTGGGTGAGTTTGTTGGGTGAGTTTGTTGGGTGAGTTTGTTGGGTGAGTTTGCTGGGTCAGTTTGCTGGGTGAGTTTGCTGGGTGAGTTTGTTGGGTGAGTTTGCTGGGTGATTTTTTTGGGTGAGTTTGTTGGGTGAGTTTGTTGGGTGAGTTTGTTGGGTGCGTTTGCTGGGTGAGTTTGTTGGGTGAGTTTGCTGGGTGAGTTTGTTGGGTGCGTTTGCTGGGTGAGTTTGCTGGGTGAGTTTGTTGGGTGAGTTTGCTGGGTGAGTTTGTTGGGTGAGTTTGTTGGGTCAGTTTGCTGGGTGAGTTTGCTGGGTCAGTTTGCTGGGTGAGTTTGTTGGGTCAGTTTGCTGGGTGAGTTTGCTGGGTGAGTTTGCTGGGTGAGTTTGTTGGGTGAGTTTGTTGGGTGAGTTTGCTGGGTGAGTTTGCTGGGTGAGTTTGTTGGGTGAGTTTGTTGGGTGAGTTTGCTGGGTCAGTTTGCTGGGTCAGTTTGCTGGGTGAGTTTGCTGGGTGAGTTTGCTGGGTGAGTTTGCTGGGTGAGTTTGCTGGGTAAGTTTGCTGGGTGAGTTTGCTGGGTGAGTTTGCTGGGTGAGTTTGCTGGGTCAGTTTGCTGGGTGAGTTTGCTGGGTGAGTTTGCTGGGTCAGTTTGCTGGGTGAGTTTGCTGGGTGAGTTTGCTGGGTGAGTTTGCTGGGTGAGTTTGCTGGGTGAGTTTGCTGGGTGAGTTTGCTGGGTGAGTTTGCTGGGTCAGTTTGTTTGGTGAGTTTGCTGGGTGAGTTTGCTGGGTCAGTTTGTTGGGTGAGTTTGCTGGGTGAGTTTGCTGGGTGAGTTTGCTGGGTGAGTTTGTTGGGTGAGTTTGCTGGGTGAGTTTGTTGGGTGAGTTTGCTGGGTGAGTTTGCTGGGTGAGTTTGTTGGGTGAGTTTGTTGGGTGAGTTTGCTGGGTGAGTTTGCTGGGTGAGTTTGTTGGGTGAGTTTGCTGGGTGAGTTTGTTGGGTGAGTTTGTTGGGTGAGTTTGCTGGGTGAGTTTGTTGGGTGAGTTTGTTGGGTGAGTTTGTTGGGTGAGTTTGTTGGGTGAGTTTGTTGGGTGAGTTTGCTGGGTGAGTTTGCTGGGTGAGTTTGTTGGGTGAGTTTGCTGGGTGAGTTTGCTGGGTGAGTTTGCTGGGTGAGTTTGTTGGGTGAGTTTGCTGGGTGAGTTTGTTGGGTGAGTTTGTTGGGTGAGTTTGCTGGGTGAGTTTGCTGGGTGAGTTTGTTGGGTGAGTTTGCTGGGTGAGTTTGTTGCGTGAGTTTGCTGGGTGAGTTTGCTGGGTGAGTTTGCTGGGTGAGTTTGCTGGGTGAGTTTGTTGTGTGAGTTTGCTGGGTGAGTTTGCTGGGTCAGTTTGCTGGGTGAGTTTGTTGGGTGAGTTTGTTGCGTGAGTTTGCTGGGTGAGTTTGCTGGGTGAGTTTGCTGGGTGAGTTTGCTGGGTGAGTTTGTTTTGTGAGTTTGCTGGGTGAGTTTGCTGGGTCAGTTTGCTGGGTGAGTTTGTTGGGTGAGTTTGCTGGGTGAGTTTGCTGGGTGAGTTTGCTGGGTGAGTTTGCTGGGTGAGTTTGCTGGGTCAGTTTGCTGGGTGAGTTTGCTGGGTGAGTTTGTTGGGTGAGTTTGCTGGGTGAGTTTGCTGGGTGAGTTTGCTGGGTGAGTTGGCTGGGTGAGTTTGCTGGGTCAGTTTGCTGGGTGAGTTTGTTGGGTGAGTTTGCTGGGTGAGTTTGCTGGGTCAGTTTGCTGGGTGAGTTTGCTGGGTCAGTTTGCTGGGTGAGTTTGCTGGGTCAGTTTGCTGGGTGAGTTTGTTGGGTGAGTTTGCTGGGTGAGTTTGTTGGGTGAGTTTGCTGGGTGAGTTTGCTGGGTGAGTTTGCTGGGTGAGTTTGTTGGGTGAGTTTGCTGGGTGAGTTTGCTGGGTGAGTTTGTTGGGTGAGTTTGCTGGGTGAGTTTGCTGGGTGAGTTTGCTGGGTGAGTTTGCTGGGTGAGTTTGCTGGGTGAGTTTGCTGGGTGAGTTTGTTGGGTGAGTTTGCTGGGTGAGTTTGCTGGGTGAGTTTGTTGGGTGAGTTTGCTGGGTGAGTTTGCTGGGTGAGTTTGCTGGGTAAGTTTGCTGGGTGAGTTTGCTGGGTGAGTTTGCTGGGTCAGTTTGCTGGGTGAGTTTGCAGGGTGAGTTTGTTGGGTGAGTTTGCTGGGTGAGTTTGCTGGGTGAGTTTGCTGGGTGAGTTTGCTGGGTGAGTTTGCTGGGTGAGTTTGCTGGCTGAGTTTGCTGGGTGAGTTTGCTGGGTGAGTTTGTTGGGTGAGTTTGCTGGGTGAGTTTGCTGGGTCAGTTTGCTGGGTGAGTTTGCTGGGTCAGTTTGCTGGGTGAGTTTGTTGGGTGAGTTTGTTGGGTGAGTTTGCTGGGTGAGTTTGTTGGGTGAGTTTGTTGGGTGAGTTTGCTGGGTGAGTTTGCTGGGTGAGTTTGCTGGGTCAGTTTGCTGGGTCAGTTTGCTGGGTGAGTTTGCTGGGTGAGTTTGCTGGGTGAGTTTGCTGGGTGAGTTTGCTGGGTGAGTTTGTTGGGTGAGTTTGCTGGGTGAGTTTGTTGGGTGAGTTTGTTGGGTGAGTTTGCTGGGTCAGTTTGTTGGGTGAGTTTGTTGGGTGAGTTTGCTGGGTGAGTTTGCTGGGTCAGTTTGCTGGGTGAGTTTGCTGGGTGAGTTTGCTGGGTCAGTTTGCTGAGTAAGTTTGCTGGGTGAGTTTGCTGGGTGAGTTTGCTGGGTGAGTTTGCTGGGTGAGTTTGCTGGGTGAGTTTGCTGGGTGAGTTTGTTGGGTGAGTTTGCTGGGTGAGTTTGTTGGGTGAGTTTGCTGGGTGAGTTTGTTGGGTGAGTTTGCTGGGTGAGTTTGCTGGGTGTGTTTGCTGGGTGAGTTTGCTGGGTGAGTTTGCTGGGTTAGTTTGCTGGGTGAGTTTGCTGGGTCAGTTTGCTGAGTCAGTTTGCTGGGTGAGTTTGCTGGGTGAGTTTGCTGGGTGAGTTTGCTGGGTGAGTTTGCTGGGTGAGTTTGCTGGGTGAGTTTGCTGGGTGAGTTTGTTGGGTGAGTTTGCTGGGTGAGTTTGTTGGGTGAGTTTGCTGGGTCAGTTTGCTGGGTCAGTTTGCTGGGTGAGTTTGCTGGGTCAGTTTGCTGGGTCAGTTTGTTGGGTGAGTTTGCTGGGTGAGTTTGTGGGGTGAGTTTGCTGGGTGAGTTTGCTGGGTGAGTTTGCTGGGTGAGTTTGCTGGGTGAGTTTGCTGGGTGAGTTTGCTGGGTCAGTTTGCTGGGTCAGTTTGCTGGGTGAGTTTGCTGGGTGAGTTTGCTGGGTGAGTTTGCTGGGTGAGTTTGCTGGGTCAGTTTGCTGGGTGAGTTTGCTGGGTCAGTTTGCTGGGTCAGTTTGCTGGGTGAGTTTGCTGGGTGAGTTTGCTGGGTGAGTTTGCTGGGTCAGTTTGCTGGGTCAGTTTGCTGGGTGAGTTTGCTGGGTGAGTTTGCTGGGTCAGTTTGCTGGGTGAGTTTGCTGGGTCAGTTTGCTGGGTCAGTTTGCTGGGTGAGTTTGCTGGGTCAGTTTGCTGGGTGAGTTTGCTGGGTGAGTTTGCTGGGTGAGTTTGTGGGGTGAGTTTGCTGGGTGAGTTTGCTGGGTCAGTTTGCTGGGTGAGTTTGCTGGGTGAGTTTGTTGGGTGAGTTTGTTGGGTGAGTTTGCTGGGTCAGTTTGTTGGGTGAGTTTGTTGGGTGAGTTTGCTGGGTAAGTTTGCTGGGTCAGTTTGTTGGGTGAGTTTGCTGGGTGAGTTTGTTGGGTGAGTTTGCTGGGTGAGTTTGCTGGGTGAGTTTGCTGGGTGAGTTTGATGGGTGAGTTTGCTGGGTCAGTTTGTTGGGTGAGTTTGCTGGGTGAGTTTGCTGGGTGAGTTTGCTGGGTAAGTTTGCTGGGTGAGTTTGTTGGGTGAGTTTGTTGGGTCAGTTTGCTGGGTGAGTTTGCTGGGTCAGTTTGCTGGGTGAGTTTGTTGGGTCAGTTTGCTGGGTGAGTTTGCTGGGTGAGTTTGCTGGGTGAGTTTGTTGGGTGAGTTTGTTGGGTGAGTTTGCAGGGTGAGTTTGCTGGGTGAGTTTGTTGGGTGAGTTTGTTGGGTGAGTTTGCTGGGTGAGTTTGTTGGGTGAGTTTGCTGGGTGAGTTTGCTGGGTGAGTTTGCTGGGTGAGTTTGATGGGTGAGTTTGCTGGGTCAGTTTGTTGGGTGAGTTTGCTGGGTGAGTTTGCTGGGTGAGTTTGCTGGGTGAGTTTGCTGGGTGAGTTTGTTGGGTGAGTTTGTTGGGTCAGTTTGCTGGGTGAGTTTGCTGGGTCAGTTTGCTGGGTGAGTTTGTTGGGTCAGTTTGCTGGGTGAGTTTGCTGGGTGAGTTTGCTGGGTGAGTTTGTTGGGTGAGTTTGTTGGGTGAGTTTGCTGGGTGAGTTTGCTGGGTGAGTTTGTTGGGTGAGTTTGTTGGGTGAGTTTGCTGGGTCAGTTTGCTGGGTCAGTTTGCTGGGTCAGTTTGTTGGGTGAGTTTGCTGGGTGAGTTTGCTGGGTGAGTTTGCTGGGTGAGTTTGCTGGGTGAGTTTGTTGGGTGAGTTTGTTGGGTCAGTTTGCTGGGTGAGTTTGCTGGGTCAGTTTGCTGGGTGAGTTTGTTGGGTCAGTTTGCTGGGTGAGTTTGCTGGGTGAGTTTGCTGGGTGAGTTTGTTGGGTGAGTTTGTTGGGTGAGTTTGCTGGGTGAGTTTGCTGGGTGAGTTTGTTGGGTGAGTTTGTTGGGTGAGTTTGCTGGGTCAGTTTGCTGGGTCAGTTTGCTGGGTCAGTTTGTTGGGTGAGTTTGCTGGGTGAGTTTGCTGGGTGAGTTTGCTGGGTGAGTTTGCTGGGTCAGTTTGCTGGGTGAGTTTGCTGGGTGAGTTTGCTGGGTGAGTTTGCTGGGTGAGTTTGCTGGGTGAGTTTGTTGGGTGAGTTTGCTGGGTGAGTTTGCTGGGTGAGTTTGCTGGGTGAGTTTGCTGGGTGAATTTGCTGGGTGAGTTTGCTGGGTGAGTTTGTTGGGTGAGTTTGCTGGGTGAGTTTGCTGGGTGAGTTTGCTGGGTGAGTTTGTTGGGTGAGTTTGCTGGGTGAGTTTGCTGGGTGAGTTTGCTGGGTGAGTTTGCTGGGTGAGTTTGTTGGGTGAGTTTGCTGGGTGAGTTTGCTGGGTGAGTTTGCAGGGTCAGTTTGCTGGGTCAGTTTGCTGGGTGAGTTTGCTGGGTGAGTTTGTTGGGTGAGTTTGCTGGGTCAATTTGCTGGGTCAGTTTGCTGGGTGAGTTTGCTGGGTGAGTTTGCTGGGTGAGTTTGCAGGGTGAGTTTGTTGGGTGAGTTTGTTGGGTGAGTTTGCTGGGTGAGTTTGCTGGGTCAGTTTGCTGGGTGAGTTTGCTGGGTGAGTTTGCTGGGTGAGTTTGCTGGGTGAGTTTGCTGGGTGAGTTTGCTGGGTCAGTTTGTTGGGTGAGTTTGCTGGGTGAGTTTGCTGGGTGAGTTTGCTGGGTGAGTTTGTTGGATGAGTTTGCTGGGTGAGTTTGCTGGGTGAGTTTGCTGGGTGAGTTTGTTGTGTGAGTTTGCTGGGTGAGTTTGCTGGGTCAGTTTGCTGGGTGAGTTTGTTGGGTGAGTTTGCTGGGTGAGTTTGCTGGGTGAGTTTGCTGGGTGAGTTTGCTGGGTGAGTTTGCTGGGTCAGTTTGCTGGGTGAGTTTGCTGGGTGAGTTTGCTGGGTGAGTTTGCTGGGTGAGTTTGCTGGGTCAGTTTGCTGAGTCAGTTTGCTGGGTCAGTTTGCTGGGAGAGTTTGCTGGGTCAGTTTGCTGGGTGAGTTTGCTGGGTGAGTTTGCTGGGTGAGTTTGCTGGGTGAGTTTGCTGGGTGAGTTTGTTGGGTGAGTTTGCTGGGTGAGTTTGTTGGGTGAGTTTGCTGGGTCAGTTTGCTGGGTCAGTTTGCTGGGTCAGTTTGCTGGGTCAGTTTGTTGGGTGAGTTTGCTGGGTGAGTTTGTGGGGTGAGTTTGCTGGGTGAGTTTGCTGGGTGAGTTTGCTGGGTGAGTTTGCTGGGTCAGTTTGCTGGGTCAGTTTGCTGGGTCAGTTTGCTGGGTGAGTTTGCGGGGTGAGTTTGCTGGGGGAGTTTGCTGGGTGAGTTTGCTGGGTGAGTTTGCTGGGTGAGTTTGCTGGGTCAGTTTGCTGGGTGAGTTTGCTGGGTCAGTTTGCTGGGTCAGTTTGCTGGGTAAGTTTGCTGGGTCAGTTTGCTGGGTGAGTTTGCTGGGTCAGTTTGCTGGGTGAGTTTGCTGGGTCAGTTTGCAGGGTGAGTTTGCTGGGTCAGTTTGATGGGTGAGTTTGTTGGGTGAGTTTGCTGGGTGAGTTTGCTGGGTGAGTTTGCTGGGTCAGTTTGCTGGGTGAGTTTGCTGGCTGAGTTTGCTGGGTCAGTTTGTTGGGTGAGTTTGCTGGGTGAGTTTGCTGGGTGAGTTTGCTGGGTGAGTTTGCTGGGTGAGTTTGTTGGGTGAGTTTGTTGGGTGAGTTTGTTGGGTGAGTTTGTTGGGTGAGTTTGCTGGGTGCGTTTGCTGGGTGAGTTTGTTGGGTGAGTTTGCTGGGTGAGTTTGCTGGGTGAGTTTGTTGGGTGAGTTTGCTGGGTGAGTTTGCTGGGTGAGTTTGCTGGGTCAGTTTGTTGGGTGAGTTTGCTGGGTGAGTTTGCTGGGTGAGTTTGCTGGGTGAGTTTGCTGGGTGAGTTTGCTGGGTGAGTTTGTTGGGTGAGTTTGCTGGGTGAGTTTGCTGGGTGAGTTTGCTGGGTGAGTTTGCTGGGTGAGTTTGCTGGGTGAGTTTGTTGGGTGAGTTTGTTGGGTGAGTTTGCTGGGTGAGTTTGCTGGGTCAGTTTGCTGGGTGAGTTTGCTGGGTCAGTTTGCTGGGTGAGTTTGCTGGGTGAGTTTGCTGGGTGAGTTTGCTGGGTGAGTTTGCTGGGTGAGTTTGCTGGGTGAGTTTGCTGGGTCAGTTTGTTGGGTGAGTTTGCTGGGTGAGTTTGCTGGGTGAGTTTGCTGGGTCAGTTTGTTGGGTGAGTTTGCTGGGTGAGTTTGCTGGGTGAGTTTGCTGGGTGAGTTTGTTGGATGAGTTTGCTGGGTGAGTTTGCTGGGTGAGTTTGCTGGGTGAGTTGTTGTGTGAGTTTGCTGGGTGAGATTGCTGGGTCAGTTTGCTGGGTGAGTTTGTTGGGTGAGTTTGCTGGGTGAGTTTGCTGGGTGAGTTTGCTGGGTGAGTTTGCTGGGTGAGTTTGCTGGGTGAGTTTGCTGGGTGAGTTTGCTGGGTCAGTTTGCTGAGTCAGTTTGCTGGGTCAGTTTGCTGGGAGAGTTTGCTGGGTCAGTTTGCTGGGTCAGTTTGCTGGGTGAGTTTGCTGGGTGAGTTTGCTGGGTGAGTTTGCTGGGTGAGTTTGTTGGGTGAGTTTGCTGGGTGAGTTTGTTGGGTGAGTTTGCTGGGTCAGTTTGCTGGGTCAGTTTGCTGGGTCAGTTTGTTGGGTGAGTTTGCTGGGTGAGTTTGTGGGGTGAGTTTGCTGGGTGAGTTTGCTGGGTGAGTTTGCTGGGTGAGTTTGCTGGGTCAGTTTGCTGGGTGAGTTTGTGGGGTGAGTTTGCTGGGGGAGTTTGCTGGGTGAGTTTGCTGGGTGAGTTTGCTGGGTGAGTTTGCTGGGTCAGTTTGCTGGGTCAGTTTGCTGGGTGAGTTTGCTGGGTCAGTTTGCTGGGTCAGTTTGCTGGGTAAGTTTGCTGGGTCAGTTTGCTGGGTGAGTTTGCTGGGTCAGTTTGCTGGGTCAGTTTGCTGGGTGAGTTTGCTGGGTCAGTTTGCTGGGTCAGTTTGCTGGGTAAGTTTGCTGGGTGAGTTTGCTGGGTGAGTTTGCTGGGTGAGTTTGTTGGGTGAGTTTGTTGGGTGAGTTTGTTGGGTGAGTTTGTTGGGTGAGTTTGCTGGGTGAGTTTGCTGGGTGAGTTTGTTGGGTGAGTTTGCTGGGTGAGTTTGCTGGGTGAGTTTGTTGGGTGAGTTTGCTGGGTGAGTTTGCTGGGTGAGTTTGCTGGTTCAGTTTGTTGGGTGAGTTTGCTGGGTGAGTTTGCTGGGTGAGTTTGCTGGGTGAGTTTGTTGGGTGAGTTTGCTGGGTGAGTTTGCTGGGTGAGTTTGCTGGGTCAGTTTGCTGGGTGAGTTTGTTGTGTGAGTTTGCTGGGTGAGTTTGCTGGGTGAGTTTGCTGGGTGAGTTTGTTGGGTGAGTTTGCTGGGTGAGTTTGCTGGGTGAGTTTGTTGTGTGAGTTTGCTGGGTGAGTTTGCTGGGTGAGTTTGCTGGGTGAGTTTGCTGGGTGAGTTTGCTGGGTGAGTTTGTTGTGTGAGTTTGCTGGGTGAGATTGCTGGGTCAGTTTGCTGGGTGAGTTTGTTGGGTGAGTTTGCTGGGTGAGTTTGCTGGGTGAGTTTGCTGAGTCAGTTTGCTGGGTCAGTTTGCTGGGAGAGTTTGCTGGGTCAGTTTGCTGGGTGAGTTTGCTGGGTGAGTTTGCTGGGTGAGTTTGCTGGGTGAGTTTGCTGGGTGAGTTTGTTGGGTGAGTTTGCTGGGTGAGTTTGTTGGGTGAGTTTGCTGGGTCAGTTTGCTGGGTCAGTTTGCTGGGTCAGTTTGTTGGGTGAGTTTGCTGGGTGAGTTTGTGGGGTGAGTTTGCTGGGTGAGTTTGCTGGGTGAGTTTGCTGGGTGAGTTTGCTGGGTGAGTTTGCTGGGTCAGTTTGCTGGGTCAGTTTGCTGGGTGAGTTTGTGGGGTGAGTTTGCTGGGGGAGTTTGCTGGGTGAGTTTGCTGGGTGAGTTTGCTGGGTGAGTTTGCTGGGTCAGTTTGCTGGGTGAGTTTGCTGGGTCAGTTTGCTGGGTCAGTTTGCTGGGTAAGTTTGCTGGGTCACTTTGCTGGGTGAGTTTGCTGGGTCAGTTTGCTGGGTCAGTTTGCTGGGTGAGTTTGCTGGGTCAGTTTGCTGGGTCAGTTTGCTGGGTAAGTTTGCTGGGTAAGTTTGCTGGGTGAGTTTGCTGGGTGAGTTTGCTGGGTGAGTTTGTTGGGTGAGTTTGTTGGGTGAGTTTGTTGGGTGAGTTTGTTGGGTGAGTTTGCTGGGTGAGTTTGCTGGGTGAGTTTGTTGGGTGAGTTTGCTGGGTGAGTTTGCTGGGTGAGTTTGTTGGGTGAGTTTGCTGGGTGAGTTTGCTGGGTGAGTTTGCTGGTTCAGTTTGTTGGGTGAGTTTGCTGGGTGAGTTTGCTGGGTGAGTTTGCTGGGTGAGTTTGCTGGGTGAGTTTGCTGGGTGAGTTTGTTGGGTGAGTTTGTTGGGTGAGTTTGTTGGGTGAGTTTGTTGGGTGAGTTTGCTGGGTGAGTTTGCTGGGTGAGTTTGTTGGGTGAGTTTGCTGGGTGAGTTTGCTGGGTGAGTTTGTTGGGTGAGTTTGCTGGGTGAGTTTGCTGGGTGAGTTTGCTGGGTCAGTTTGTTGGGTGAGTTTGCTGGGTGAGTTTGCTGGGTGAGTTTGCTGGGTGAGTTTGCTGGGTGAGTTTGCTGGGTGAGTTTGTTGGGTGAGTTTGCTGGGTGAGTTTGCTGGGTGAGTTTGCTGGGTGAGTTTGTTGGGTGAGTTTGCTGGGTGAGTTTGCTGGGTGAGTTTGCTGGGTGAGTTTGCTGGGTGAGTTTGTTGGGTGAGTTTGCAGGGTCAGTTTGCTGGGTCAGTTTGCTGGGTGAGTTTGCTGGGTGAGTTTGTTGGGTGAGTTTGCTGGGTCAGTTTGCTGGGTCAGTTTGCTGGGTGAGTTTGCTGGGTGAGTTTGTTGGGTGAGATTGCTGGGTGAGTTTGCTGGGTGAGTTTGTTGGGTGAGTTTGCTGGGTGAGTTTGCTGGGTGAGTTTGCTGGGTGGGTTTGCTGGGTGGGTTTGCTGGGTCAGTTTGCTGGGTGAGTTTGTTGGGTGAGTTTGCTGGGTGAGTTTGCTGGGTGAGTTTGCTGGGTGAGTTTGCTGGGTGGGTTTGCTGGGTCAGTTTGCTGGGTGAGTTTGTTGGGTGAGATTGTTGGGTGAGTTTGCTGGGTGAGTTTGCTGGGTGAGTTTGCTGGGTGAGTTTGCTGGGTCAGTTTGCTGGGTGAGTTTGCTGGGTCAGTTTGCTCGGTGAGTTTGCTGGGTCAGTTTGCTGGGTGAGTTTGTTGGGTGAGTTTGCTGGGTGAGTTTGTTGGGTGAGTTTGCTGGGTGAGTTTGCTGGGTGAGTTTGCTGGGTGAGTTTGTTGGGTGAGTTTGCTGGGTGAGTTTGCTGGGTGAGTTTGTTGGGTGAGTTTGCTGGGTGAGTTTGCTGGGTGAGTTTGCTGGGTGAGTTTGTTGGGTGAGTTTGCTGGGTGAGTTTGTTGGGTGAGTTTGTTGGGTCAGTTTGCTGGGTGAGTTTGCTGGGTCAGTTTGCTGGGTGAGTTTGTTGGGTCAGTTTGTTGGGTTAGTTTGCTGGGTGAGTTTGCTGGGTGAGTTTGTTGGGTGAGTTTGTTGGGTGAGTTTGCTGGGTCAGTTTGCTGGGTCAGTTTGCTGGGTCAGTTTGTTGGGTGAGTTTGCTGGGTGAGTTTGCTGGGTGAGTTTGCTGGGTGAGTTTGCTGGGTCAGTTTGCTGGGTGAGTTTGCTGGGTGAGTTTGCTGGGTGAGTTTGCTGGGTGAGTTTGCTGGGTGAGTTTGTTGGGTGAGTTTGCTGGGTGAGTTTGCTGGGTGAGTTTGCTGGGTGAGTTTGCTGGGTGAGTTTGTTGGGTGAGTTTGCTGGATGAGTTTGCTGGGTGAGTTTGCAGGGTCAGTTTGCTGGGTGAGTTTGCTGGGTGAGTTTGTTGGGTGAGTTTGCTGGGTCAGTTTGCTGGGTGAGTTTGCTTGGTGAGTTTGTTGGGTGAGTTTGCTGGGTGAGTTTGCTGGGTCAGTTTGCTGGGTGAGTTTGCTGGGTGAGTTTGCTGGGTCAGTTTGCTGGGTGAGTTTGCTGGGTGAGTTTGCTGGGTCAGTTTGCTGGGTGAGTTTGCTGGGTGAGTTTGCTGGGTGAGTTTGCTGGCTGAGTTTGTTGGGTGAGTTTGCTGGGTGAGTTTGCTGGGTGAGTTTGCTGGGTCAGTTTGCTGGGTGAGTTTGCTGGGTGAGTTTGCTGGGTGAGTTTGCTGGGTGAGTTTGCTGGGTCAGTTTGCTGGGTGAGTTTGCTGGGTGAGTTTGCTGGGTGAGTTTGCTGGGTCAGTTTGCTGGGTGAGTTTGCTGGGTGAGTTTGCTGGGTCAGTTTGTTGGGTGAGTTTGCTGGGTGAGTTTGCTGGGTGAGTTTGCTGGGTCAGTTTGTTGGGTGAGTTTGCTGGGTGAGTTTGTTGGGTGAGTTTGCTGGGTGAGTTTGTTGGGTGAGTTTGCTGGGTGAGTTTGTTGGGTGAGTTTGCTGGGTGAGTTTGCTGGGTGAGTTTGTTGGGTGAGTTTGTTGGGTGAGTTTGCTGGGTGAGTTTGCTGGGTCAGTTTGCTGGGTCAGTTTGTTGGGTGAGTTTGCTGGGTGAGTTTGTGGGGTGAGTTTGCTGGGTGAGTTTGCTGGGTGAGTTTGCTGGGTGAGTTTGCTGGGTGAGTTTGCTGGGTCAGTTTGCTGGGTCAGTTTGCTGGGTGAGTTTGTGGGGTGAGTTTGCTGGGGGAGTTTGCTGGGTGAGTTTGCTGGGTGAGTTTGCTGGGTGAGTTTGCTGGGTCAGTTTGCTGGGTCAGTTTGCTGGGTGAGTTTGCTGGGTCAGTTTGCTGGGTCAGTTTGCTGGGTAAGTTTGCTGGGTCAGTTTGCTGGGTGAGTTTGCTGGGTCAGTTTGCTGGGTCAGTTTGCTGGGTGAGTTTGCTGGGTCAGTTTGCTGGGTCAGTTTGCTGGGTAAGTTTGCTGGGTAAGTTTGCTGGGTGAGTTTGCTGGGTGAGTTTGCTGGGTGAGTTTGTTGGGTGAGTTTGTTGGGTGAGTTTGTTGGGTGAGTTTGTTGGGTGAGTTTGCTGGGTGAGTTTGCTGGGTGAGTTTGTTGGGTGAGTTTGCTGGGTGAGTTTGCTGGGTGAGTTTGTTGGGTGAGTTTGCTGGGTGAGTTTGCTGGGTGAGTTTGCTGGTTCAGTTTGTTGGGTGAGTTTGCTGGGTGAGTTTGCTGGGTGAGTTTGCTGGGTGAGTTTGCTGGGTGAGTTTGCTGGGTGAGTTTGTTGGGTGAGTTTGTTGGGTGAGTTTGTTGGGTGAGTTTGTTGGGTGAGTTTGCTGGGTGAGTTTGCTGGGTGAGTTTGTTGGGTGAGTTTGCTGGGTGAGTTTGCTGGGTGAGTTTGTTGGGTGAGTTTGCTGGGTGAGTTTGCTGGGTGAGTTTGCTGGGTCAGTTTGTTGGGTGAGTTTGCTGGGTGAGTTTGCTGGGTGAGTTTGCTGGGTGAGATTGCTGGGTGAGTTTGCTGGGTGAGTTTGTTGGGTGAGTTTGCTGGGTGAGTTTGCTGGGTGAGTTTGCTGGGTGAGTTTGTTGGGTGAGTTTGCTGGGTGAGTTTGCTGGGTGAGTTTGCTGGGTGAGTTTGCTGGGTGAGTTTGTTGGGTGAGTTTGCAGGGTCAGTTTGCTGGGTCAGTTTGCTGGGTGAGTTTGCTGGGTGAGTTTGTTGGGTGAGTTTGCTGGGTCAGTTTGCTGGGTCAGTTTGCTGGGTGAGTTTGCTGGGTGAGTTTGTTGGGTGAGTTTGCTGGGTGAGTTTGCTGGGTGAGTTTGTTGGGTGAGTTTGCTGGGTGAGTTTGCTGGGTGAGTTTGCTGGGTGGGTTTGCTGGGTGGGTTTGCTGGGTCAGTTTGCTGGGTGAGTTTGTTGGGTGAGTTTGCTGGGTGAGTTTGCTGGGTGAGTTTGCTGGGTGAGTTTGCTGGGTGGGTTTGCTGGGTCAGTTTGCTGGGTGAGTTTGTTGGGTGAGATTGTTGGGTGAGTTTGCTGGGTGAGTTTGCTGGGTGAGTTTGCTGGGTGAGTTTGCTGGGTCAGTTTGCTGGGTGAGTTTGCTGGGTCAGTTTGCTCGGTGAGTTTGCTGGGTCAGTTTGCTGGGTGAGTTTGTTGGGTGAGTTTGCTGGGTGAGTTTGTTGGGTGAGTTTGCTGGGTGAGTTTGCTGGGTGAGTTTGCTGGGTGAGTTTGTTGGGTGAGTTTGCTGGGTGAGTTTGCTGGGTGAGTTTGTTGGGTGAGTTTGCTGGGTGAGTTTGCTGGGTGAGTTTGCTGGGTGAGTTTGTTGGGTGAGTTTGCTGGGTGAGTTTGTTGGGTGAGTTTGTTGGGTCAGTTTGCTGGGTGAGTTTGCTGGGTCAGTTTGCTGGGTGAGTTTGTTGGGTCAGTTTGTTGGGTTAGTTTGCTGGGTGAGTTTGCTGGGTGAGTTTGTTGGGTGAGTTTGTTGGGTGAGTTTGCTGGGTCAGTTTGCTGGGTCAGTTTGCTGGGTCAGTTTGTTGGGTGAGTTTGCTGGGTGAGTTTGCTGGGTGAGTTTGCTGGGTGAGTTTGCTGGGTCAGTTTGCTGGGTGAGTTTGCTGGGTGAGTTTGCTGGGTGAGTTTGCTGGGTGAGTTTGCTGGGTGAGTTTGTTGGGTGAGTTTGCTGGGTGAGTTTGCTGGGTGAGTTTGCTGGGTGAGTTTGCTGGGTGAGTTTGTTGGGTGAGTTTGCTGGATGAGTTTGCTGGGTGAGTTTGCAGGGTCAGTTTGCTGGGTGAGTTTGCTGGGTGAGTTTGTTGGGTGAGTTTGCTGGGTCAGTTTGCTGGGTGAGTTTGCTTGGTGAGTTTGTTGGGTGAGTTTGCTGGGTGAGTTTGCTGGGTCAGTGTGCTGGGTGAGTTTGCTGGGTGAGTTTGCTGGGTCAGTTTGCTGGGTGAGTTTGCTGGGTGAGTTTGCTGGGTGAGTTTGCTGGGTGAGTTTGCTGGGTGAGTTTGCTGGGTGAGTTTGCTGGCTGAGTTTGTTGGGTGAGTTTGCTGGGTGAGTTTGCTGGGTGAGTTTGCTGGGTCAGTTTGCTGGGTGAGTTTGCTGGGTGAGTTTGCTGGGTGAGTTTGCTGGGTGAGTTTGCTGGGTCAGTTTGCTGGGTGAGTTTGCTGGGTGAGTTTGCTGGGTGAGTTTGCTGGGTCAGTTTGCTGGGTGAGTTTGCTGGGTGAGTTTGCTGGGTCAGTTTGTTGGGTGAGTTTGCTGGGTGAGTTTGCTGGGTGAGTTTGCTGGGTCAGTTTGTTGGGTGAGTTTGCTGGGTGAGTTTGTTGGGTGAGTTTGCTGGGTGAGTTTGTTGGGTGAGTTTGCTGGGTGAGTTTGTTGGGTGAGTTTGCTGGGTGAGTTTGCTGGGTGAGTTTGTTGGGTGAGTTTGTTGGGTGAGTTTGCTGGGTGAGTTTGCTGGGTGAGTTTGTTGGGTGAGTTTGCTGGGTGAGTTTGCTGGGTGAGTTTGTTGGGTGAGTTTGCTGGGTGAGTTTGCTGGGTCAGTTTGCTGGGTGAGTTTGCTGGGTGAGTTTGCTGGGTGAGTTTGCTGGGTGAGTTTGCTGCGTGAGTTTGTTGGGTGAGTTTGCTGGGTGAGTTTGCTGGGTGAGTTTGTTGGGTGAGTTTGCTGGGTGAGTTTGCTGGGTGAGTTTGCTGGGTGAGTTTGTTGGGTGAGTTTGCTGGGTGAGTTTGCTGGGTGAGTTTGTTGGGTGAGTTTGCTGGGTGAGTTTGCTGGGTGAGTTTGTTGGGTGATTTTGCTGGGTGAGTTTGCTGGGTCACTTTGCTGGGTGAGTTTGCTGGGTGAGTTTGCTGGGTGAGTTTGCTGGGTGAGTTTGTTGGGTGAGTTTGCCGGGTGAGTTTGCTGGGTGAGTTTGCTGGGTGAGTTTGCTGGGTGAGTTTGCTGGGTCAGTTTGTTGGGTGAGTTTGCTGGGTGAGTTTGCTGGGTGAGTTTGCTGGGTGAGTTTGTTGGGTGAGTTTGCTGGGTGAGTTTGTTGGGTGAGTTTGCTGGGTGAGTTTCCTGGGTGAGTTTGCTGGGTGAGTTTGTTGGGTGAGTTTGCTGGGTGAGTTTGCTGGGTGAGTTTGCTGGGTGAGTTTGCTGGGTGAGTTTGCTGGGTGAGTTTGCTGGGTGAGTTTGCTGGGTGATTTAGCTGGGTGAGTTTGCTGGGTGAGTTTGTTGGGTGAGTTTGCTGGGTGAGTTTGCTGGGTGAGTTTGCTGGGTGATTTAGCTGGGTGAGTTTGCTGGGTGAGTTTGCAGGGTCAGTTTGCTGGGTCAGTTTGCTGGGTGAGTTTGCTGGGTGAGTTTGTTGGGTGAGTTTGCTGGGTCAGTTTGCTGGGTCAGTTTGCTGGGTGAGTTTGCTGGGTGAGTTTGCTGGGTGAGTTTGCAGGGTCAGTTTGCTGGGTGAGTTTGCTGGGTGAGTTTGCTGGGTGAGTTTGCTGGGTGAGTTTGCTGGGTGAGTTTGTTGGGTGAGTTTGTTGGGTGAGTTTGCTGGGTGAGTTTGCTGGGTGAGTTTGCTGGGTCAGTTTGCTGGGTCAGTTTGCTGGGTGAGTTTGCTGGGTGAGTTTGCTGGGTGAGTTTGCTGGGTGAGTTTGCTGGGTGAGTTTGTTGGGTGAGTTTGCTGGGTGAGTTTGCTGGGTGAGTTTGCTGGGTCAGTTTGTTGGGTGAGTTTGCTGGGTGAGTTTGCTGGGTGAGTTTGCTGGGTGAGTTTGTTGGGTGAGTTTGCTGGGTGAGTTTGCTGGGTGAGTTTGCTGGGTGAGTTTGTTGTGTGAGTTTGCTGGGTGAGTATGCTGGGTCAGTTTGCTGGGTGAGTTTGTTGGGTGAGTTTGCTGGATGAGTTTGCTGGGTGAGTTTGCTGGGTGAGTTTGCTGGGTCAGTTTGCTGGGTGAGTTTGCTGGGTGAGTTTGCTGGGTGAGTTTGCTGGGTGAGTTTGCTGGGTGAGTTTGCTGGGTCAGTTTGCTGAGTCAGTTTGCTGGGTGAGTTTGCTGGGTGAGTTTGCTGGGTGAGTTTGCTGGGTGAGTTTGCTGGGTGTGTTTGTTGGGTGAGTTTGCTGGGTGAGTTTGCTGGGTGAGTTTGCTGGGTGAGTTTGCTGGGTGAGTTTGCTGGGTCAGTTTGCTGAGTCAGTTTGCTGGGTCAGTTTGCTGGGTGAGTTTGCTGGGTCAGTTTGCTGGGTGAGTTTGCTGGGTGAGTTTGCTGGGTGAGTTTGCTGGGTGAGTTTGCTGGGTGAGTTTGTTGGGTGAGTTTGCTGGGTGAGTTTGTTGGGTGAGTTTGCTGGGTCAGTTTGCTGGGTCAGTTTGCTGGGTCAGTTTGCTGGGTCAGTTTGTTGGGTGAGTTTGCTGGGTGAGTTTGTGGGGTATGTTTGCTGGGTGAGTTTGCTGGGTGAGTTTGCTGGGTGAGTTTGCTTGGTGAGTTTGCTGGGTGAGTTTGCTGGGTCAGTTTGCTGGGTCAGTTTGCTGGGTGAGTTTGTGGGGTGAGTTTGCTGGGTGAGTTTGCTGGGTGAGTTTGCTGGGTCAGTTTGCTGGGTCAGTTTGCTGGGTCAGTTTGCTGGGTGAGTTTGCTGGGTCAGTTTGCTGGGTCAGTTTGCTGGGTGAGTTTGCTGGGTCAGTTTGCTGGGTGAGTTTGCTGGGTCAGTTTGCTGGGTGAGATTGCTGGGTCAGTTTGCAGGGTGAGTTTGCTGGGTCAGTTTGTTGGGTGAGTTTGTTGGGTGAGTTTGCTGGGTGAGTTTGCTGGGTGAGTTTGCTGGGTCAGTTTGCTGGGTGAGTTTGCTGGGTGAGTTTGCTGGGTGAGTTTGCTGGGTGAGTTTGCTGGGTGAGTTTGCTGGTTCAGTTTGTTGGGTGAGTTTGCTGGGTGAGTTTGCTGGGTGAGTTTGCTGGGTGAGTTTGCTGGGTGAGTTTGTTGGGTGAGTTTGTTGGGTGAGTTTGTTGGGTGAGTTTGTTGGGTGAGTTTGCTGGGTGAGTTTGCTGGGTGAGTTTGTTGGGTGAGTTTGCTGGGTGAGTTTGCTGGGTGAGTTTGTTGGGTGAGTTTGCTGGGTGAGTTTGCTGGGTGAGTTTGCTGGGTGAGTTTGTTGGGTGAGTTTGCTGGGTGAGTTTGCTGGGTGAGTTTGCTGGGTGAGTTTGCTGGGTGAGTTTGCTGGGTGAGTTTGTTGGGTGAGTTTGCTGGGTGAGTTTGCTGGGTAAGTTTGCTGGGTGAGTTTGTTGGGTGAGTTTGCTGGGTGAGTTTGCTGGGTGAGTTTGCTGGGTGAGTTTGCTGGGTGAGTTTGTTGGGTGAGTTTGCTGGGTGAGTTTGCTGGGTGAGTTTGCAGGGTCAGTTTGCTGGGTCAGTTTGCTGGGTGAGTTTGCTGGGTGAGTTTGTTGGGTGAGTTTGCTGGGTCAGTTTGCTGGGTCAGTTTGCTGGGTGAGTTTGCTGGGTGAGTTTGTTGGGTGAGTTTGCTGGGTGAGTTTGCTGGGTGAGTTTGCTGGGTGAGTTTGCTGGGTCAGTTTGCTGGGTGAGTTTGCTGGGTGAGTTTGTTGGGTGAGTTTGCTGGGTGAGTTTGCTGGGTGAGTTTGCTGGGTGGGTTTGCTGGGTCAGTTTGCTGGGTGAGTTTGTTGGGTGAGTTTGCTGGGTGAGTTTGCTGGGTGAGTTTGCTGGGTGAGTTTGCTGGGTGGGTTTGCTGGGTCAGTTTGCTGGGTGAGTTTGTTGGGTGAGTTTGTTGGGTGAGTTTGCTGGGTGAGTTTGCTGGGTGAGTTTGCTGGGTGAGTTTGCTGGGTCAGTTTGCTGGGTGAGTTTGCTGGGTCAGTTTGCTCGGTGAGTTTGCTGGGTCAGTTTGCTGGGTGAGTTTGTTGGGTGAGTTTGCTGGGTGAGTTTGTTGGGTGAGTTTGCTGGGTGAGTTTGCTGGGTGAGTTTGCTGGGTGAGTTTGTTGGGTGAGTTTGCTGGGTGAGTTTGCTGGGTGAGTTTGTTGGGTGAGTTTGCTGGGTGAGTTTGTTGGGTGAGTTTGCTGGGTGAGTTTGCTGGGTGAGTTTGCTGGGTGAGTTTGCTGGGTGAGTTTGTTGGGTGAGTTTGCTGGGTGAGTTTGCTGGGTGAGTTTGCTGGGTCAGTTTGCTGGGTGAGTTTGCTGGGTCAGTTTGCTCGGTGAGTTTGCTGGGTCAGTTTGCTGGGTGAGTTTGTTGGGTGAGTTTGCTGGGTGAGTTTGTTGGGTGAGTTTGCTGGGTGAGTTTGCTGGGTGAGTTTGCTGGGTGAGTTTGTTGGGTGAGTTTGCTGGGTGAGTTTGCTGGGTGAGTTTGTTGGGTGAGTTTGCTGGGTGAGTTTGTTGGGTGAGTTTGCTGGGTGAGTTTGCTGGGTGAGTTTGCTGGGTGAGTTTGCTGGGTGAGTTTGTTGGGTGAGTTTGCTGGGTGAGTTTGCTGGGTGAGTTTGTTGGGTGAGTTTGTTGGGTGAGTTTGCTGGGTGAGTTTGCTGGGTGAGTTTGTTGGGTGAGTTTGCTGGGTGAGTTTGCTGGGTGAGTTTGTTGGGTGAGTTTGCTGGGTGAGTTTGCTGGGTGAGTTTGTTGGGTGAGTTTGCTGGGTGAGTTTGCTGGGTGAGTTTGCTGGGTGAGTTTGCTGGGTGAGTTTGTTGGGTGATTTTGCTGGGTGAGTTTGCTGGGTCACTTTGCTGGGTGAGTTTGCTGGGTGAGTTTGCTGGGTGAGTTTGCTGGGTGAGTTTGTTGGGTGAGTTTGCCGGGTGAGTTTGCTGGGTGAGTTTGCTGGGTGAGTTTGCTGGGTGAGTTTGCTGGGTCAGTTTGTTGGGTGAGTTTGCTGGGTGAGTTTGCTGGGTGAGTTTGCTGGGTGAGTTTGTTGGGTGAGTTTGCTGGGTGAGTTTGTTGGGTGAGTTTGCTGGGTGAGTTTGCTGGGTGAGTTTGCTGGGTGAGTTTGTTGGGTGAGCTTGCTGGGTGAGTTTGCTGGGTGAGTTTGCTGGGTGAGTTTGCTGGGTGAGTTTGCTGGGTGAGTTTGCTGGGTGAGTTTGCAGGGTCAGTTTGCTGGGTCAGTTTGCTGGGTGAGTTTGCTGGGTGAGTTTGTTGGGTGAGTTTGCTGGGTCAGTTTGCTGGGTCAGTTTGCTGGGTGAGTTTGCTGGGTGAGTTTGCTGGGTGAGTTTGCTGGGTGAGTTTGCAGGGTCAGTTTGCTGGGTCAGTTTGCTGGGTGAGTTTGCTGGGTGAGTTTGCTGGGTGAGTTTGCTGGGTGAGTTTGTTGGGTGAGTTTGTTGGGTGAGTTTGCTGGGTGAGTTTGCTGGGTCAGTTTGCTGGGTGAGTTTGCTGGGTCAGTTTGCTGGGTGAGTTTGCTGGGTGAGTTTGCTGGGTGAGTTTGCTGGGTGAGTTTGCTGGGTGAGTTTGCTGGGTCAGTTTGTTGGGTGAGTTTGCTGGGTGAGTTTGCTGGGTGAGTTTGCTGGGTCAGTTTGTTGGGTGAGTTTGCTGGGTGAGTTTGCTGGGTGAGTTTGCTGGGTGAGTTTGTTGGGTGAGTTTGCTGGGTGAGTTTGCTGGGTGAGTTTGCTGGGTGAGTTTGTTGTGTGAGTTTGCTGGGTGAGTTTGCTGGGTCAGTTTGCTGGGTGAGTTTGGTGGGTGAGTTTGCTGGGTGAGTTTGCTGGGTGAGTTTGCTGGGTGAGTTTGCTGGGTGAGTTTGCTGGGTGAGTTTGCTGGGTGAGTTTGCTGGGTCAGTTTGCTGAGTCAGTTTGCTGGGTGAGTTTGCTGGGTGAGTTTGCTGGGTGAGTTTGCTGGGTGAGTTTGCTGGGTGAGTTTGTTGGGTGAGTTTGCTGGGTGAGTTTGTTGGGTGAGTTTGCTGGGTGAGTTTGCTGGGTGAGTTTGCTGGGTGAGTTTGCTGGGTCAGTTTGCTGAGTCAGTTTGCTGGGTCAGTTTGCTGGGTGAGTTTGCTGGGTCAGTTTGCTGGGTGAGTTTGCTGGGTGAGTTTGCTGGTTGAGTTTGCTGGGTGAGTTTGCTGGGTGAGTTTGTTGTGTGAGTTTGCTGGGTGAGTTTGTTGGGTGAGTTTGCTGGGTGAGTTTGCTGGGTCAGTTTGCTGGGTCAGTTTGCTGGGTCAGTTTGCTGGGTCAGTTTGTTGGGTGAGTTTGCTGGGTGAGTTTGTGGGGTGAGTTTGCTGGGTGAGTTTGCTGGGTGAGTTTGCTGGGTGAGTTTGCTGGGTGAGTTTGCTGGGTGAGTTTGCTGGGTGAGTTTGCGGGGTCAGTTTGCTGGGTGAGTTTGTGGGGTGAGTTTGCTGGGTGAGTTTGCTGGGTGAGTTTGCTGGGTGAGTTTGCTGGGTGAGTTTGCTGGGTCAGTTTGCTGGGTCACTTTGCTGGGTGAGTTTGCTGGGTCAGTTTGCTGGGTCAGTTTGCTGGGTGAGTTTGCTGGGTCAGTTTGCTGGGTGAGTTTGCTGGGTCAGTTTGCTGGGTGAGTTTGCTGGGTCAGTTTGCAGGGTGAGTTTGCTGGGTCAGTTTGTTGGGTGAGTTTGTTGGGTGAGTTTGCTGGGTGAGTTTGCTGGGTGAGTTTGCTGGGTCAGTTTGCTGGGTGAGTTTGCTGGGTGAGTTTGCTGGGTGAGTTTGCTGGGTGAGTTTGCTGGGTGAGTTTGCTGGTTCAGTTTGTTGGGTGAGTTTGCTGGGTGAGTTTGCTGGGTGAGTTTGCTGGGTGAGTTTGCTGGGTGAGTTTGCTGGGTGAGTTTGTTGGGTGAGTTTGTTGGGTGAGTTTGTTGGGTGAGTTTGTTGGGTGAGTTTGCTGGGTGAGTTTGCTGGGTGAGTTTGTTGGGTGAGTTTGCTGGGTGAGTTTGCTGGGTGAGTTTGTTGGGTGAGTTTGCTGGGTGAGTTTGCTGGGTGAGTTTGCTGGGTCAGTTTGTTGGGTGAGTTTGCTGGGTGAGTTTGCTGGGTGAGTTTGCTGGGTGAGTTTGCTGGGTGAGTTTGCTGGGTGAGTTTGTTGGGTGAGTTTGCTGGGTGAGTTTGCTGGGTAAGTTTGCTGGGTGAGTTTGTTGGGTGAGTTTGCTGGGTGAGTTTGCTGGGTGAGTTTGCTGGGTGAGTTTGCTGGGTGAGTTTGTTGGGTGAGTTTGCTGGGTGAGTTTGCTGGGTGAGTTTGCAGGGTCAGTTTGCTGGGTCAGTTTGCTGGGTGAGTTTGCTGGGTGAGTTTGTTGGGTGAGTTTGCTGGGTCAGTTTGCTGGGTCAGTTTGCTGGGTGAGTTTGCTGGGTGAGTTTGTTGGGTGAGTTTGCTGGGTGAGTTTGCTGGGTGAGTTTGCTGGGTGAGTTTGCTGGGTCAGTTTGCTGGGTGAGTTTCCTGGGTGAGTTTGTTGGGTGAGTTTGCTGGGTGAGTTTGCTGGGTGAGTTTGCTGGGTGGGTTTGCTGGGTCAGTTTGCTGGGTGAGTTTGTTGGGTGAGTTTGCTGGGTGAGTTTGCTGGGTGAGTTTGCTGGGTGAGTTTGCTGGGTGGGTTTGCTGGGTCAGTTTGCTGGGTGAGTTTGTTGGGTGAGTTTGTTGGGTGAGTTTGCTGGGTGAGTTTGCTGGGTGAGTTTGCTGGGTGAGTTTGCTGGGTCAGTTTGCTGGGTGAGTTTGCTGGGTCAGTTTGCTCGGTGAGTTTGCTGGGTCAGTTTGCTGGGTGAGTTTGTTTGGTGAGTTTGTTGGGTGAGTTTGCTGGGTGAGTTTGTTGGGTGAGTTTGCTGGGTGAGTTTGCTGGGTGAGTTTGCTGGGTGAGTTTGTTGGGTGAGTTTGCTGGGTGAGTTTGCTGGGTGAGTTTGTTGGGTGAGTTTGCTGGGTGAGTTTGCTGGGTGAGTTTGCTGGGTGAGTTTGCTGGGTGAGTTTGCTGGGTGAGTTTGTTGGGTGAGTTTGCTGGGTGAGTTTGCTGGGTGAGTTTGTTGGGTGAGTTTGTTGGGTGAGTTTGCTGGGTGAATTTGCTGGGTGAGTTTGTTGGGTGAGTTTGCTGGGTGAGTTTGCTGGGTGAGTTTGTTGGGTGAGTTTGCTGGGTGAGTTTGCTGGGTGAGTTTGTTGGGTGAGTTTGCTGGGTGAGTTTGCTGGGTCAGTTTGCTGGGTGAGTTTGCTGGGTGAGTTTGTTGGGTGAGTTTGCTGGGTGAGTTTGTTGGGTGAGTTTGCTGGGTGAGTTTGCTGGGTCAGTTTGCTGGGTGAGTTTGCTGGGTGAGTTTGTTGGGTGAGTTTGCTGGGTGAGTTTGCTGGGTGAGTTTGCTGGGTGAGTTTGCTGGGTGAGTTTGCTGGGTCAGTTTGCTGGGTGAGTTTGCTGGGTGAGTTTGTTGGGTGAGTTTGCTGGGTGAGTTTGCTGGGTGAGTTTGCTGGGTGAGTTTGCTGGGTGAGTTTGCTGGGTCAGTTTGCTGGGTGAGTTTGCTGGGTGAGTTTGTTGGGTGAGTTTGCTGGGTGAGTTTGTTGGGTGAGTTTGTTGGGTGAGTTTGTTGGGTGAGTTTGTTGGGTGAGTTTGCTGGGTGAGTTTGCTGGGTGAGTTTGCTGGGTCAGTTTGCTGGGTCAGTTTGCTGGGTGAGTTTGCTAGGTGAGTTTGCTGGGTGAGTTTGCAGTGGGGGTTTGTTGGTTGAGTTTGCTGGGTGAGTTTGTTGGGTGAGTTTGTTGGGTGAGTTTGCTGGGTCAGTTTGTTGGGTGAGTTTGTTGGGTGAGTTTGTTGGGTGAGTTTGTTGGGTGAGTTTGTTGGGTGAGTTTGCTGGGTGAGTTTGCTGGGTGAGTTTGTTGGGTGAGTTTGCTGGGTGAGTTTGTTGGGTGAGATTGCTGGGTGAGTTTGCTGGGTGAGTTTGCTGGGTGAGTTTGCTGGGTGAGTTTGCTGGGTGAGTTTGTTGGGTGAGTTTGCTGGGTCAGTTTGCTGGGTCAGTTTGCTGGGTCAGTTTGCTGGGTGAATTTGCTAGGTGAGTTTGCTGGGTGAGTTTGCAGGGGGGGTTTGTTGGGTGAGTTTGCTGGGTGAGTTTGTTGGGTGAGTTTGTTGGGTGAGTTTGCTGGGTCAGTTTGTTGGGTGAGTTTGTTGGGTGAGTTTGTTGGGTGAGTTTGTTGGGTGAATTTGTTGCGTGAGTTTGCTGGGTGAGTTTGCTGGGTGAGTTTGTTGGGTGAGTTTGCTGGGTGAGTTTGCTGGGTGAGTTTGCTGGGTCAGTTTGTTGGGTGAGTTTGCTGGGTGAGTTTGCTGGGTGAGTTTGCTGTGTGAGTTTGCTGGGTGAGTTTGCTGGGTGAGTTTGCTGGGTGAGTTTGCTGGGTGAGTTTGTTGGGTGAGTTTGCTGGGTGAGTTTGCTGGGTGAGTTTGTTGGGTGAGTTTGTTGGGTGAGTTTGCTGGGTTAGTTTGCTGGGTGAGTTTGTTGGGTGAGTTTGCTGGGTGAGTTTGCTGGGTGAGTTTGTTGGGTGAGTTTGCTGGGTGAGTTTGCTGGGTGAGTTTGTTGGGTGAGTTTGCTGGGTGAGTTTGCTGGGTCAGTTTGCTGGGTGAGTTTGCTGGGTGAGTTTGTTGGGTGAGTTTGCTGGGTGAGTTTGTTGGGTGAGTTTGCTGGGTGAGTTTGCTGGGTCAGTTTGCTGGGTGAGTTTGCTGGGTGAGTTTGTTGGGTGAGTTTGCTGGGTGAGTTTGCTGGGTGAGTTTGCTGGGTGAGTTTGCTGGGTGAGTTTGCTGGGTCAGTTTGCTGGGTGAGTTTGCTGGGTGAGTTTGTTGGGTGAGTTTGCTGGGTGAGTTTGCTGGGTGAGTTTGCTGGGTGAGTTTGCTGGGTGAGTTTGCTGGGTCAGTTTGCTGGGTGAGTTTGCTGGGTGAGTTTGTTGGGTGAGTTTGCTGGGTGAGTTTGTTGGGTGAGTTTGTTGGGTGAGTTTGTTGGGTGAGTTTGTTGGGTGAGTTTGCTGGGTGAGTTTGCTGGGTGAGTTTGCTGGGTCAGTTTGCTGGGTCAGTTTGCTGGGTGAGTTTGCTAGGTGAGTTTGCTGGGTGAGTTTGCAGGGGGGGTTTGTTGGTTGAGTTTGCTGGGTGAGTTTGTTGGGTGAGTTTGTTGGGTGAGTTTGCTGGGTCAGTTTGTTGGGTGAGTTTGTTGGGTGAGTTTGTTGGGTGAGTTTGTTGGGTGAGTTTGTTGGGTGAGTTTGCTGGGTGAGTTTGCTGGGTGAGTTTGTTGGGTGAGTTTGCTGGGTGAGTTTGTTGGGTGAGTTTGCTGGGTGAGTTTGCTGGGTGAGTTTGCTGGGTGAGTTTGCTGGGTGAGTTTGCTGGGTGAGTTTGTTGGGTGAGTTTGCTGGGTCAGTTTGCTGGGTCAGTTTGCTGGGTCAGTTTGCTGGGTGAATTTGCTAGGTGAGTTTGCTGGGTGAGTTTGCAGGGGGGGTTTGTTGGGTGAGTTTGCTGGGTGAGTTTGTTGGGTGAGTTTGTTGGGTGAGTTTGCTGGGTCAGTTTGTTGGGTGAGTTTGTTGGGTGAGTTTGTTGGGTGAGTTTGTTGGGTGAATTTGTTGCGTGAGTTTGCTGGGTGAGTTTGCTGGGTGAGTTTGTTGGGTGAGTTTGCTGGGTGAGTTTGCTGGGTGAGTTTGCTGGGTCAGTTTGTTGGGTGAGTTTGCTGGGTGAGTTTGCTGGGTGAGTTTGCTGTGTGAGTTTGCTGGGTGAGTTTGCTGGGTGAGTTTGCTGGGTCAGTTTGTTGGGTGAGTTTGCTGGGTGAGTTTGCTGGGTCAGTTTGTTGGGTGAGTTGGCTGGGTCAGTTTGTTGGGTGAGTTTGCTGGGTGAGTTTGTTGGGTGAGTTTGCTGGGTGAGTTTGCGGGGTCACTTTGCTGGGTGAGTTTGCTGGGTGAGTTTGCTGGGTGAGTTTGTTGGGTGAGTTTGTTGGGTGTGTTTGCTGGGTCACTTTGCTGGGTGAGTTTGCTGGGTGAGTTTGCTGGGTGAGTTTGCTGGGTGAGTTTGCTGGGTGAGTTTGTTGTGTGAGTTTGCTGGGTGAGTTTGCTGGGTCAGTTTGCTGGGTCAGTTTGCTGAGTCAGTTTGCTGGGTGAGTTTGCTGGGTGAGTTTGTTGTGTGAGTTTGCTGGGTGAGTTTGCTGGGTGAGTTTGTTGGGTGAGTTTGCTGGGTGAGTTTGCTGGGTGAGTTTGCTGGGTGAGTTTGCTGGGTGAGTTTGCTGGGTCAGTTTGCTGAGTCAGTTTGCTGGGTGAGTTTGCTGGGTGAGTTTGCTGGGTGAGTTTGCTGGGTGAGTTTGCTGGGTGAGTTTGTTGGGTGAGTTTGCTGGGTGAGTTTGTTGGGTGAGTTTGCTGGGTGAGTTTGCTGGGTGAGTTTGCTGGGTCAGTTTGCTGAGTCAGTTTGCTGGGTCAGTTTGCTGGGTGAGTTTGCTGGGTCAGTTTGCTGGGTGAGTTTGCTGGGTGAGTTTGCTGGGTGAGTTTGCTGGGTGAGTTTGCTGGGTGAGTTTGTTGGGTGAGTTTGCTGGGTGAGTTTGTTGGGTGAGTTTGCTGGGTCAGTTTGCTGGGTCAGTTTGCTGGGTGAGTTTGCTGGGTCAGTTTGCTGGGTCAGTTTGTTGGGTGAGTTTGCTGGGTGAGTTTGTGGGGTGAGTTTGCTGGGTGAGTTTGCTGGGTGAGTTTGCTGGGTGAGTTTGCTGGGTGAGTTTGCTGGGTCAGTTTGCTGGGTCTGTTTGCTGGGTGAGTTTGCTGGGTGAGTTTGCTGGGTGAGTTTGCTGGGTGAGTTTGCTGGGTGAGTTTGCTGGGTGAGTTTGCTGGGTGAGTTTGCTGGGTCAGTTTGCTGGGTGAGTTTGCTGGGTCAGTTTGCTGGGTCAGTTTGCTGGGTGAGTTTGCTGGGTCAGTTTGCTGGGTGAGTTGGCTGGGTGAGTTTGCTGGGTGAGTTTGTGGGGTGAGTTTGCTGGGTGAGTTTGCTGGGTCAGTTTGCTGGGTGAGTTTGCTGGGTGAGTTTGTTGGGTGAGTTTGTTGGGTGAGTTTGCTGGGTGAGTTTGCTGGGTCAGTTTGTTGGGTGAGTTTGTTGGGTGAGTTTGCTGGGTGAGTTTGCTGGGTGAGTTTGCTGGGTCAGTTTGCTGGGTGAGTTTGCTGGGTGAGTTTGCTGGGTGAGTTTGCTGGGTGAGTTTGCTGGGTCAGTTTGTTGGGTGAGTTTGCTGGGTGAGTTTGCTGGGTGAGTTTGCTGGGTGAGTTTGCTGGGTGAGTGTGCTGGGTGAGTTTGTTGGGTGAGTTTGTTGGGTGAGTTTGTTGGGTGAGTTTGTTGGGTGAGTTTGCTGCGTGAGTTTGCTGGGTGAGTTTGCTGGGTCAGTTTGTTGGGTGAGTTTGCTGGGTGAGTTTGTTGGGTGAGTTTGCTGGGTGAGTTTGTTGGGTGAGTTTGCTGGGTGAGTTTGTTGGGTGAGTTTGCTGGGTGAGTTTGCTGGGTGAGTTTGTTGGGTGAGTTTGTTGGGTGAGTTTGCTGGGTGAGTTTGCTGGGTGAGTTTGTTGGGTGAGTTTGCTGGGTGAGTTTGCTGGGTGAGTTTGTTGGGTGAGTTTGCTGGGTGAGTTTGCTGGGTGAGTTTGCTGGGTGAGTTTGTTGGGTGAGTTTGCTGGGTGAGTTTGCTGGGTGAGTTTGTTGGGTGAGTTTGTTGGGTGAGTTTGCTGGGTGAGTTTGCTGGGTGAGTTTGTTGGGTGAGTTTGCTGGGTGAGTTTGCTGGGTGAGTTTGTTGGGTGAGTTTGCTGGGTGAGTTTGCTGGGTGAGTTTGTTGGGTGATTTTGCTGGGTGAGTTTGCTGGGTCACTTTGCTGGGTGAGTTTGCTGGGTGAGTTTGCTGGGTGAGTTTGTTGGGTGAGTTTGCCGGGTGAGTTTGCTGGGTGAGTTTGCTGGGTGAGTTTGCTGGGTGAGTTTGCTGGGTCAGTTTGTTGGGTGAGTTTGCTGGGTGAGTTTGCTGGGTGAGTTTGCTGGGTGAGTTTGTTGGGTGAGTTTGTTGGGTGAGTTTGCTGGGTGAGTTTGCTGGGTGAGTTTGCTGGGTGAGTTTGTTGGGTGAGTTTGCTGGGTGAGTTTGCTGGGTGAGTTTGCTGGGTGAGTTTGCTGGGTGAGTTTGTTGGGTGAGTTTGCTGGGTGAGTTTGCTGGGTGAGTTTGCAGGGTCAGTTTGCTGGGTCAGTTTGCTGGGTGAGTTTGCTGGGTGAGTTTGTTGGGTGAGTTTGCTGGGTCAGTTTGCTGGGTCAGTTTGCTGGGTGAGTTTGCTGGGTGAGTTTGCTGGGTGAGTTTGCAGGGTCAGTTTGCTGGGTCAGTTTGCTGGGTGAGTTTGCTGGGTGAGTTTGCTGGGTGAGTTTGCTGGGTGAGTTTGCTGGGTGAGTTTGTTGGGTGAGTTTGTTCGGTGAGTTTGCTGGGTGAGTTTGCTGGGTCAGTTTGCTGGGTGAGTTTGCTGGGTGAGTTTGCTGGGTGAGTTTGCTGGGTGAGTTTGCTGGGTGAGTTTGCTGGGTGAGTTTGCTGGGTCAGTTTGTTGGGTGAGTTTGCTGGGTGAGTTTGCTGGGTGAGTTTGCTGGGTCAGTTTGTTGGGTGAGTTTGCTGGGTGAGTTTGCTGGGTGAGTTTGCTGGGTGAGTTTGTTGGGTGAGTTTGCTGGGTGAGTTTGCTGGGTGAGTTTGCTGGGTGAGTTTGTTGTGTGAGTTTGCTGGGTGAGTTTGCTGGGTCAGTTTGCTGGGTGAGTTTGTTGGGTGAGTTTGCTGGGTGAGTTTGCTGGGTGAGTTTGCTGGGTGAGTTTGCTGGATGAGTTTGCTGGGTGAGTTTGTTGGGTGAGTTTGCTGGGTGAGTTTGCTGGGTGAGTTTGTTGGGTGAGTTTGTTGGGTGAGTTTGCTGGGTGAGTTTGCTGGGTGAGTTTGTTGGGTGAGTTTGCTGGGTGAGTTTGCTGGGTGAGTTTGTTGGGTGAGTTTGCTGGGTGAGTTTGCTGGGTGAGTTTGTTGGGTGATTTTGCTGGGTGAGTTTGCTGGGTCACTTTGCTGGGTGAGTTTGTTGGGTGAGTTTGCTGGGTGAGTTTCCTGGGTGAGTTTGCTGGGTGAGTTTGTTGGGTGAGTTTGCTGGGTGAGTTTGCTGGGTGAGTTTGCTGGGTGAGTTTGCTGGGTGAGTTTGTTGGGTGAGTTTGCTGGGTGAGTTTGCTGGGTGAGTTTGCAGGGTCAGTTTGCTGGGTCAGTTTGCTGGGTGAGTTTGCTGGGTGAGTTTGTTGGGTGAGTTTGCTGGGTCAGTTTGCTGGGTCAGTTTGCTGGGTGAGTTTGCTGGGTGAGTTTGCTGGGTGAGTTTGCAGGGTCAGTTTGCTGGGTCAGTTTGCTGGGTGAGTTTGCTGGGTGAGTTTGCTGGGTGAGTTTGCTGGGTGAGTTTGTTGGGTGAGTTTGTTGGGTGAGTTTGCTGGGTGAGTTTGCTGGGTCAGTTTGCTGGGTGAGTTTGCTGGGTCAGTTTGCTGGGTGAGTTTGCTGGGTGAGTTTGCTGGGTGAGTTTGCTGGGTGAGTTTGCTCGGTGAGTTTGCTGGGTGAGTTTGCTGGGTCAGTTTGTTGGGTGAGTTTGCTGGGTGAGTTTGCTGGGTGAGTTTGCTGGGTCAGTTTGTTGGGTGAGTTTGCTGGGTGAGTTTGCTGGGTGAGTTTGCTGGGTGAGTTTGTTGGGTGAGTTTGCTGGGTGAGTTTGCTGGGTGAGTTTGCTGGTTGAGTTTGTTGTTTGAGTTTGCTGGGTGAGTTTGCTGGGTCAGTTTGCTGGGTGAGTTTGTTGGGTGAGTTTGCTGGGTCAGTTTGCTGGGTGAGTTTGCTGGGTGAGTTTGCTGGGTGAGTTTGCTGGGTCAGTTTGCTGGGTGAGTTTGCTGGGTGAGTTTGCTGGGTGAGTTTGCTGGGTGAGTTTGCTGGGTGAGTTTGCTGGGTCAGTTTGCTGAGTCAGTTTGCTGGGTGAGTTTGCTGGGTGAGTTTGCTGGGTGAGTTTGCTGGGTGAGTTTGCTGGTTAAGTTTGTTGGGTGAGTTTGCTGGGTGAGTTTGTTGGGTGAGTTTGCTGGGTGAGTTTGCTGGGTGAGTTTGCTGGGTGAGTTTGCTGGGTCAGTTTGCTGAGTCAGTTTGCTGGGTCAGTTTGCTGGGAGAGTTTGCTGGGTCAGTTTGCTGGGTGAGTTTGCTGGGTGAGTTTGCTGGGTGAGTTTGCTGGGTGAGTTTGTTGGGTGAGTTTGCTGGGTGAGTTTGTTGGGTGAGTTTGCTGGGTCAGTTTGCTGGGTCAGTTTGCTGGGTCAGTTTGCTGGGTCAGTTTGCTGGGTCAGTTTGCTGGGTGAGTTTGCTGGGTGAGTTTGCTGGGTCAGTTTGCTGGGTGAGTTTGCTGGGTGAGTTTCCTGGGTGAGTTTGCTGGGTGAGTTTGCTGGGTGAGTTTGCTGGGTGAGTTTGCTGGGTGAGTTTGCTGGCTGAGTTTGTTGGGTGAGTTTGCTGGGTGAGTTTGCTGGGTGAGTTTGCTGGGTCAGTTTGTTGGGTGAGTTTGCTAGGTGAGTTTGCTGGATGAGTTTGCTGGGTGAGTTTGTTGGGTGAGTTTGCTGGGTGAGTTTGTTGGGTGAGTTTGCTGGGTGAGTTTGCTGGGTGAGTTTGTTGGGTGAGTTTGTTGGGTGAGTTTGCTGGGTGAGTTTGCTGGGTGAGTTTGTTGGGTGAGTTTGCTGGGTGAGTTTGTTGGGTGAGTTTGTTGGGTGAGATTGCTGGGTCAGTTTGTTGGGTGAGTTTGTTGGGTGAGTTTGTTGGGTGAGTTTGTTGGGTGAGTTTGTTGGGTGAGTTTGCTGGGTGAGTTTGCTGGGTGAGTTTGTTGGGTGAGTTTGCTGGGTGAGTTTGCTGGGTGAGTTTGCTGGGTGAGTTTGTTGGGTGAGTTTGCTGGGTGAGTTTGTTGGGTGAGTTTGTTGGGTGAGTTTGCTGGGTGAGTTTGCTGGGTGAGTTTGTTGGGTGAGTTTGCTGGGTGAGTTTGATGCGTGAGTTTGCTGGGTGAGTTTGCTGGGTGAGTTTGCTGGGTGAGTTTGCTGGGTGAGTTTGTTGTGTGAGTTTGCTGGGTGAGTTTGCTGGGTCAGTTTGCTGGGTGAGTTTGTTGGGTGAGTTTGTTGCGTGAGTTTGCTGGGTGAGTTTGCTGGGTGAGTTTGCTGGGTGAGTTTGCTGGGTGAGTTTGTTTTGTGAGTTTGCTGGGTGAGTTTGCTGGGTGAGTTTGCTGGGTCAGTTTGCTGGGTGAGTTTGCTGGGTGAGTTTGCTGGGTCAGTTTGCTGGGTGAGTTTGCTGGGTGAGTTTGCTGGGTGAGTTTGCTGGGTCAGTTTGTTGGGTGAGTTTGCTGGGTGAGTTTGCTGGGTGAGTTTGCTGGGTGAGTTTGCTGGGTGAGTTTGCTGGCTGAGTTTGCTGGGTGAGTTTGCTGGGTGAGTTTGCTGGGTCAGTTTGTTGGGTGAGTTTGCTGGGTGAGTTTGTTGGGTGAGTTTGCTGGGTGAGTTTGCTGGGTCAGTTTGCTGGGTGAGTTTGCTGGGTCAGTTTGCTGGGTGAGTTTGTTGGGTGAGTTTGTTGGGTGAGTTTGCTGGGTCAGTTTGTTGGGTGAGTTTGTTGGGTGAGTTTGTTGGGTGAGTTTGTTGGGGGAGTTTGCTGGGTGAGTTTGCTGGGTAAGTTTGCTGGGTGAGTTTGCTGGGTCAGTTTGCTGGGTCAGTTTGCTGGGTGAGTTTGCTAGGTGAGTTTGCTGGGTGAGTTTGCAGGGGGGTTTGTTGGGTGAGTTTGCTGGGTGAGTTTGTTGGGTGAGTTTGTTGGGTGAGTTTGCTGGGTCAGTTTGTTGGGTGAGTTTGTTGGGTGAGTTTGTTGGGTGAGTTTGTTGGGTGAGTTTGTTGGGTGAGTTTGCTGGGTGAGTTTGCTGGGTGAGTTTGTTGGGTGAGTTTGCTGGGTGAGTTTGTTGGGTGAGTTTGCTGGGTGAGTTTGCTGGGTGAGTTTGCTGGGTGAGTTTGCTGGGTGAGTTTGCTGGGTGAGTTTGTTGGGTGAGTTTGCTCGGTGAGTTTGCTGGGTCAGTTTGCTGGGTCAGTTTGCTGGGTGAATTTGCTAGGTGAGTTTGCTGGGTGAGTTTGCAGGGGGGGTTTGTTGGGTGAGTTTGCTGGGTGAGTTTGTTGGGTGAGTTTGTTGGGTGAGTTTGCTGGGTCAGTTTGTTGGGTGAGTTTGTTGGGTGAGTTTGTTGGGTGAGTTTGTTGGGTGAGTTTGTTGGGTGAGTTTGCTGGGTGAGTTTGCTGGGTGAGTTTGTTGGGTGAGTTTGCTGGGTGAGTTTGCTGGGTGAGTTTGCTGGGTGAGTTTGTTGGGTGAGTTTGCTGGGTGAGTTTGCTGGGTGAGTTTGCTGTGTGAGTTTGCTGGGTGAGTTTGCTGGGTGAGTTTGCTGGGTCAGTTTGTTGGGTGAGTTTGCTGGGTGAGTTTGCTGGGTCAGTTTGTTGGGTGAGTTTGCTGGGTCAGTTTGTTGGGTAAGTTTGCTATGTGAGTTTGTTGGGTGAGTTTGCTGGGTGAGTTTGCGGGGTCAATTTGCTGGGTGAGTTTGCTGGGTGAGTTTGCTGGGTGAGTTTGTTGGGTGAGTTTGCTGGGTGTGTTTTCTGGGTCACTTTGCTGGGTGAGTTTGCTGGGTGAGTTTGCTGGGTGAGTTTGCTGGGTGAGTTTGTTGTGTGAGTTTGCTGGGTGAGTTTGCTGGGTCAGTTTGCTGGGTCAGTTTGCTGAGTCAGTTTGCTGGGTGAGTTTGCTGGGTGAGTTTGTTGTGTGAGTTTGCTGGGTGAGTTTGCTGGGTGAGTTTGTTGGGTGAGTTTGCTGGGTGAGTTTGCTGGGTGAGTTTGCTGGGTGAGTTTGCTGGGTGAGTTTGCTGGGTCAGTTTGCTGGGTGAGTTTGCTGGGTGAGTTTGCTGGGTGAGTTTGCTGGGTCAGTTTGCTGAGTCAGTTTGCTGGGTGAGTTTGCTGGGTGAGTTTGCTGGGTGAGTTTGCTGGGTGAGTTTGTTGGGTGAGTTTGCTGGGTGAGTTTGTTGGGTGAGTTTGCTGGGTGAGTTTGCTGGGTGAGTTTGCTGGGTGAGTTTGCTGGGTCAGTTTGCTGAGTCAGTTTGCTGGGTCAGTTTGCTGGATGAGTTTGCTGGGTCAGTTTGCTGGGTGAGTTTGCTGGGTGAGTTTGCTGGGTGAGTTTGCTGGGTGAGTTTGCTGGGTGAGTTTGTTGGGTGAGTTTGCTGGGTGAGTTTGTTGGGTGAGTTTGCTGGGTCAGTTTGCTGGGTCAGTTTGCTGGGTGAGTTTGCTGGGTCAGTTTGCTGGGTCAGTTTGTTGGGTGAGTTTGCTGGGTGAGTTTGTGGGGTGAGTTTGCTGGGTGAGTTTGCTGGGTGAGTTTGCTGGGTGAGTTTGCTGGGTGAGTTTGCTGGGTCAGTTTGCTGGGTCTGTTTGCTGGGTCAGTTTGCTGGGTGAGTTTGCTGGGTGAGTTTGCTGGGTGAGTTTGCTGGGTCAGTTTGCTGGGTGAGTTTGCTGGGTGAGTTTGCTGGGTGAGTTTGCTGGGTGAGTTTGCTGGGTCAGTTTGCTGGGTCAGTTTGCTGGGTGAGTTTGCTGGGTCAGTTTGCTGGGTGAGTTTGCTGGGTCAGTTTGCTGGGTGAGTTTGTGGGGTGAGTGTGCTGGGTGAGTTTGCTGGGTCAGTTTGCTGGGTGAGTTTGCTGGGTGCGTTTGTTGGGTGAGTTTGTTGGGTGAGTTTGCTGGGTGAGTTTGCTGGGTCAGTTTGTTGGGTGAGTTTGTTGGGTGAGTTTGCTGGGTGAGTTTGCTGGGTGAGTTTGCTGGGTCAGTTTGCTGGGTGAGTTTGCTGGGTGAGTTTGCTGGGTGAGTTTGCTGGGTGAGTTTGCTGGGTCAGTTTGTTGGGTGAGTTTGCTGGGTGAGTTTGCTGGGTGAGTTTGCTGGGTGAGTTTGCTGGGTCAGTTTGCTGGGTGAGTTTGTTGGGTGAGTTTGTTGGGTGAGTTTGTTGGGTGAGTTTGTTGGGTGAGTTTGCTGCGTGAGTTTGCTGGGTGAGTTTGTTGGGTGAGTTTGCTGGGTGAGTTTGCTGGGTGAGTTTGTTGGGTGAGTTTGCTGGGTGAGTTTGCTGGGTGAGTTTGCTGGGTCAGTTTGTTGGGTGAGTTTGCTGGGTGAGTTTGCTGGGTGAGTTTGCTGGGTGAGTTTGCTGGGTGAGTTTGTTGGGTGAGTTTGCTGGGTGAGTTTGCTGGGTGAGTTTGCTGGGTGAGTTTGTTGGGTGAGTTTGCTGGGTGAGTTTGCTGGGTGAGTTTGCTGGGTGAGTTTGCTGGGTGAGTTTGTTGGGTGAGTTTGCTGGGTGAGTTTGCTGGGTGAGTTTGTTGGGTGAGTTTGCTGGGTCAGTTTGCTGGGTCAGTTTGCTGGGTGAGTTTGCTGGGTGAGTTTGCTGGGTGAGTTTGCTGGGTGAGTTTGCAGGGTCAGTTTGCTGGGTCAGTTTGCTGGGTGAGTTTGCTGGGTGAGTTTGCTGGGTGAGTTTGCTGGGTGAGTTTGCTGGGTCAGTTTGCTGGGTGAGTTTGCTGGGTGAGTTTGCTGGGTGAGTTTGCTGGGTCAGTTTGCTGGGTGAGTTTGCTGGGTGAGTTTGCTGGGTCAGTTTGCTGGGTGAGTTTGCTGGGTGAGTTTGCTGGGTGAGTTTGCTGGGTCAGTTTGCTGGGTGAGTTTGCTGGGTGAGTTTGCTGGGTGAGTTTGCTGGGTGAGTTTGCTGGGTGAGTTTGCTGGGTCAGTTTGTTGGGTGAGTTTGCTGGGTGAGTTTGCTGGGTGAGTTTGCTGGGTCAGTTTGTTGGGTGAGTTTGCTGGGTGAGTTTGCTGGGTGAGTTTGCTGGGTGAGTTTGTTGGGTGAGTTTGCTGGGTGAGTTTGTTGGGTGAGTTTGCTGGGTGAGTTTGCTGGGTGAGTTTGTTGGGTGAGTTTGTTGGGTGAGTTTGCTGGGTGAGTTTGCTGGGTGAGTTTGTTGGGTGAGTTTGCTGGGTGAGTTTGTTGGGTGAGTTTGTTGGGTGAGTTTGCTGGGTCAGTTTGTTGGGTGAGTTTGTTGGGTGAGTTTGTTGGGTGAGTTTGTTGGGTGAGTTTGTTGGGTGAGTTTGCTGGGTGAGTTTGCTGGGTGAGTTTGTTGGGTGAGTTTGCTGGGTGAGTTTGCTGGGTGAGTTTGCTGGGTGAGTTTGTTGGGGGTGTTTGCTGGGTGAATTTGTTGGGTGAGTTTGTTGGGTGAGTTTGCTGGGTGAGTTTGCTGGGTGAGTTTGTTGGGTGAGTTTGCTGGGTGAGTTTGTTGCGTGAGTTTGCTGGGTGAGTTTGCTGGGTGAGTTTGCTGGGTGAGTTTGCTGGGTGAGTTTGTTGTGTGAGTTTGCTGGGTGAGTTTGCTGGGTCAGTTTGCTGGGTGAGTTTGTTGGGTGAGTTTGTTGCGTGAGTTTGCTGGGTGAGTTTGCTGGGTGAGTTTGCTGGGTGAGTTTGTTTTGTGAGTTTGCTGGGTGAGTTTGCTGGGTCAGTTTGCTGGGTGAGTTTGTTGGGTGAGTTTGCTGGGTGAGTTTGCTGGGTGAGTTTGCTGGGTGAGTTTGCTGGGTGAGTTTGCTGGGTGAGTTTGTTGGGTGAGTTTGCTGGGTGAGTTTGCTGGGTGAGTTTGCTGGGTCAGTTTGGTGGGTGAGTTTGTTGGGTGAGTTTGCTGGGTGAGTTTGCTGGGTCAGTTTGCTGGGTGAGTTTGCTGGGTCAGTTTGCTGGGTGAGTTTGCTGGGTCAGTTTGCTGGGTGAGTTTGTTGGGTGAGTTTGCTGGGTGAGTTTGTTGGGTGAGTTTGCTGGGTGAGTTTGCTGGGTGAGTTTGCTGGGTGAGTTTGTTGGGTGAGTTTGCTGGGTGAGTTTGCTGGGTGAGTTTGTTGGGTGAGTTTGCTGGGTGAGTTTGCTGGGTGAGTTTGTTTTGTGAGTTTGCTGGGTGAGTTTGCTGGGTCAGTTTGCTGGGTGAGTTTGTTGGGTGAGTTTGCTGGGTGAGTTTGCTGGGTGAGTTTGCTGGGTGAGTTTGCTGGGTGAGTTTGCTGGGTGAGTTTGCTGGGTGAGTTTGTTGGGTGAGTTTGCTGGGTGAGTTTGCTGGGTGAGTTTGCTGGGTCAGTTTGCTGGGTGAGTTTGTTGGGTGAGTTTGCTGGGTGAGTTTGCTGGGTCAGTTTGCTGGGTGAGTTTGCTGGGTCAGTTTGCTGGGTGAGTTTGCTGGGTCAGTTTGCTGGGTGAGTTTGTTGGGTGAGTTTGCTGGGTGAGTTTGCTGGGTGAGTTTGCTGGGTGAGTTTGTTGGGTGAGTTTGCTGGGTGAGTTTGCTGGGTGAGTTTGTTGGGTGAGTTTGCTGGGTGAGTTTGCTGGGTCAGTTTGCTGGGTGAGTTTGCTGGGTGAGTTTGCTGGGTGAGTTTGCTGGGTGAGTTTGCTGGGTGAGTTTGTTGGGTGAGTTTGCTGGGTGAGTTTGTTGGGTGAGTTTGTTGGGTGAGTTTGCTGGGTGAGTTTGCTGGGTGAGTTGGTTGGGTGAGTTTGCTGGGTGAGTTTGCTGGGTGAGTTTGCTGGGTGAGTTTGCTGGGTGAGTTTGCTGGGTCACTTTGCTGGGTGAGTTTGCTGGGTGAGTTTGCTGGGTGAGTTTGTTGGGTGAGTTTGTTGGGTGAGTTTGCTGGGTGAGTTTGCTGGGTGAGTTTGTTGGGTGAGTTTGCTGGGTGAGTTTGCTGGGTGAGTTTGCTGGGTGAGTTTGCTGGGTCAGTTTGCTGGGTGAGTTTGTTGGGTGAGTTTGCTGGGTGAGTTTGCTGGGTGAGTTTGCTGGGTGAGTTTGCTGGGTGAGTTTGCTGGGTCAGTTTGCTGGGTGAGTTTGCTGGGTGAGTTTGTTGGGTGAGTTTGCTGGGTGAGTTTGCTGGGTCAGTTTGCTGGGTGAGTTTGCTGGGTCAGTTTGCTGGGTGAGTTTGTTGAGTGAGTTTGTTGGGTGAGTTTGCTGGGTGAGTTTGTTGGGTGAGTTTGTTGGGTGAGTTTGCTGGGTGAGTTTGCTGGGTGAGTTTGCTGGGTCAGTTTGCTGGGTCAGTTTGCTGGGTGAGTTTGCTAGGTGAGTTTGCTGGGTGAGTTTGCTGGGTGAGTTTGCTGGGTGAGTTTGCTGGGTGAGTTTGTTGGGTGAGTTTGCTGGGTGAGTTTGTTGGGTGAGTTTGTTGGGTGAGTTTGCTGGGTGAGTTTGTTGGGTGAGTTTGTTGGGTGAGTTTGCTGGGTGAGTTTGCTGGGTCAGTTTGCTGGGTGAGTTTGCTGGGTGAGTTTGCTGGGTCAGTTTGCTGAGTAAGTTTGCTGGGTCAGTTTGCTGGGTGAGTTTGTTGGGTGAGTTTGCTGGGTGAGTTTGTTGGGTGAGTTTGCTGGGTGAGTTTGCTGGGTGAGTTTGCTGGGTGAGTTTGTTGGGTGAGTTTGCTGGGTGAGTTTGCTGGGTGAGTTTGTTGGGTGAGTTTGCTGGGTGAGTTTGCTGGGTCAGTTTGCTGGGTGAGTTTGCTGGGTGAGTTTGCTGGGTGAGTTTGTTGGGTGAGTTTGCTGGGTGAGTTTGCTGGGTGAGTTTGTTGGGTGAGTTTGTTGGGTGAGTTTGCTGGGTGAGTTTGCTGGGTGAGTTGGTTGGGTGAGTTTGCTGGGTGAGTTTGCTGGGTGAGTTTGTTGGGTGAGTTTGCTGGGTGAGTTTGCTGGGTGAGTTTGCTGGGTCACTTTGCTGGGTGAGTTTGCTGGGTGAGTTAGCTGGGTGAGTTTGTTGGGTGAGTTTGTTGGGTGAGTTTGCTGGGTGAGTTTGCTGGGTGAGTTTGTTGGGTGAGTTTGCTGGGTGAGTTTGCTGGGTGAGTTTGCTGGGTGAGTTTGTTGGGTCAGTTTGCTGGGTGAGTTTGTTGGGTGAGTTTGCTGGGTGAGTTTGCTGGGTGAGTTTGCTGGGTGAGTTTGCTGGGTGAGTTTGCTGGGTCAGTTTGCTGGGTGAGTTTGTTGGGTGAGTTTGCTGGGTGAGTTTGCTGGGTGAGTTTGCTGGGTCAGTTTGCTGGGTGAGTTTGCTGGGTGAGTTTGTTGGGTGAGTTTGCTGGGTGAGTTTGCTGGGTGAGTTTGCTGGGTGAGTTTGCTGGGTGAGTTTGCTGGGTGAGTTTGCTGGCTGAGTTTGCTGGGTGAGTTTGCTGGGTGAGTTTGTTGGGTGAGTTTGCTGGGTGAGTTTGCTGGGTCAGTTTGCTGGGTGGGTTTGCTGGGTCAGTTTGCTGGGTGAGTTTGTTGAGTGAGTTTGTTGGGTGAGTTTGCTGGGTGAGTTTGTTGGGTGAGTTTGTTGGGTGAGTTTGCTGGGTGAGTTTGCTGGGTGAGTTTGCTGGGTCAGTTTGCTGGGTCAGTTTGCTGGGTGAGTTTGCTAGGTGAGTTTGCTGGGTGAGTTTGCTGGGTGAGTTTGCTGGGTGAGTTTGCTGGGTGAGTTTGTTGGGTGAGTTTGCTGGGTGAGTTTGTTGGGTGAGTTTGTTGGGTGAGTTTGCTGGGTGAGTTTGTTGGGTGAGTTTGTTGGGTGAGTTTGCTGGGTGAGTTTGCTGGGTCAGTTTGCTGGGTGAGTTTGCTGGGTGAGTTTGCTGGGTCAGTTTGCTGAGTAAGTTTGCTGGGTGAGTTTGCTGGGTGAGTTTGCTGGGTGAGTTTGCTGGGTGAGTTTGCTCGGTGAGTTTGCTGGGTGAGTTTGTTGGGTGAGTTTGCTGGGTGAGTTTGTTGGGTGAGATTGCTGGGTGAGTTTGCTGGGTGAGTTTGCTGGGTGAGTTGCTGGGTGAGTTTGCTGGGTCAGTTTCCTGAGTCAGTTTGCTGGGCAGTTTGCTGGGTGAGTTTGCTGGGTGAGTTTGCTGGGTGAGTTTGCTGGGTGAGTTTGCTGGGTGAGTTAGCTGGGTGAGTTTGTTGGGTGAGTTTGCTGGGTGAGTTTGTTGGGTCAGTTTGCTGGGTCAGTTTGCTGGGTCAGTTTGCTGGGTGAGGTTGCTGGGTCAGTTTGCTGGGTGAGTTTGTTGGGTGAGTTTGCTGGGTCAGTTTGCTGGGTCAGTTTGCTGGGTGAGTTTGCTGGGTGAGTTTGCTGGGTGAGTTTGCTGGGTGAGTTTGCTGGGTCAGTTTGCTGGGTGAGTTTGCTGGGTGAGTTTGCTGGGTCAGTTTGCTGGGTGAGTTTGCTGGGTCAGTTTGCTGGGTGGGTTTGCTGGGTGAGTTTGCTGGGTGAGTTTGTGGGTTGAGTTTGCTGGGTGAGTTTGCTGGGTCAGTTTGCTGGGTGAGTTTGCTGGGTGAGTTTGTTGGGTGAGTTTGTTGGGTGAGTTTGCTGGGTCAGTTTGTTGGGTGAGTTTGTTGGGTGAGTTTGCTGGGTGAGTTTGCTGGGTCAGTTTGTTGGGTGAGTTTGCTGGGTGAGTTTGTTGGGTGAGTTTGCTGGGTGAGTTTGCTGGGTGAGTTTGCTGGGTGAGTTTGCTGGGTGAGTTTGCTGGGTCAGTTTGTTGGGTGAGTTTGCTGGGTGAGTTTGCTGGGTGAGTTTGCTGGGTGAGTTTGCTGGGTGAGTTTGCTGGGTGAGTTTGTTGGGTGAGTTTGCTGGGTGAGTTTGCTGGGTGAGTTTGTTGGGTGAGTTTGTTGGGTGAGTTTGTTGGGTGAGTTTGCTGGGTCAGTTTGCTGGGTGAGTTTGCTGTGTGAGTTTGTTGGGTGAGTTTGCTGGGTGATTTTTTGGGTGAGTTTGTTGGGTGAGTTTGTTGGGTGAGTTTGTTGGGTGAGTTTGCTGGGTGAGTTTGTTGGGTGAGTTTGCTGGGTGAGTTTGTTGGGTGAGTTTGTTGGGTCAGTTTGCTGGGTCAGTTTGCTGGGTCAGTTTGCTGGGTGAGTTTGTTGGGTCAGTTTGCTGGGTGAGTTTGCTGGGTGAGTTTGCTGGGTGAGTTTGTTGGGTGAGTTTGTTGGGTGAGTTTGCTGGGTGAGTTTGCTGGGTGAGTTTGTTGGGTGAGTTTGTTGGGTGAGTTTGCTGGGTCAGTTTGCTGGGTCAGTTTGCTGGGTCAGTTTGTTGGGTGAGTTTGCTGGGTGAGTTTGCTGGGTGAGTTTGCTGGGTGAGTTTGCTGGGTGAGTTTGCTGGGTCAGTTTGCTGGGTGAGTTTGCTGGGTGAGTTTGTTGGGTGAGTTTGCTGGGTGAGTTTGCTGGGTGAGTTTGCTGGGTGAGTTTGTTGGGTGAGTTTGCTGGGTGAGTTTGCTGGGTGAGTTTGCTGGGTGAGTTTGTTGGGTGAGTTTGCTGGGTGAGTTTGCTGGGTGAGTTTGCTGGGTGAGTTTGCTGGGTGAGTTTGCTGGGTCAGTTTGTTGGGTGAGTTTGCTGGGTCAGTTTGTTGGGTGAGTTTGCTGGGTGAGTTTGCTGGGTGAGTTTGCTGGGTGAGTTTGCTGGGTGAGTTTGCTGGGTGAGTTTGTTGGGTGAGTTTGCTGGGTGAGTTTGCTGGGTGAGTTTGTTGGGTGAGTTTGTTGGGTGAGTTTGTTGGGTGAGTTTGCTGGGTCAGATTGCTGGGTGAGTTTGCTGGGTGAGTTTGTTGGGTGAGTTTGCTGGGTGATTTTTTTGGGTGAGTTTGTTGGGTCAGTTTGTTGGGTGAGTTTGCTGGGTGAGTTTGCTGGGTGAGTTTGCTGGGTGAGTTTGCTGGGTGAGTTTGTTGGGTGAGTTTGTTGGGTGAGTTTGTTGGGTGAGTTTGCTGGGTGAGTTTGTTGGGTGAGTTTGCTGGGTGAGTTTGTTGGGTGAGTTTGTTGGGTCAGTTTGTTGGGTGAGTTTGCTGGGTGAGTTTGTTGGGTGAGTTTGTTGGGTGAGTTTGCTGGGTGAGTTTGCTGGGTGAGTTTGCTGGGTCAGTTTGCTGGGTCAGTTTGCTGGGTGAGTTTGCTAGGTGAGTTTGCTGGGTGAGTTTGCTGGGTGAGTTTGCTGGGTGAGTTTGCTGGGTGGGTTTGTTGGGTGAGTTTGCTGGGTGAGTTTGTTGGGTCAGTTTGCTGGGTGAGTTTGCTGGGTGAGTTTGCTGGGTCAGTTTGCTGAGTAAGTTTGCTGGGTCAGTTTGCTGGGTGAGTTTGTTGGGTGAGTTTGCTGGGTGAGTTTGTTGGGTGAGTTTGCTGGGTGAGTTTGCTGGGTGAGTTTGCTGGGTGAGTTTGTTGGGTGAGTTTGCTGGGTGAGTTTGCTGGGTGAGTTTGTTGGGTGAGTTTGCTGGGTGAGTTTGCTGGGTCAGTTTGCTGGGTGAGTTTGCTGGGTGAGTTTGCTGGGTGAGTTTGCTGGGTGAGTTTGCTGGGTGAGTTTGTTGGGTGAGTTTGCTGGGTGAGTTTGCTGGGTGAGTTTGTTGGGTGAGTTTGTTGGGTGAGTTTGCTGGGTGAGTTTGCTGGGTGAGTTGGTTGGGTGAGTTTGCTGGGTGAGTTTGCTGGGTGAGTTTGTTGGGTGAGTTTGCTGGGTGAGTTTGCTGGGTGAGTTTGCTGGGTCACTTTGCTGGGTGAGTTTGCTGGGTGAGTTTGCTGGGTGAGTTTGTTGGGTGAGTTTGTTGGGTGAGTTTGCTGGGTGAGTTTGCTGGGTGAGTTTGTTGGGTGAGTTTGCTGGGTGAGTTTGCTGGGTGAGTTTGCTGGGTCAGTTTGCTGGGTCAGTTTGCTGGGTGAGTTTGTTGGGTGAGTTTGCTTGGTGAGTTTGCTGGGTGAGTTTGCTGGGTGAGTTTGCTGGGTGAGTTTGCTGGGTGAGTTTGTTGGGTGAGTTTGCTGGCTGAGTTTGCTGGGTGAGTTTGCTGGGTGAGTTTGTTGGGTGAGTTTGCTGGGTGAGTTTGCTGGGTGAGTTTGCTGGGTGAGTTTGTTGGGTGAGTTTGCTGGGTGAGTTTGCTGGGTGAGTTTGTTGGGTGAGTTTGCTGGGTGAGTTTGCTGGGTCAGTTTGCTGGGTGAGTTTGTTGGGTGAGTTTGCTGGGTGAGTTTGCTGGGTGAGTTTGCTGGGTGAGTTTGTTGGGTGAGTTTGCTGGCTGAGTTTGCTGGGTGAGTTTGCTGGGTGAGTTTGTTGGGTGAGTTTGCTGGGTGAGTTTGCTGGGTGAGTTTGCTGGGTGAGTTTGCTGGGTCAGTTTGCTGGGTGAGTTTGCTGGGTGAGTTTGTTGGGTGAGTTTGCTGGGTGAGTTTGCTGGGTGAGTTTGCTGGGTCAGTTTGCTGGGTGAGTTTGCTGGGTGAGTTTGCTGGCTGAGTTTGCTGGGTGAGTTTGCTGGGTGAGTTTGCTGGGTGAGTTTGCTGGGTGAGTTTGCTGGGTCAGTTTGCTGGGTGGGTTTGCTGGGTCAGTTTGCTGGGTGAGTTTGTTGAGTGAGTTTGTTGGGTGAGTTTGCTGGGTGAGTTTGTTGGGTGAGTTTGTTGGGTGAGTTTGCTTGGTGAGTTTGCTGGGTGAGTTTGCTGGGTCAGTTTGCTGGGTCAGTTTGCTGGGTGAGTTTGCTAGGTGAGTTTGCTGGGTGAGTTTGCTGGGTGAGTTTGCTGGGTGAGCTTGCTGGGTGAGTTTGTTGGGTGAGTTTGCTGGGTGAGTTTGTTGGGTGAGTTTGCTGGGTGAGTTTGCTGGATGAGTTTGTTGGGTGAGTTTGCTGGGTGAGTTTGCTGGGTGAGTTTGCTGGGTCAGTTTGCTGGGTGAGTTTGCTGGGTGAGTTTGTTGGGTGAGTTTGCTGGGTGAGTTTGCTGGGTGAGTTTGCTGGGTGAGTTTGCTGGGTGAGTTTGCTGGGTGAGTTTGCTGGCTGAGTTTGCTGGGTGAGTTTGTTGGGTGAGTTTGCTGGGTGAGTTTGCTGGGTCAGTTTGCTGGGTGGGTTTGCTGGGTCAGTTTGCTGGGTGAGTTTGTTGAGTGAGTTTGTTGGGTGAGTTTGCTGGGTGAGTTTGTTGGGTGAGTTTGTTGGGTGAGTTTGCTGGGTGAGTTTGCTGGGTGAGTTTGCTGGGTCAGTTTGCTGGGTCAGTTTGCTGGGTGAGTTTGCTAGGTGAGTTTGCTGGGTGAGTTTGCTGGGTGAGTTTGCTGGGTGAGTTTGCTGCGTGAGTTTGTTGGGTGAGTTTGCTGGGTGAGTTTGTTGGGTGAGTTTGTTGGGTGAGTTTGCTGGGTGAGTTTGTTGGGTGAGTTTGTTGGGTGAGTTTGCTGGGTGAGTTTGCTGGGTCAGTTTGCTGGGTGAGTTTGCTGGGTGAGTTTGCTGGGTCAGTTTGCTGAGTAAGTTTGCTGGGTGAGTTTGCTGGGTGAGTTTGCTGGGTGAGTTTGCTGGGTGAGTTTGCTCGGTGAGTTTGCTGGGTGAGTTTGTTGGGTGAGTTTGCTGGGTGAGTTTGTTGGGTGAGTTTGCTGGGTGAGTTTGCTGGGTGAGTTTGCTGGGTGAGTTTGCTGGGTGAGTTTGCTGGGTCAGTTTCCTGAGTCAGTTTGCTGGGCAGTTTGCTGGGTGAGTTTGCTGGGTGAGTTTGCTGGGTGAGTTTGCTGGGTGAGTTTGCTGGGTGAGTTAGCTGGGTGAGTTTGTTGGGTGAGTTTGCTGGGTGAGTTTGTTGGATCAGTTTGCTGGGTCAGTTTGCTGGGTCAGTTTGCTGGGTGAGGTTGCTGGGTCAGTTTGCTGGGTGAGTTTGTTGGGTGAGTTTGCTGGGTGAGTTTGTGGGGTGAGTTTGCTGGGTGAGTTTGCTGGGTGAGTTTGCTGGGTGAGTTTGCTGGGTGAGTTTGCTGGGTCAGTTTGCTGGGTCAGTTTGCTGGGTGAGTTTGCTGGGTGAGTTTGCTGGGTGAGTTTGCTGGGTGAGTTTGCTGGGTCAGTTTGCTGGGTGAGTTTGCTGGGTGAGTTTGCTGGGTGAGTTTGCTGGGTCAGTTTGCTGGGTGAGTTTGCTGGGTGAGTTTGCTGGGTCAGTTTGCTGGGTGAGTTTGCTGGGTCAGTTTGCTGGGTGGGTTTGCTGGGTGAGTTTGCTGGGTGAGTTTGTGGGTTGAGTTTGCTGGGTGAGTTTGCTGGGTCAGTTTGCTGGGTGGGTTTGCTGGGTGAGTTTGCTGGGTGAGTTTGTTGGGTGCGTTTGCTGGGTGAGTTTGCTGGGTGAGTTTGCTGGGTGAGTTTGTTGGGTGAGTTTGTTGGGTGAGTTTGCTGGGTCAATTTGTTGGGTGAGTTTGTTGGGTGAGTTTGCTGGGTGAGTTTGCTGGGTCAGTTTGTTGGGTGAGTTTGCTGGGTGAGTTTGTTGGGTGAGTTTGCTGGGTGAGTTTGCTGGGTGAGTTTGCTGGGTGAGTTTGCTGGGTGAGTTTGCTGGGTCAGTTTGTTGGGTGAGTTTGCTGGGTGAGTTTGCTGGGTGAGTTTGCTGGGTGAGTTTGCTGGGTGAGTTTGCTGGGTGAGTTTGTTGGGTGAGTTTGCTGGGTGAGTTTGCTGGGTGAGTTTGTTGGGTGAGTTTGTTGGGTGAGTTTGTTGGGTGAGTTTGCTGGGTCAGTTTGCTGGGTGAGTTTGCTGTGTGAGTTTGTTGGGTGAGTTTGCTGGGTGATTTTTTGGGTGAGTTTGTTGGGTGAGTTTGTTGGGTGAGTTTGTTGGGTGAGTTTGCTGGGTGAGTTTGTTGGGTGAGTTTGCTGGGTGAGTTTGTTGGGTGAGTTTGCTGGGTGAGTTTGTTGGGTGAGTTTGTTGGGTCAGTTTGCTGGGTGAGTTTGCTGGGTCAGTTTGCTGGGTGAGTTTGTTGGGTCAGTTTGCTGGGTGAGTTTGCTGGGTGAGTTTGCTGGGTGAGTTTGTTGGGTGAGTTTGTTGGGTGAGTTTGCTGGGTGAGTTTGCTGGGTGAGTTTGTTGGGTGAGTTTGTTGGGTGAGTTTGCTGGGTCAGTTTGCTGGTTCAGTTTGCTGGGTCAGTTTGTTGGGTGAGTTTGCTGGGTGAGTTTGCTGGGTGAGTTTGCTGGGTGAGTTTGCTGGGTCAGTTTGCTGGGTGAGTTTGCTGGGTGAGTTTGCTGGGTGAGTTTGCTGGGTGAGTTTGCTGGGTGAGTTTGTTGGGTGAGTTTGCTGGGTGAGTTTGCTGGGTGAGTTTGCTGGGTGAGTTTGTTGGGTGAGTTTGCTGGGTGAGTTTGCTGGGTGAGTTTGCTGGGTGAGTTGTTGGGTGAGTTTGCTGGGTGAGTTTGCTGGGTGAGTTTGCTGGGTGAGTTTGCTGGGTGAGTTTGCTGGGTCAGTTTGTTGGGTGAGTTTGCTGGGTCAGTTTGTTGGGTGAGTTTGCTGGGTGAGTTTGCTGGGTGAGTTTGCTGGGTGAGTTTGCTGGGTGAGTTTGTTGGGTGAGTTTGCTGGGTGAGTTTGCTGGGTGAGTTTGTTGGGTGAGTTTGTTGGGTGAGTTTGTTGGGTGAGTTTGCTGGGTGAGTTTGTTGGGTGAGTTTGCTGGGTGATTTTTTTGGGTGAGTTTGTTGGGTGAGTTTGTTGGGTGAGTTTGTTGGGTGAGTTTGCTGGGTGAGTTTGTTGGGTGAGTTTGCTGGGTGAGTTTGTTGGGTGAGTTTGTTGGGTCAGTTTGCTGGGAGAGTTTGCTGGGTCAGTTTGCTGGGTGAGTTTGTTGGGTCAGTTTGCTGGGTGAGTTTGCTGGGTGAGTTTGCTGGGTGAGTTTGTTGGGTGAGTTTGTTGGGTGAGTTTGCTGGGTGAGTTTGCTGGGTGAGTTTGTTGGGTGAGTTTGTTGGCTGAGTTTGCTGGGTCAGTTTGCTGGGTCAGTTTGCTGGGTCAGTTTGTTGGGTGAGTTTGCTGGGTGAGTTTGCTGGGTGAGTTTGCTGGGTGAGTTTGCTGGGTCACTTTGCTGGGTGCGTTTGCTGGGTGAGTTTGCTGGGTGAGTTTGCTGGGTGAGTTTGCTGGGTGAGTTTGTTGGGTGAGTTTGCTGGGTGAGTTTGCTGGGTGAGTTTGCTCGGTGAGTTTGCTGGGTGAGTTTGCTGGGTGAGTTTGCTGGGTGAGTTTGTTGGGTGAGTTTGCTGGATGAGTTTGCTGGGTGAGTTTGCAGGGTCAGTTTGCTGGGTGAGTTTGCTGGGTGAGTTTGTTGGGTGAGTTTGCTGGGTCAGTTTGCTGGGTGAGTTTGCTGGGTGAGTTTGTTGGGTGAGTTTGCTGGGTCAGTTTGCTGGGTCAGTTTGCTGGGTGAGTTTGCTGGGTGAGTTTGCTGGGTGAGTTTGCTGGGTGAGTTTGCTGGGTGAGTTTGCTGGGTCAGTTTGCTGGGTGAGTTTGCTGGGTGAGTTTGCTGGGTGAGTTTGCTGGGTGAGTTTGTTGGGTGAGTTTGCTGGGTGAGTTTGCTGGGTGAGTTTGCTAGGTCAGTTTGCTGGGTGAGTTTGCTGGGTGAGTTTGGTGGGTGAGTTTGCTGGGTCAGTTTGCTGGGTGAGTTTGCTGGGTGAGTTTGCTGGGTGAGTTTGCTGGGTCAGTTTGCTGGGTGAGTTTGCTGGGTGAGTTTGCTGGGTCAGTTTGTTGGGTGAGTTTGCTGGGAGAGTTTGCTGGGTGAGTTTGCTGGGTGAGTTTGTTGGGTGAGTTTGCTGGGTGAGTTTGTTGGGTGAGTTTGCTGGGTGAGTTTGTTGGGTGAGTTTGCTGGGTGAGTTTGTTGGGTGAGTTTGCTGGGTGAGTTTGCTGGGTGAGTTTGTTGGGTGAGTTTGTTGGGTGAGTTTGATGGGTGAGTTTGCTGGGTGAGTTTGTTGGGTGAGTTTGCTGGGTGAGTTTGCTGGGTGAGTTTGTTGGGTGAGTTTGCTGGGTGAGTTTGCTGGGTCAGTTTGCTGGGTGAGTTTGCTGGGTGAGTTTGCTGGGTGAGTTTGCTGGGTGAGTTTGCTGGGTGAGTTTGTTGGGTGAGTTTGCTGGGTGAGTTTGCTGGGTGAGTTTGTTGTGTGAGTTTGTTGGGTGAGTTTGCTGGGTGAGTTTGCTGGGTGAGTTTGTTGGGTGAGTTTGCTGGGTGAGTTTGCTGGGTGAGTTTGTTGGATGAGTTTGCTGGGTGAGTTTGCTGGGTGAGTTTGTTGGGTGATTTTGCTGGGTGAGTTTGCTGGGTCACTTTGCTGGGTGAGTTTGCTGGGTGAGTTTGCTGGGTGAGTTTGCTGGGTGAGTTTGTTGGGTGAGTTTGCCGGGTGAGTTTGCCGGGTGAGTTTGCCGGGTGAGTTTGCTGGGTGAGTTTGCTGGGTCAGTTTGTTGGGTGAGTTTGCTGGGTGAGTTTGCTGGGTGAGTTTGCTGGGTGAGTTTGTTGGGTGAGTTTGCTGGGTGAGTTTGTTGGGTGAGTTTGCTGGGTGAGTTTGCTGGGTGAGTTTGCTGGGTGAGTTTGTTGGGTGAGTTTGCTGGGTGAGTTTGCTGGGTGAGTTTGCTGGGTGAGTTTGCTGGGTGAGTTTGTTGGGTGAGTTTGCTGGGTGAGTTTGCTGGGTGAGTTTGCTGGGTGAGTTTGCTGGGTGAGTTTGTTGGGTGAGTTTGTTGGGTGAGTTTGCTGGGTGAGTTTGCTGGGTCAGTTTGCTGGGTGAGTTTGCTGGGTCAGTTTGCTGGGTGAGTTTGCTGGGTGAGTTTGCTGGGTGAGTTTGCTGGGTCAGTTTGTTGGGTGAGTTTGCTGGGTGAGTTTGCTGGGTGAGTTTGCTGGGTCAGTTTGTTGGGTGAGTTTGCTGGGTGAGTTTGCTGGGTGAGTTTGCTGGGTGAGTTTGTTGGGTGAGTTTGCTGGGTGAGTTTGCTGGGTGAGTTTGCTGGGTGAGTTTGTTGTGTGAGTTTGCTGGGTGAGTTTGCTGGGTCAGTTTGCTGGGTGAGTTTGTTGGGTGAGTTTGCTGGGTGAGTTTGCTGGGTGAGTTTGCTGGGTGAGTTTGCTGGGTCAGGTTGCTGAGTCAGTTTGCTGGGTGAGTTTGCTGGGTGAGTTTGCTGGGTGAGTTTGCTGGGTGAGTTTGCTGGGTGAGTTTGTTGGGTGAGTTTGCTGGGTGAGTTTGTTGGGTGAGTTTGCTGGGTGAGTTTGCTGGGTGAGTTTGCTGGGTGAGTTTGCTGGGTCAGTTTGCTGAGTCAGTTTGCTGGGTCAGTTTGCTGGGTGAGTTTGCTGGGTCAGTTTGCTGGGTCAGTTTGCTGGGTGAGTTTGCTGGGTGAGTTTGCTGGGTGAGTTTGTTGGGTGTGTTTGCTGGGTGAGTTTGTTGGGTGAGTTTGCTGGGTCAGTTTGCTGGGTCAGTTTGCTGGGTCAGTTTGCTGGGTCAGTTTGTTGGGTGAGTTTGCTGGGTGAGTTTGTGGGGTGAGTTTGCTGGGTGAGTTTGCTGGGTGAGTTTGCTGGGTGAGTTTGCTGGGTGAGTTTGTTGGGTGAGTTTGCTGGGTGAGTTTGCTGGGTGAGCTTGTTGGGTGAGTTTGTTGGGTGAGTTTGTTGGGTGAGTTTGCTGGGTCAGTTTGCTGGGTGAGTTTGCTGGGTGAGTTTGTTGGGTGAGTTTGTTGGGTGAGTTTGCTGGGTGAGTTTGTTGGGTGAGTTTGTTGGGTCAGTTTGCTGGGTGAGTTTGCTGGGTCAGTTTGCTGGGTGAGTTTGTTTGGTCAGTTTGCTGGGTGAGTTTGCTGGGTGAGTTTGCTGGGTGAGTTTGTTGGGTGAGTTTGTTGGGTGAGTTTGCTGGGTGAGTTTGCTGGGTGAGTTTGCTGGGTGAGTTTGTTGGGTGAGTTTGCTGGGTGAGTTTGCTGGGTGAGTTTGCTGGGTGAGTTTGTTGGGTGAGTTTGCTGGGTGAGTTTGCTGGGTGAGTTTGCTGGGTGAGTTTGCTGGGTGAGTTTGCTGGGTGAGTTTGCTGGGTGAGTTTGTTGGGTGAGTTTGCTGGGTGAGTTTGCTGGGTGAGTTTGCTGGGTGAGTTTGCTGGGTGAGTTTGCTGGGTGAGTTTGCTGGGTGAGTTTGTTGGGTGAGTTTGCTGGATCAGTTTGCTGGGTGAGTTTGCAGGGTCAGTTTGCTGGGTGAGTTTGCTGGGTGAGTTTGTTGGGTGAGTTTGCTGGGTCAGTTTGCTGGGTGAGTTTGCTGGGTGAGTTTGTTGGGTGAGTTTGCTGGGTCAGTTTGCTGGGTCAGTTTGCTGGGTGAGTTTGCTGGGTGAGTTTGCTGGGTGAGGGTGCTGGGTGAGTTTGCTGGGTGAGTTTGCTGGGTCAGTTTGCTGGGTGAGTTTGCTGGGTGAGTTTGCTGGGTGAGTTTGCTGGGTGAGTTTGCTGGGTGAGTTTGTTGGGTGAGTTTGCTGGGTGAGTTTGCTGGGTGAGTTTGCTGGGTGAGTTTGCTGGGTGAGTTTGCTGGGTGAGTTTGCTGGGTCAGTTTGCTGGGTGAGTTTGCTGGGTCAGTTTGCTGGGTGAGTTTGCTGGGTGAGTTTGCTGGGTCAGTTTGCTGGGTGAGTTTGCTGGGTGAGTTTGCTGGGTGAGTTTGCTGGGTGAGTTTGCTGGGTGAGTTTTCTGGGTCAGTTTGTTGGGTGAGTTTGCTGGGTGAGTTTGCTGGGTGAGTTTGCTGGGTGAGTTTGTTGGGTGAGTTTGCTGGGTGAGTTTGCTGGGTGAGTTTGCTGGGTGAGTTTGCTGGGTGAGTTTGTTGGGTGAGTTTGCTGGGTGAGTTTGTTGGGTGAGTTTGCTGGGTGAGTTTGCTGGGTGAGTTTGTTGGGTGAGTTTGTTGGGTGAGTTTGCTGGGTGAGTTTGCTGGGTGAGTTTGTTGGGTGAGTTTGCTGCGTGAGTTTGTTGGGTGAGTTTGTTGGGTGAGTTTGCTGGGTCAGTTTGTTGGGTGAGTTTGTTGGGTGAGTTTGTTGGGTGAGTTTGTTGGGTGAGTTTGTTGGGTGAGTTTGTTGGGTGAGTTTGCTGGGTGAGTTTGCTGTGTGAGTTTGCTGGGTCACTTTGCTGGGTGAGTTTGCTGGGTGAGTTTGCTGGTTGAGTTTGTTGGGTGAGTTTGCTGTGTGAGTTTGCTGGGTGAGTTTGCTGGGTGAGTTTGTTGGGTGAGTTTGCTGGGTGAGTTTGTTGGGTGAGTTTGTTGGGTGAGTTTGCTGGGTGAGTTTGCTGGGTGAGTTTGTTGGGTGAGTTTGCTGGGTGAGTTTGCTGGGTGAGTTTGCTGAGTGAGTTTGCCGGGTGAGTTTGTTGGGTGAGTTTGCTGGGTGAATTTGTTGGGTGAGTTTGCTGGGTGAGTTTGCTGGGTGAGTTTGCTGGGTGAGTTTGTTGGGTGAGTTTGCTGGGTGAGTTTGCTGGGTGAGTTTGCTGGGTGAGTTTGCTGGGTGAGTTTGTTGGGTGAGTTTGCAGGGTGAGTTTGCTGGGTGAGTTTGCAGGGTCAGTTTGCTGGGTCAGTTTGCTGGGTGAGTTTGCTGGGTGAGTTTGTTGGGTGAGTTTGCTGGGTCAGTTTGCTGGGTCAGTTTGCTGGGTGAGTTTGCTGGGTGAGTTTGCTGGGTGAGTTTGCAGGGTCAGTTTGCTGGGTCAGTTTGCTGGGTGAGTTTGCTGGGTGAGTTTGCTGGGTGAGTTTGCTGGGTGAGTTTGCTGGGTGAGTTTGTTGGGTGAGTTTGTTGGGTGAGTTTGCTGGGTGAGTTTGCTGGGTCAGTTTGCTGGGTGAGTTTGCTGGGTCAGTTTGCTGGGTGAGTTTGCTGGGTGAGTTTGCTGGGTGAGTTTGCTGGGTCAGTTTGCTGGGTGAGTTTGCTGGGTGAGTTTGCTGGGTGAGTTTGCTGGGTCAGTTTGTTGGGTGAGTTTGCTGGGTGAGTTTGCTGGGTGAGTTTGCTGGGTCAGTTTGTTGGGTGAGTTTGCTGGGTGAGTTTGCTGGGTGAGTTTGCTGGGTGAGTTTGTTGGGTGAGTTTGCTGGGTGAGTTTGCTGGGTGAGTTTGCTGGGTGAGTTTGTTGTGTGAGTTTGCTGGGTGAGTTTGCTGGGTCAGTTTGCTGGGTGAGTTTGTTGGGTGAGTTTGCTGGGTGAGTTTGCTGGGTGAGTTTGCTCGGTGAGTTTGCTGGGTGAGTTTGCTGGGTGAGTTTGCTGGGTGAGTTTGCTGGGTGAGTTTGCTGGGTCAGGTTGCTGAGTCAGTTTGCTGGGTGAGTTTGCTGGGTGAGTTTGCTGGGTGAGTTTGCTGGGTGAGTTTGCTGGGTGAGTTTGTTGGGTGAGTTTGCTGGGTGAGTTTGTTGGGTGAGTTTGCTGGGTGAGTTTGCTGGGTGAGTTTGCTGGGTGAGTATGCTGGGTCAGTTTGCTGGGTGAGTTTGCTGGGTCAGCTTGCTGGGTGAGTTTGCTGGGTCAGTTTGCTGGGTGAGTTTGTTGGGTGAGTTTGCTGGGTGAGTTTGTTGGGTGAGTTTGCTGGGTCAGTTTGCTGGGTGAGTTTGCTGGGTGAGTTTGTTGGGTGATTTTGCTGGGTGAGTTTGCTGGGTGAGTTTGTTGGGTGAGTTTGCTGGGTGAGTTTGCTGGGTCAGTTTGCTGGGTGAGTTTGCTGGGTGAGTTTGCTGGGTGAGTTTGCTGGGTGAGTTTGCTGGGTGAGTTTTTTGGGTGAGTTTGCTGGGTGAGTTTGCTGGGTGAGTTTGTTGGGTGAGTTTGTTGGGTGAGTTTGCTGGGTGAGTTTGTTGGGTGAGTTTGCTGGGTGAGTTTGCTGGGTGAGTTTGTTGGGTGAGTTTGTTGGGTGAGTTTGCTGGGTGAGTTTGCTGGGTCAGTTTGCTGAGTAAGTTTGCTGGGTGAGTTTGCTGGGTGAGTTTGCTGGGTGAGTTTGCTGGGTGAGTTTGCTCGGTGAGTTTGCTGGGTGAGTTTGTTGGGTGAGTTTGCTGGGTGAGTTTGTTGGGTGAGTTTGCTGGGTGAGTTTGCTGGGTGAGTTTGCTGGGTGAGTTTGCTGGGTGAGTTTGCTGGGTCAGTTTCCTGAGTCAGTTTGCTGGGCAGTTTGCTGGGTGAGTTTGCTGGGTGAGTTTGCTGGGTGAGTTTGCTGGGTGAGTTTGCTGGGTGAGTTAGCTGGGTGAGTTTGTTGGGTGAGTTTGCTGGGTGAGTTTGTTGGGTCAGTTTGCTGGGTCAGTTTGCTGGGTCAGTTTGCTGGGTGAGGTTGCTGGGTCAGTTTGCTGGGTGAGTTTGTTGGGTGAGTTTGCTGGGTGAGTTTCTGGGGTGAGTTTGCTGGGTGAGTTTGCTGGGTGAGTTTGCTGGGTGAGTTTGCTGGGTGAGTTTGCTGGGTCAGTTTGCTGGGTCAGTTTGCTGGGTGAGTTTGCTGGGTGAGTTTGCTGGGTGAGTTTGCTGGGTGAGTTTGCTGGGTCAGTTTGCTGGGTGAGTTTGCTGGGTGAGTTTGCTGGGTCAGTTTGCTGGGTGAGTTTGCTGGGTGAGTTTGCTGGGTCAGTTTGCTGGGTGAGTTTGCTGGGTCAGTTTGCTGGGTGAGTTTGCTGGGTGAGTTTGCTGGGTGAGTTTGTGGGTTGAGTTTGCTGGGTGAGTTTGCTGGGTCAGTTTGCTGGGTGAGTTTGCTGGGTGAGTTTGTTGGGTGAGTTTGTTGGTGAGTTTGCTGGGTCAGTTTGTTGGGTGAGTTTGTTGGGTGAGTTTGCTGGGTGAGTTTGCTGGGTCAGTTTGTTGGGTGAGTTTGCTGGGTGAGTTTGTTGGGTGAGTTTGCTGGGTGAGTTTGCTGGGTGAGTTTGCTGGGTGAGTTTGCTGGGTGAGTTTGCTGGGTCAGTTTGTTGGGTGAGTTTGCTGGGTGAATTTGCTGGGTGAGTTTGCTGGGTGAGTTTGCTGGGTGAGTTTGCTGGGTGAGTTTGTTGGATGAGTTTGCTGGGTGAGTTTGCTGGGTGAGTTTGTTGGGTGAGTTTGTTGGGTGAGTTTGTTGGGTGAGTTTGCTGGGTCAGTTTGCTGGGTGAGTTTGTTGGGTGAGTTTGTTGGGTGAGTTTGCTGGGTGAGTTTGCTGGGTGAGTTTGTTGGGTGAGTTTGCTGCTTGAGTTTGTTGGGTGAGTTTGTTGGGTGAGTTTGCTGGGTCAGTTTGTTGGGTGAGTTTGTTGGGTGAGTTTGTTGGGTGAGTTTGTTGGGTGAGTTTGCTGGGTGAGTTTGCTGGGTGAGTTTGTTGGGTGAGTTTGCTGGGTGAGTTTGTTGGGTGAGTTTGTTGGGTGAGTTTGCTGGGTGAGTTTGCTGGGTGAGTTTGTTGGGTGAGTTTGCTGGGTGAGTTTGCTGGGTGAGTTTGCTGGGTGAGTTTGCTGGGTGAGTTTGTTGGGTGAGTTTGCTGGGTGAGTTTGTTGGGTGAGTTTGCTGGGTGAGTTTGCTGGGTGAGTTTGCTGGGTGAGTTTGTTGGGTGAGTTTGCTGGGTGAGTTTGCTGGGTGAGTTTGCTGGGTGAGTTTGCTGGGTGAGTTTGTTGGGTGAGTTTGCAGGGTGAGTTTGCTGGGTGAGTTTGCAGGGTCAGTTTGCTGGGTCAGTTTGCTGGGTGAGTTTGCTGGGTGAGTTTGTTGGGTGAGTTTGCTGGGTCAGTTTGCTGGGTCAGTTTGCTGGGTGAGTTTGCTGGGTGAGTTTGCTGGGTGAGTTTGCAGGGTCAGTTTGCTGGGTCAGTTTGCTGGGTGAGTTTGCTGGGTGAGTTTGCTGGGTGAGTTTGCTGGGTGAGTTTGCTGGGTGAGTTTGTTGGGTGAGTTTGTTGGGTGAGTTTGCTGGGTGAGTTTGCTGGGTCAGTTTGCTGGGTGAGTTTGCTGGGTCAGTTTGCTGGGTGAGTTTGCTGGGTGAGTTTGCTGGGTGAGTTTGCTGGGTCAGTTTGCTGGGTGAGTTTGCTGGGTGAGTTTGCTGGGTGAGTTTGCTGGGTCAGTTTGTTGGGTGAGTTTGCTGGGTGAGTTTGCTGGGTGAGTTTGCTGGGTCAGTTTGTTGGGTGAGTTTGCTGGGTGAGTTTGCTGGGTGAGTTTGCTGGGTGAGTTTGTTGGGTGAGTTTGCTGGGTGAGTTTGCTGGGTGAGTTTGCTGGGTGAGTTTGTTGTGTGAGTTTGCTGGGTGAGTTTGCTGGGTCAGTTTGCTGGGTGAGTTTGTTGGGTGAGTTTGCTGGGTGAGTTTGCTGGGTGAGTTTGCTGGGTGAGTTTGCTGGGTGAGTTTGCTGGGTGAGTTTGCTGGGTGAGTTTGCTGGGTCAGGTTGCTGAGTCAGTTTGCTGGGTGAGTTTGCTGGGTGAGTTTGCTGGGTGAGTTTGCTGGGTGAGTTTGTTGGGTGAGTTTGTTGGGTGAGTTTGCTGGGTGAGTTTGTTGGGTAAGTTTGCTGGGTGAGTTTGCTGGGTGAGTTTGCTGGGTGAGTTTGCTGGGTCAGTTTGCTGGGTGAGTTTGCTGGGTCAGTTTGCTGGGTGAGTTTGCTGGGTCAGTTTGCTGGGTGAGTTTGTTGGGTGAGTTTGCTGGGTGAATTTGTTGGGTGAGTTTGCTGGGTCAGTTTGCTGGGTGAGTTTGCTGGGTGAGTTTGTTGGGTGATTTTGCTGGGTGAGTTTGCTGGGTGAGTTTGTTGGGTGAGTTTGCTGGGTGAGTTTGCTGGGTCAGTTTGCTGGGTGAGTTTGCTGGGTGAGTTTGCTGGGTGAGTTTGCTGGGTGAGTTTTTTGGGTGAGTTTGCTGGGTGAGTTTGCTGGGTGAGTTTGTTGGGTGAGTTTGTTGGGTGAGTTTGCTGGGTGAGTTTGCTGGGTGAGTTTGTTGGGTGAGTTTGCTGGGTGAGTTTGCTGGGTGAGTTTGTTGGGTGAGTTTGCTGGGTGAGTTTGCTGGGTGAGTTTGCTGGGTGAGTTTGCTGGGTGAGTTTGCTGGGTGAGTTTGTTGGGTGAGTTTGTTGGGTGAGTTTGCTGGGTGAGTTTGCTGGGTGAGTTTGCTGGGTGAGTTTGCTGGGTCAGTTTGCTGGGTGAGTTTGTTGGGTGAGTTTGCTGGGTGAGTTTGCTGGGTGAGTTTGCTGGGTGAGTTTGCTGGGTCAGTTTGTTGGGTGAGTTTGCTGGGTGAGTTTGCTGGGTGAGTTTGCTGGGTCAGTTTGTTGGGTGAGTTTGCTGGGTCAGTTTGCTGGGTGAGTTTGCTGGGTGAGTTTGCTGGGTCAGTTTGTTAGGTGAGTTTGCTGGGTCAGTTTGCTGGGTGAGTTTGCTGGGTGAGTTTGTTGGGTGAGTTTGCTGGGTGAGTTTGCTGGGTCAGTTTGCTGGGTGAGTTTGCTGGGTCAGTTTGCTGGGTGAGTTTGTTGGGTGAGTTTGTTGGGTGAGTTTGCTGGGTGAGTTTGTTGGGTGAGTTTGTTGGGTGAGTTTGCTGGGTGAGTTTGCTGGGTGAGTTTGCTGGGTGAGTTTGCTGGGTCAGTTTGCTGGGTGAGTTTGCTAGGTGAGTTTGCTGGGTGAGTTTGCTGGGTGAGTTTGCTGGGTGAGTTTGCTGGGTGAGTTTGTTGGGTGAGTTTGCTGGGTGAGTTTGTTGGGTGAGTTTGTTGGGTGAGTTTGCTGGGTCAGTTTGTTGGGTGAGTTTGTTGGGTGAGTTTGCTGGGTGAGTTTGCTGGGTCAGTTTGCTGGGTGAGTTTGCTGGGTGAGTTTGCTGGGTCAGTTTGCTGAGTCAGTTTGCTGGGTGAGTTTGTTGGGTGAGTTTGCTGGGTGAGTTTGCTGGGTGAGTTTGCTGGGTGAGTTTGCTGGGTGAGTTTGCTGGGTCAGTTTGCTGAGTCAGTTTGCTTGGTCAGTTTGCTGGGTCAGTTTGCTGGGTCAGTTTGCTGGGTGAGTTTGCTGGGTGAGTTTGCTGGGTGAGTTTGCTGGGTGAGTTTGCTGGGTGAGTTTGTTGGGTGAGTTTGCTGGGTGAGTTTGTTGGGTGAGTTTGCTGGGTCAGTTTGCTGGGTCAGTTTGTTGGGTGAGTTTGCTGGGTGAGTTTGCTGGGTGAGTTTGCTGGGTGAGTTTGCTGGGTGAGTTTGCTGGGTCAGTTTGCTGGGTGAGTTTGCTGGGTCAGTTTGCTGGGTCAGTTTGCTGGGTGAGTTTGCTGGGTCAGTTTGCTGGGTGAGTTTGCTGGGTGAGTTTGCTGGGTGAGTTTGTGGGGTGAGTTTGCTGGGTGAGTTTGCTGGGTCAGTTTGCTGGGTGAGTTTGCTGGGTGAGTTTGTTGGGTGAGTTTGTTGGGTGAGTTTGCTGGGTCAGTTTGTTGGGTGAGTTTGTTGGGTGAGTTTGCTGGGTGAGTTTGCTCGGTGAGTTTGTTGGGTGAGTTTGCTGGGTGAGTTTGCTGGGTGAGTTTGTTGGGTGAGTTTGTTGGGTCAGTTTGCTGGGTCAGTTTGTTGGGTGAGTTTGTTGGGTGAGTTTGTTGGGTGAGTTTGTTGGGTGAGTTTGTTGGGTGAGTTTGCTGGGTGAGTTTGTTGGGTGGGTTTGCTGGGTGAGTTTGCTGGGTGAGTTTGCTGTGTGAGTTTGCTGGGTCACTTTGCTGGGTGAGTTTGCTGGGTGAATTTGCTGGGTGAGTTTGTTGGGTGAGTTTGCTGGGTGAGTTTGCTGGGTGAGTTTGCTGTGTGAGTTTGCTGGGTCACTTTGCTGGGTGAGTTTGCTGGGTGAATTTGCTGGGTGAGTTTGTTGGGTGAGTTTGCTGGGTGAGTTTGCTGGGTGAGTTTGCTGGGTGAGTTTGTTGGGTGAGTTTGCTGGGTGAGTTTGTTGGGTGAGTTTGTTGGGTGAGTTTGCTGGGTGAGTTTGCTGGGTGAGTTTGTTGGGTGAGTTTGCTGGGTGAGTTTGCTGGGTGGGTTTGCTGGGTGAGTTTGTTGGGTGAGTTTGCTGGGTGAGTTTGCTGGGTGAGTTTGCTGTGTGAGTTTGCTGGGTCACTTTGCTGGGTGAGTTTGCTGGGTGAGTTTGCTGGGTGAGTTTGTTGGGTGAGTTTGCTGGGTGAGTTTGCTGGGTGAGTTTGCTGGGTGAGTTTGCTGGGTGAGTTTGTTGGGTGAGTTTGCTGGGTGAGTTTGTTGGGTGAGTTTGTTGGGTGAGTTTGCTGGGTGAGTTTGCTGGGTGAGTTTGTTGGGTGAGTTTGCTGGGTGAGTTTGTTGCGTGAGTTTGCTGGGTGAGTTTGCTGGGTGAGTTTGCTGGGTGAGTTTGTTGTGTGAGTTTGCTGGGTGAGTTTGCTCGGTCAGTTTGCTGGGTGAGTTTGTTGGGTGAGTTTGTTGCGTGAGTTTGCTGGGTGAGTTTGCTGGGTGAGTTTGCTGGGTGAGTTTGCTGGGTGAGTTTGTTTTGTGAGTTTGCTGGGTGAGTTTGCTGGGTCAGTTTGCTGGGTGAGTTTGTTGGGTGAGTTTGCTGGGTGAGTTTGCTGGGTGAGTTTGCTGGGTGAGTTTGTTGGGTGAGTTTGCTGGGTCAGTTTGCTGGGTGAGTTTGCTGGGTGAGTTTGTTGGGTGAGTTTGCTGGGTGAGTTTGCTGGGTGAGTTTGCTGGGTGAGTTTGCTGGGTGAGTTTGCTGGGTCAGTTTGCTGGGTGAGTTTGTTGGGTGAGTTTGCTGGGTGAGTTTGCTCAGTCAGTTTGCTGGGTGAGTTTGCTGGGTCAGTTTGCTGGGTGAGTTTGCTGGGTCAGTTTGCTGGGTGAGTTTGTTGCGTGAGTTTGCTGGGTGAGTTTGTTGGGTGAGTTTGCTGGGTGAGTTTGCTGGGTGAGTTTGCTGGGTGAGTTTGTTGGGTGAGTTTGCTGGGTGAGTTTGCTGGGTGAGTTTGTTGGGTGAGTTTGCTGGGTGAGTTTGCTGGGTGAGTTTGCTGGGTGAGTTTGCTGGGTGAGTTTGCTGGGTGAGTTTGTTGGGTGAGTTTGCTGGGTGAGTTTGCTGGGTGAGTTTGTTGGGTGAGTTTGTTGGGTGAGTTTGCTGGGTGAGTTTGCTGGGTGAGTTTGTTGGGTGAGTTTGCTGGGTGAGTTTGCTGGGTGAGTTTGTTGGGTGAGTTTGCTGGGTGAGTTTGCTGGGTGAGTTTGCTGGGTCACTTTGCTGGGTGAGTTTGCTGGGTGAGTTTGTTGGGTGCGTTTGTTGGGTGAGTTTGCTGGGTGAGTTTGCTGGGTGAGTTTGTTGGGTGAGTTTGCTGGGTGAGTTTGCTGGGTGAGTTTGCTGGGTGAGTTTGCTGGGTCAGTTTGCTGGGTGAGTTTGTTGGGTGAGTTTGCTGGGTGAGTTTGCTGGGTGAGTTTGCTGGGTGAGTTTGCTGGGTGAGTTTGCTGGGTCAGTTTGCTGGGTGAGTTTGCTGGGTGAGTTTGCTGGGTGAGTTTGCTGGGTGAGTTTGCTGGGTGAGTTTGCTGGGTGAGTTTGCTGGGTCAGTTTGCTCGGTGAGTTTGCTGGGTGAGTTTGTTGGGTGAGTTTGCTGGGTGAGTTTGCTGGGTGAGTTTGCTGGGTGAGTTTGCTGGGTGAGTTTGCTGGGTGAGTTTGCTGGCTGAGTTTGCTGGGTGAGTTTGCTGGGTGAGTTTGTTGGGTGAGTTTGCTGGGTGAGTTTGCTGGGTCAGTTTGCTGGGTGAGTTTGCTGGGTCAGTTTGCTGGGTGAGTTTGTTGGGTGAGTTTGTTGGGTGAGTTTGCTGGGTGAGTTTGTTGGGTGAGTTTGTTGGGTGAGTTTGCTGGGTGAGTTTGCTGGGTGAGTTTGCTGGGTGAGTTTGCTGGGTCAGTTTGCTAGGTGAGTTTGCGGGGTGAGTTTGCTGGGTGAGTTTGCTGGGTGTGTTTGCTGGGTGAGTTTGTTGGGTGAGTTTGTTGGGTGAGTTTGCTGGGTCAGTTTGTTGGGTGAGTTTGTTGGGTGAGTTTGCTGGGTGAGTTTGCTGGGTCAGTTTGCTGGGTGAGTTTGCTGGGTGAGTTTGCTGGGTCAGTTTGCTGAGTCAGTTTGCTGGGAGAGTTTGCTGGGTGAGTTTGCTGGGTGAGTTTGCTGGGTGAGTTTGCTCGGTGAGTTTGCTGGGTGAGTTTGTTGGGTGAGTTTGCTGGGTGAGTTTGTTGGGTGAGTTTGCTGGGTGAGTTTGCTGGGTGAGTTTGCTGGGTGAGTTTGCTGGGTGAGTTTGCTGGGTCAGTTTGCTGAGTCAGTTTGCTGGGTCTGTTTGCTGGGTGAGTTTGCTGGGTCAGTTTGCTGGGTGAGTTTGCTGGGTGAGTTTGCTGGGTGAGTTTGCTGGGTGAGTTTGTTGGGTGAGTTTGCTGGGTGAGTTTGTTGGGTGAGTTTGCTGGGTCAGTTTGCTGGGTCAGTTTGCTGGGTGAGTTTGCTGGGTCAGTTTGCTGGGTCAGTTTGTTGGGTGAGTTTGCTGGGTGAGTTTGCTGGGTGAGTTTGCTGGGTGAGTTTGCTGGGTGAGTTTGCTGGGTCAGTTTGCTGGGTGAGTTTGCTGGGTGAGTTTGCTGGGTGAGTTTGCTCGGTGAGTTTGCTGGGTCAGTTTGCTGGGTGAGTTTGCTGGGTGAGTTTGCTGGGTGAGTTTGCTGGGTCAGTTTGCTGGGTGAGTTTGCTGGGTCAGTTTGCTGGGTCAGTTTGCTGGGTGAGTTTGCTGGGTCAGTTTGCTGGGTGAGTTTGCTGGGTGAGTTTGCTGGGTGAGTTTGTGGGGTGAGTTTGCTGGGTGAGTTTGCTGGGTCAGTTCGCTGGGTGAGTTTGCTGGGTGAGTTTGTTGGGTGAGTTTGTTGGGTGAGTTTGCTGGGTCAGTTTGTTGGGTGAGTTTGTTGGGTGAGTTTGCTGGGTGAGTTTGCTGGGTCAGTTTGTTGGGTGAGTTTGCTGGGTGAGTTTGTTGGGTGAGTTTGCTGGGTGAGTTTGCTGGGTGAGTTTGCTGGGTGAGTTTGCTGGGTGAGTTTGCTGGGTCAGTTTGTTGGGTGAGTTTGCTGGGTGAGTTTGCTGGGTGAGTTTGCTGGGTGAGTTTGCTGGGTGAGTTTGCCTGGTGAGTTTGTTGGGTGAGTTTGCTGGGTGAGTTTGCTGGGTGAGTTTGCTGGGTCAGTTTGCTGGGTGAGTTTGTTGGGTGAGTTTGCTGGGTGAGTTTGCTGGGTGAGTTTGCTGGGTGAGTTTGTTGGGTGAGTTTGCTGGGTCAGTTTGCTGGGTGAGTTTGCTGGGTGAGTTTGTTGGGTGAGTTTGCTGGGTGAGTTTGCTGGGTGAGTTTGCTGGGTGAGTTTGCTGGGTGATTTTGCTGGGTCAGTTTGCTGGGTGAGTTTGTTGGGTGAGTTTGCTGGGTGAGTTTGCTCAGTCAGTTTGCTGGGTGAGTTTGCTGGGTCAGTTTGCTGGGTGAGTTTGCTGGGTCAGTTTGCTGGGTGAGTTTGTTGCGTGAGTTTGCTGGGTGAGTTTGTTGGGTGAGTTTGCTGGGTGAGTTTGCTGGGTGAGTTTGCTGGGTGAGTTTGTTGGGTGAGTTTGCTGGGTGAGTTTGCTGGGTGAGTTTGTTGGATGAGTTTGCTGGGTGAGTTTGCTGGGTCAGTTTGCTGGGTGAGTTTGCTGGGTGAGTTTGCTGGGTGAGTTTGCTGGGTGAGTTTGCTGGGTGAGTTTGTTGGGTGAGTTTGCTGGGTGAGTTTGCTGGGTGAGTTTGATGGGTGAGTTTGTTGGGTGAGTTTGCTGGGTGAGTTTGCTGGGTGAGTTTGTTGGGTGAGTTTGCTGGGTGAGTTTGCTGGGTGAGTTTGTTGGGTGAGTTTGCTGGGTGAGTTTGCTGGGTGAGTTTGCTGGGTCACTTTGCTGGGTGAGTTTGCTGGGTGAGTTTGCTGGGTGAGTTTGTTGGGTGCGTTTGTTGGCTGAGTTTGCTGGGTGAGTTTGCTGGGTGAGTTTGTTGGGTGAGTTTGCTGGGTGAGTTTGCTGGGTGAGTTTGCTGGGTGAGTTTGCTGGGTCAGTTTGCTGGGTGAGTTTGTTGGGTGAGTTTGCTGGGTGAGTTTGCTGGGTGAGTTTGCTGGGTGAGTTTGCTGGGTGAGTTTGCTGGGTCAGTTTGCTGGGTGAGTTTGCTGGGTGAGTTTGCTGGGTGAGTTTGCTGGTTGAGTTTGCTGGGTGAGTTTGCTGGGTGAGTTTGCTGGGTCAGTTTGCTGGGTCAGTTTGCTCGGTGAGTTTGCTGGGTGAGTTTGTTGGTTGAGTTTGCTGGTTGAGTTTGCTGGGTGAGTTTGCTGGGTGAGTTTGCTGGCTGAGTTTGCTGGGTGAGTTTGCTGGGTGAGTTTGTTGGGTGAGTTTGCTGGGTGAGTTTGCTGGGTCAGTTTGCTGGATGAGTTTGCTGGGTCAGTTTGCTGGGTGAGTTTGTTGGGTGAGTTTGTTGGGTGAGTTTGCTGGGTGAGTTTGTTGGGTGAGTTTGTTGGGTGAGTTTGCTGGGTGAGTTTGCTGGGTGAGTTTGCTGGGTCAGTTTGCTGGGTCAGTTTGCTGGGTGAGTTTGCTAGGTGAGTTTGCTGGGTGAGTTTGCTGGGTGAGTTTGCTGGGTGAGTTTGCTGGGTGAGTTTGTTGGGTGAGTTTGCTGGGTGAGTTTGTTGGGTGAGTTTGTTGGGTGAGTTTGCTGGGTCAGTTTGTTGGGTGAGTTTGTTGGGTGAGTTTGCTGGGTGAGTTTGCTGGGTCAGTTTGCTGGGTGAGTTTGCTGGGTGAGTTTGCTGGGTCAGTTTGCTGAGTCAGTTTGCTGGGTGAGTTTGCTGGGTGAGTTTGCTGGGTGAGTTTGCTGGGTGAGTTTGCTCGGTGAGTTTGCTGGGTGAGTTTGTTGGGTGAGTTTGCTGGGTGAGTTTGTTGGGTGAGTTTGCTGGGTGAGTTTGCTGGGTGAGTTTGCTGGGTGAGTTTGCTGGGTGAGTTTGCTGGGTCAGTTTGCTGAGTCAGTTTGCTGGGTCTGTTTGCTGGGTGAGTTTGCTGGGTCAGTTTGCTGGGTGAGTTTGCTGGGTGAGTTTGCTGGGTGAGTTTGCTGGGTGAGTTTGCTGGGTCAGTTGGCTGGGTGAGTTTGCTGGGTCAGTTTGCTGGGTCAGTTTGCTGGGTGAGTTTGCTGGGTCAGTTTGCTGGGTGAGTTTGCTGGGTGAGTTTGCTGGGTGAGTTTGCTGGGTCAGTTTGCTGGGTGAGTTTGCTGGGTGAGTTTGTTGGGTGAGTTTGTTGGGTGAGTTTGCTGGGTCAGTTTGTTGGGTGAGTTTGTTGGGTGAGTTTGCTGGGTGAGTTTGCTGGGTCAGTTTGTTGGGTGAGTTTGCTGGGTGAGTTTGTTGGGTGAGTTTGCTGGGTGAGTTTGCTGGGTGAGTTTGCTGGGTGAGTTTGCTGGGTGAGTTTGCTGGGTCAGTTTGTTGGGTGAGTTTGCTGGGTGAGTTTGCTGGGTGAGTTTGCTGGGTGAGTTTGCTGGGTGAGTTTGCCTGGTGAGTTTGTTGGGTGAGTTTGCTGGGTGAGTTTGCTGGGTGAGTTTGCAGGGTCAGTTTGCTGAGTCAGTTTGCTGGGTGAGTTTGCTGGGTGAGTTTGCTGGGTGAGTTTGCTGGGTGAGTTTGCTCGGTGAGTTTGCTGGGTGAGTTTGTTGGGTGAGTTTGCTGGGTGAGTTTGTTGGGTGAGTTTGCTGGGTGAGTTTGCTGGGTGAGTTTGCTGGGTGAGTTTGCTGGGTGAGTTTGCTGGGTCAGTTTGCTGAGTCAGTTTGCTGGGTCAGTTTGCTGGGTGAGTTTGCTGGGTCAGTTTGCTGGGTGAGTTTGCTGGGTGAGTTTGCTGGGTGAGTTTGCTGGGTGAGTTTGCTGGGTGAGTTTGTTGGGTGAGTTTGCTGGGTGAGTTTGTTGGGTGAGTTTGCTGGGTCAGTTTGCTGGGTCAGTGTGCTGGGTGAGTTTGCTGGGTGAGTTTGCTGGGTGAGTTTGCTGGGTGAGTTTGCTGGGTGAGTTTGCTGGGTCAGTTTGCTGGGTGAGTTTGCTGGGTCAGTTTGCTGGGTCAGTTTGCTGGGTGAGTTTGCTGGGTGAGTTTGCTGGGTGAGTTTGCTGGGTGAGTTTGCCTGGTGAGTTTGTTGGGTGAGTTTGCTGGGTGAGTTTGCTGGGTGAGTTTGCTGGGTCAGTTTGCTGGGTGAGTTTGTTGGGTGAGTTTGCTGGGTGAGTTTGCTGGGTGAGTTTGCTGGGTGAGTTTGTTGGGTGAGTTTGCTGGGTCAGTTTGCTGGGTGAGTTTGCTGGGTGAGTTTGTTGGGTGAGTTTGCTGGGTGAGTTTGCTGGGTGAGTTTGCTGGGTGAGTTTGCTGGGTGATTTTGCTGGGTCAGTTTGCTGGGTGAGTTTGTTGGGTGAGTTTGCTGGGTGAGTTTGCTCAGTCAGTTTGCTGGGTGAGTTTGCTGGGTCAGTTTGCTGGGTGAGTTTGCTGGGTCAGTTTGCTGGGTGAGTTTGTTGCGTGAGTTTGCTGGGTGAGTTTGTTGGGTGAGTTTGCTGGGTGAGTTTGCTGGGTGAGTTTGCTGGGTGAGTTTGTTGGGTGAGTTTGCTGGGTGAGTTTGCTGGGTGAGTTTGTTGGATGAGTTTGCTGGGTGAGTTTGCTGGGTCAGTTTGCTGGGTGAGTTTGCTGGGTGAGTTTGCTGGGTGAGTTTGCTGGGTGAGTTTGCTGGGTGAGTTTGTTGGGTGAGTTTGCTGGGTGAGTTTGCTGGGTGAGTTTGATGGGTGAGTTTGTTGGGTGAGTTTGCTGGGTGAGTTTGCTGGGTGAGTTTGTTGGGTGAGTTTGCTGGGTGAGTTTGCTGGGTGAGTTTGTTGGGTGAGTTTGCTGGGTGAGTTTGCTGGGTGAGTTTGCTGGGTCACTTTGCTGGGTGAGTTTGCTGGGTGAGTTTGCTGGGTGAGTTTGTTGGGTGCGTTTGTTGGCTGAGTTTGCTGGGTGAGTTTGCTGGGTGAGTTTGTTGGGTGAGTTTGCTGGGTGAGTTTGCTGGGTGAGTTTGCTGGGTCAGTTTGCTGGGTCAGTTTGCTGGGTGAGTTTGTTGGGTGAGTTTGCTGGGTGAGTTTGCTGGGTGAGTTTGCTGGGTGAGTTTGCTGGGTGAGTTTGCTGGGTCAGTTTGCTGGGTGAGTTTGCTGGGTGAGTTTGCTGGGTGAGTTTGCTGGTTGAGTTTGCTGGGTGAGTTTTCTGGGTGAGTTTGCTGGGTGAGTTTGCTGGGTCAGTTTGCTCGGTGAGTTTGCTGGGTGAGTTTGTTGGTTGAGTTTGCTGGGTGAGTTTGCTGGGTGAGTTTGCTGGGTGAGTTTGCTGGGTGAGTTTGCTGGCTGAGTTTGCTGGGTGAGTTTGTTGGGTGAGTTTGCTGGGTGAGTTTGTTGGGTGAGTTTGCTGGGTGAGTTTGCTGGGTCAGTTTGCTGGGTGAGTTTGCTGGGTGAGTTTGTTGGTTGAGTTTGCTGGGTGAGTTTGCTGGGTGAGTTTGTTGGGTGAGTTTGCTGGGTGAGTTTGTTGGGTGAGTTTGCTGGGTGAGTTTGCTGGGTCAGTTTGCTGGGTGAGTTTGCTGGGTCAGTTTGCTGGGTGAGTTTGTTGGGTGAGTTTGTTGGGTGAGTTTGCTGGGTGAGTTTGTTGGGTGAGTTTGTTGGGTGAGTTTGCTGGGTGAGTTTGCTGGGTGAGTTTGCTGGGTCAGTTTGCTGGGTCAGTTTGCTGGGTGAGTTTGCTAGGTGAGTTTGCTGGGTGAGTTTGCTGGGTGAGTTTGCTGGGTGAGTTTGCTGGGTGAGTTTGTTGGGTGAGTTTGCTGGGTGAGTTTGTTGGGTGAGTTTGTTGGGTGAGTTTGCTGGGTCAGTTTGTTGGCTGAGTTTGTTGGGTGAGTTTGCTGGGTGAGTTTGCTGGGTCAGTTTGCTGGGTGAGTTTGCTGGGTGAGTTTGCTGGGTCAGTTTGCTGAGTCAGTTTGCTGGGTGAGTTTGCTGGGTGAGTTTGCTGGGTGAGTTTGCTGGGTGAGTTTGCTCGGTGAGTTTGCTGGGTGAGTTTGTTGGGTGAGTTTGCTGGGTGAGTTTGTTGGGTGAGTTTGCTGGGTGAGTTTGCTGGGTGAGTTTGCTGGGTGAGTTTGCTGGGTGAGTTTGCTGGGTCAGTTTGCTGAGTCAGTTTGCTGGGTCTGTTTGCTGGGTGAGTTTGCTGGGTCAGTTTGCTGGGTGAGTTTGCTGGGTCAGTTTGCTGGGTGAGTTTGCTGGGTGAGTTTGCTGGGTGAGTTTGCTGGGTGAGTTTGCTGGGTCAGTTTGCTGGGTGAGTTTGCTGGGTGAGTTTGCTGGGTGAGTTTGCTGGGTGAGTTTGCTGGGTCAGTTTGTTGGGTGAGTTTGCTGGGTGAGTTTGCTGGGTGAGTTTGCTGGGTGAGTTTGCTGGGTCAGTTGGCTGGGTGAGTTTGCTGGGTCAGTTTGCTGGGTCAGTTTGCTGGGTGAGTTTGCTGGGTCAGTTTGCTGGGTGAGTTTGCTGGGTGAGTTTGCTGGGTGAGTTTGCTGGGTCAGTTTGCTGGGTGAGTTTGCTGGGTGAGTTTGTTGGGTGAGTTTGTTGGGTGAGTTTGCTGGGTCAGTTTGTTGGGTGAGTTTGTTGGGTGAGTTTGCTGGGTGAGTTTGCTGGGTCAGTTTGTTGGGTGAGTTTGCTGGGTGAGTTTGTTGGGTGAGTTTGCTGGGTGAGTTTGCTGGGTGAGTTTGCTGGGTGAGTTTGCTGGGTGAGTTTGCTGGGTCAGTTTGTTGGGTGAGTTTGCTGGGTGAGTTTGCTGGGTGAGTTTGTTGGGTGAGTTTGCTCGGTGAGTTTGCTGGGTGAGTTTGTTGGGTGAGTTTGCTGGGTGAGTTTGCTGGGTGAGTTTGCTGGGTGAGTTTGCTGGGTGATTTTGCTGGGTCAGTTTGCTGGGTGAGTTTGTTGGGTGAGTTTGCTGGGTGAGTTTGCTCAGTCAGTTTGCTGGGTGAGTTTGCTGGGTCAGTTTGCTGGGTGAGTTTGCTGGGTCAGTTTGGTGGGTGAGTTTGTTGCGTGAGTTTGCTGGGTGAGTTTGTTGGGTGAGTTTGCTGGGTGAGTTTGCTGGGTCAGTTTGCTGGGTGAGTTTGCTGGGTGAGTTTGCTGGGTGATTTTGCTGGGTCAGTTTGCTGGGTGAGTTTGTTGGGTGAGTTTGCTGGGTGAGTTTGCTCAGTCAGTTTGCTGGGTGAGTTTGCTGGGTCAGTTTGCTGGGTGAGTTTGCTGGGTCAGTTTGGTGGGTGAGTTTGCTGGGTGAGTTTGCTGGGTGATTTTGCTGGGTGAGTTTGCTGGGTGAGTTTGCTGGGTCTGTTTGCTGGGTGAGTTTGCTGGGTGAGTTTGCTGGGTGATTTTGCTGGGTCAGTTTGCTGGGTGAGTTTGTTGGGTGAGTTTGCTGGGTGAGTTTGCTCAGTCAGTTTGCTGGGTGAGTTTGCTGGGTCAGTTTGCTGGGTGAGTTTGCTGGGTCAGTTTGGTGGGTGAGTTTGCTGGGTGAGTTTGTTGGGTGAGTTTGTTGGGTGAGTTTGTTGGGTGAGTTTGCTGGGTGAGTTTGTTGGGTGAGTTTGCTGGGTGAGTTTGCTGGGTGAGTTTGCTGGGTGAGTTTGCTGGGTCAGTTTGCTGGGTCAGTTTGCTGGGTGAGTTTGCTAGGTGAGTTTGCTGGGTGAGTTTGCTGGGTGAGTTTGCTGGGTGAGTTTGCTGGGTGAGTTTGTTGGGTGAGTTTGCTGGGTGAGTTTGTTGGGTGAGTTTGTTGGGTGAGTTTGCTGGGTCAGTTTGTTGGGTGAGTTTGTTGGGTGAGTTTGCTGGGTGAGTTTGCTGGGTCAGTTTGCTGGGTGAGTTTCCTGGGTGAGTTTGCTGGGTCAGTTTGCTGAGTCAGTTTGCTGGGTGAGTTTGCTGGGTGAGTTTGCTGGGTGAGTTTGCTGGGTGAGTTTGCTCGGTGAGTTTGCTGGGTGAGTTTGTTGGGTGAGTTTGCTGGGTGAGTTTGTTGGGTGAGTTTGCTGGGTGAGTTTGCTGGGTGAGTTTGCTGGGTGAGTTTGCTGGGTGAGTTTGCTGGGTCAGTTTGCTGAGTCAGTTTGCTGGGTCTGTTTGCTGGGTGAGTTTGCTGGGTGAGTTTGCTGGGTGAGTTTGCTGGGTGAGTTTGCTGGGTGAGTTTGCTGGGTGAGTTTGTTGGGTGAGTTTGCTGGGTCAGTTTGCTGGGTCAGTTTGCTGGGTGAGTTTGCTGGGTCAGTTTGCTGGGTCAGTTTGTTGGGTGAGTTTGCTGGGTGAGTTTGTGGGGTGAGTTTGCTGGGTGAGTTTGCTGGGTGAGTTTGCTGGGTGAGTTTGCTGGGTGAGTATGCTGGGTCAGTTTGCTGGGTGAGTTTGCTGGGTGAGTTTGCTGGGTGAGTTTGCTGGGTGAGTTTGCTGGGTCAGTTTGTTGGGTGAGTTTGCTGGGTGAGTTTGCTGGGTGAGTTTGCTGGGTGAGTTTGCTGGGTCAGTTGGCTGGGTGAGTTTGCTGGGTCAGTTTGCTGGGTCAGTTTGCTGGGTGAGTTTGCTGGGTCAGTTTGCTGGGTGAGTTTGCTGGGTGAGTTTGCTGGGTGAGTTTGCTGGGTCAGTTTGCTGGGTGAGTTTGCTGGGTGAGTTTGTTGGGTGAGTTTGTTGGGTGAGTTTGCTGGGTCAGTTTGTTGGGTGAGTTTGTTGGGTGAGTTTGCTGGGTGAGTTTGCTGGGTCAGTTTGTTGGGTGAGTTTGCTGGGTGAGTTTGTTGGGTGAGTTTGCTGGGTGAGTTTGCTGGGTGAGTTTGCTGGGTGAGTTTGCTGGGTGAGTTTGCTGGGTCAGTTTGTTGGGTGAGTTTGCTGGGTGAGTTTGCTGGGTGAGTTTGCTGGGTGAGTTTGCTGGGTGAGTTTGCAGGGTCAGTTTGCTGAGTCAGTTTGCTGGGTGAGTTTGCTGGGTGAGTTTGCTGGGTGAGTTTGCTGGGTGAGTTTGCTCGGTGAGTTTGCTGGGTGAGTTTGTTGGGTGAGTTTGCTGGGTGAGTTTGTTGGGTGAGTTTGCTGGGTGAGTTTGCTGGGTGAGTTTGCTGGGTGAGTTTGCTGGGTGAGTTTGCTGGGTCAGTTTGCTGAGTCAGTTTGCTGGGTCAGTTTGCTGGGTGAGTTTGCTGGGTCAGTTTGCTGGGTGAGTTTGCTGGGTGAGTTTGTTGGGTGAGTTTGCTGGGTGAGTTTGTTGGGTGAGTTTGCTGGGTGAGTTTGCTGGGTGAGTTTGCTGGGTGAGTTTGCTGGGTGAGTTTGCTGGGTCAGTTTGCTGAGTCAGTTTGCTGGGTCAGTTTGCTGGGTGAGTTTGCTGGGTCAGTTTGCTGGGTGAGTTTGCTGGGTGAGTTTGCTGGGTGAGTTTGCTGGGTGAGTTTGCTGGGTGAGTTTGTTGGGTGAGTTTGCTGGGTGAGTTTGTTGGGTGAGTTTGCTGGGTCAGTTTGCTGGGTCAGTTTGCTGGGTGAGTTTGCTGGGTGAGTTTGCTGGGTCAGTTTGTTGGGTGAGTTTGCTGGGTGAGTTTGCTGGGTGAGTTTGCTGGGTGAGTTTGCTGGGTGAGTTTGCTGGGTCAGTTTGCTGGGTGAGTTTGCTGGGTCAGTTTGCTGGGTCAGTTTGCTGGGTGAGTTTGCTGGGTCAGTTTGCTGGGTGAGTTTGCTGGGTGAGTTTGCTGGGTGAGTTTGTGGGGTGAGTTTGCTGGGTGAGTTTGCTGGGTCAGTTTGCTGGGTGAGTTTGCTGGGTGAGTTTGTTGGGTGAGTTTGTTGGGTGAGTTTGCTGGGTCAGTTTGTTGGGTGAGTTTGTTGGGTGAGTTTGCTGGGTGAGTTTGCTGGGTCAGTTTGTTGGGTGAGTTTGCTGGGTGAGTTTGTTGGGTGAGTTTGCTGGGTGAGTTTGCTGGGTGAGTTTGCTGGGTGAGTTTGCTGGGTGAGTTTGCTGGGTCAGTTTGTTGGGTGAGTTTGCTGGGTGAGTTTGCTGGGTGAGTTTGCTGGGTGAGTTTGCTGGGTGAGTTTGCTGGGTGAGTTTGCTGGGTGAGTTTGTTGGGTGAGTTTGCTGGGTGAGTTTGTTGGGTGAGTTTGTTGGGTGAGTTTGCTGGGTCAGTTTGTTGGGTGAGTTTGTTGGGTGAGTTTGTTGGGTGAGTTTGTTGGGTGAGTTTGTTGGGTGAGTTTGCTGGGTGAGTTTGTTGGGTGGGTTTGCTGGGTGAGTTTGCTCGGTGAGTTTGTTGGGTGAGTTTGCTGGGTGAGTTTGCTGGGTGAGTTTGCTGTGTGAGTTTGCTGGGTCACTTTGCTGGGTGAGTTTGCTGGGTGAATTTGCTGGGTGAGTTTGTTGGGTGAGTTTGCTGGGTGAGTTTGCTGGGTGAGTTTGCTGGGTGAGTTTGCTGGGTGAGTTTGTTGGGTGAGTTTGCTGGGTGAGTTTGTTGGGTGAGTTTGTTGGGTGAGTTTGCTGGGTGAGTTTGCTGGGTGAGTTTGTTGGGTGTGTTTGCTGGGTGAGTTTGCTGGGTGAGTTTGCTGTGTGAGTTTGCTGGGTCACTTTGCTGGGTGAGTTTGCTGGGTGAGTTTGCTGGGTGAGTTTGTTGGGTGAGTTTGCTGGGTGAGTTTGCTGGGTGAGTTTGCTGGGTGAGTTTACTGGGTGAGTTTGTTGTGTGAGTTTGCTGGGTGAGTGTGTTGGGTGAGTTTGTTGGGTGAGTTTGCTGGGTGAGTTTGTTGGGTGAGTTTGTTGGGTGAGTTTGCTGGGTGAGTTTGTTGCGTGAGTTTGCTGGGTGAGTTTGCTGGGTGAGTTTGCTGGGTGAGTTTGCTGGGTGAGTTTGTTGTGTGAGTTTGCTGGGTGAGTTTGCTGGGTCAGTTTGCTGGGTGAGTTTGTTGGGTGAGTTTGTTGCGTGAGTTTGCTGGGTGAGTTTGCTGGGTGAGTTTGCTGGGTGAGTTTGCTGGGTGAGTTTGCTGGGTGAGTTTGTTTTGTGAGTTTGCTGGGTGAGTTTGCTGGGTCAGTTTGCTGGGTGAGTTTGTTGGGTGAGTTTGCTGGGTGAGTTTGCTGGGTGAGTTTGCTGGGTGAGTTTGTTGGGTGAGTTTGCTGGGTCAGTTTGCTGGGTGAGTTTGCTGGGTGAGTTTGTTGGGTGAGTTTGCTGGGTGAGTTTGCTGGGTGAGTTTGCTGGGTGAGTTTGCTCGGTCAGTTTGCTGGGTGAGTTTGTTGGGTGAGTTTGCTGGGTGAGTTTGCTCAGTCAGTTTGCTGGGTGAGTTTGCTGGGTCAGTTTGCTGGGTGAGTTTGCTGGGTCAGTTTGCTGGGTGAGTTTGTTGGGTGAGTTTGCTGGGTGAGTTTGTTGGGTGAGTTTGCTGGGTGAGTTTGCTGGGTGAGTTTGCTGGGTGAGTTTGTTGGGTGAGTTTGCTGGGTGAGTTTGCTGGGTGAGTTTGTTGGGTGAGTTTGCTGGGTGAGTTTGCTGGGTCAGTTTGCTGGGTGAGTTTGCTGGGTGAGTTTGCTGGGTGAGTTTGCTGGGTGAGTTTGCTGGGTGAGTTTGTTGGGTGAGTTTGCTGGGTGAGTTTGCTGGGTGAGTTTGTTGGGTGAGTTTGTTGGGTGAGTTTGCTGGGTGAGTTTGCTGGGTGAGTTTGTTGGGTGAGTTTGCTGGGTGAGTTTGCTGGGTGAGTTTGTTGGGTGAGTTTGCTGGGTGAGTTTGCTGGGTGAGTTTGCTGGGTCACTTTGCTGGGTGAGTTTGCTGGGTGAGTTTGCTGGGTGAGTTTGTTGGGTGCGTTTGTTGGGTGAGTTTGCTGGGTGAGTTTGCTGGGTGAGTTTGTTGGGTGAGTTTGCTGGGTGAGTTTGCTGGGTGAGTTTGCTGGGTGAGTTTGCTGGGTCAGTTTGCTGGGTGAGTTTGTTGGGTGAGTTTGCTGGGTGAGTTTGCTGGGTGAGTTTGCTGGGTGAGTTTGCTGGGTCAGTTTGCTGGGTCAGTTTGCTGGGTGAGTTTGCTGGGTGAGTTTGTTGGGTGAGTTTGCTGGGTGAGTTTGCTGGGTGAGTTTGCTGGGTGAGTTTGGTGGGTGAGTTTGCTGGGTCACATTGCTCGGTGAGTTTGCTGGGTGAGTTTGTTGGGTGAGTTTGCTGGGTGAGTTTGCTGGGTGAGTTTGCTGGGTGAGTTTGCTGGGTGAGTTTGCTGGGTGAGTTTGCTGGCTGAGTTTGCTGGGTGAGTTTGCTGGGTGAGTTTGTTGGGTGAGTTTGCTGGGTCAGTTTGCTGGGTCAGTTTGCTGGGTCAGTTTGCTGGGTCAGTTTGCTGGGTGAGTTTGTTGGGTGAGTTTGTTGGGTGAGTTTGCTGGGTGAGTTTGTTGGGTGAGTTTGTTGGGTGAGTTTGCTGGGTGAGTTTGCTGGGTGAGTTTGCTGGGTCAGTTTGCTGGGTCAGTTTGCTGGGTGAGTTTGCTAGGTGAGTTTGCTGGGTGAGTTTGCTGGGTGAGTTTGCTGGGTGAGTTTGCTGGGTGAGTTTGTTGGGTGAGTTTGCTGGGTGAGTTTGTTGGGTGAGTTTGTTGGGTGAGTTTGCTGGGTCAGTTTGTTGGGTGAGTTTGTTGGGTGAGTTTGCTGGGTGAGTTTGCTGGGTCAGTTTGCTGGGTGAGTTTGCTGGGTGAGTTTGCTGGGTCAGTTTGCTGAGTCAGTTTGCTGGGTGAGTTTGCTGGGTGAGTTTGCTGGGTGAGTTTGCTGGGTGAGTTTGCTGGGTGAGTTTGCTGGGTGAGTTTGTTGGGTGAGTTTGCTGGGTGAGTTTGTTGGGTGAGTTTGCTGGGTGAGTTTGCTGGGTGAGTTTGCTGGGTGAGTTTGCTGGGTGAGTTTGCTGGGTCAGTTTGCTGAGTCAGTTTGCTGGGTCTGTTTGCTGGGTGAGTTTGCTGGGTCAGTTTGCTGGGTGAGTTTGCTGGGTGAGTTTGCTGGGTGAGTTTGCTGGGTGAGTTTGTTGGGTGAGTTTGCTGGGTGAGTTTGTTGGGTGAGTTTGCTGGGTCAGTTTGCTGGGTCAGTTTGCTGGGTGAGTTTGCTGGGTCAGTTTGCTGGGTCAGTTTGTTGGGTGAGTTTGCTGGGTGAGTTTGTGGGGTGAGTTTGCTGGGTGAGTTTGCTGGGTGAGTTTGCTGGGTGAGTTTGCTGGGTGAGTTTGCTGGGTCAGTTTGCTGGGTGAGTTTGCTGGGTGAGTTTGCTGGGTGAGTTTGCTCGGTGAGTTTGCTGGGTCAGTTTGCTGGGTGAGTTTGCTGGGTGAGTTTGCTGGGTGTGTTTGCTGGGTCAGCTTGCTGGGTGAGTTTGCTGGGTCAGTTTGCTGGGTCAGTTTGCTGGGTGAGTTTGCTGGGTCAGTTTGCTGGGTGAGTTTGCTGGGTGAGTTTGCTGGGTGAGTTTGTGGGGTGAGTTTGCTGGGTGAGTTTGCTGGGTCAGTTTGCTGGGTGAGTTTGCTGGGTGAGTTTGTTGGGTGAGTTTGTTGGGTGAGTTTGCTGGGTCAGTTTGTTGGGTGAGTTTGTTGGGTGAGTTTGCTGGGTGAGTTTGCTGGGTCAGTTTGTTGGGTGAGTTTGCTGGGTGAGTTTGCTGGGTGAGTTTGCTGGGTGAGTTTGCTGGGTGAGTTTGCCTGGTGAGTTTGTTGGGTGAGTTTGCTGGGTGAGTTTGCTGGGTGAGTTTGTTCGGTGAGTTTGTTGGGTGAGTTTGTTGGGTGAGTTTGCTGGGTCAGTTTGCTGGGTGAGTTTGCTGGGTGAGTTTGTTGGGTGAGTTTGCTGGGTGATTTTTTTGGGTGAGTTTGTTGGGTGAGTTTGTTGGGTGATTTGCTGGGTGAGTTTGTTGGGTGAGTTTGCTGGGTGAGTTTGTTGGGTGAGTTTGTTGGGTCAGTTTGCTGGGTGAGTTTGCTGGGTGAGTTTGCTGGGTGAGTTTGTTGGGTCAGTTTGCTGGGTGAGTTTGCTGGGTGAGTTTGCTGGGTGAGTTTGTTGGGTGAGTTTGTTGGGTGAGTTTGCTGGGTGAGTTTGCTGGGTGAGTTTGTTGGGTGAGTTTGTTGGGTGAGTTTGCTGGGTCAGTTTGCTGCGTCAGTTTGCTGGGTCAGTTTGTTGGGTGAGTTTGCTGGGTGAGTTTGCTGGGTGAGTTTGCTGGGTCAGTTTGCTGGGTGAGTTTGCTGGGTGAGTTTGCTGGGTGAGTTTGCTGGGTGAGTTTGTTGGGTGAGTTTGCTGGGTGAGTTTGCTGGGTGAGTTTGCTGGGTGAGTTTGCTGGGTGAGTTTGCTGGGTGAGTTTGCTGGGTGAGTTTGCTGGGTCAGTTTGCTGGGTGAGTTTGCTGGGTGAGTTTGCTGGGTGAGTTTGCTGGGTGAGTTTGTTGGGTGAGTTTGCTGGGTGAGTTTGTTGGGTGAGTTTGCTGGATGAGTTTGCTGGGTGAGTTTGCAGGGTCAGTTTGCTGGGTGAGTTTGCTGGGTGAGTTTGTTGGGTGAGTTTGCTGGGTCAGTTTGCTGGGTGAGTTTGCTGGGTGAGTTTGCTGGGTGAGTTTGCTGGGTGAGTTTGCTGGGTGAGTTTGTTGGGTGAGTTTGCTGGATGAGTTTGCTGGGTGAGTTTGCAGGGTCAGTTTGCTGGGTGAGTTTGCTGGGTGAGTTTGTTGGGTGAGTTTGCTGGGTCAGTTTGCTGGGTGAGTTTGCTGGGTGAGTTTGTTGGGTGAGTTTGCTGGGTGAGTTTGCTGGGTGAGTTTGCTGGGTGAGTTTGCTGGGTGAGTGTGCTGAGTGAGTTTGCTGGGTGAGTTTGCTGGGTGAGTTTGCTGGGTCAGTTTGCTGGGTCAGTTTGCTGGGTGAGTTTGCTGGGTGAGTTTGCTGGGTGAGTTTGCTGGGTCAGTTTGTTGGGTGAGTTTGTTGGGTGAGTTTGCTGGGTGAGTTTGCTGGGTCAGTTTGTTGGGTGAGTTTGCTGGGTGAGTTTGCTGGGTGAGTTTGCTGGGTGAGTTTGTTGGGTGAGTTTGCTGGGTGAGTTTGTTGGGTGATTTTGCTGGGTGAGTTTGCTGGGTGAGTTTGTTGGGTGAGTTTGTTGGGTGAGTTTGCTGGGTGAGTTTGCTGGGTGAGTTTGTTGGGTGAGTTTGCTGGGTGAGTTTGCTGGGTGTGTTTGTTGGGTGAGTTTGCTGGGTGAGTTTGCTGGTGAGTTTGCTGGGTGAGTTTGCTGGGTGAGTTTGCTGGGTGAGTTTGCTGGGTGAGTTTGTTGGGTGAGTTTGCTGGGTGAGTTTGCTGGGTGAGTTTGCTGGGTGAGTTTGCTGGGTGAGTTTGCTGGGTGAGTTTGCTGGGTGAGTTTGTTGGGTGAGTTTGCTGGGTGAGTTTGCTGGGTGAGTTTGTTGGGTGAGTTTGCTGGATGAGTTTGCTGGGTGAGTTTGTTGGGTGAGTTTGCTGGGTGAGTTTGCTGGGTGAGTTTGCTGGGTGAGTTTGCTGGGTGAGTTTGCTGGGTGAGTTTGCTGGGTGAGTTTGTTGGGTGAGTTTGCCGGGTGAGTTTGCTGGGTGAGTTTGCTGGGTGAGTTTGCTGGGTGAGTTTGCTGGGTCAGTTTGTTGGGTGAGTTTGCTGGGTGAGTTTGCTGGGTGAGTTTGCTGGGTGAGTTTGCTGGGTGAGTTTGCAGGGTGAGTTTGTTGGGTGAGTTTGCTGGGTGAGTTTGCTGGGTGAGTTTGCTGGGTGAGTTTGTTGGGTGAGTTTGCTGGGTGAGTTTGCTGGGTGAGTTTGCTGGGTGAGTTTGCTGGGTGAGTTTGTTGGGTGAGTTTGCTGGGTGAGTTTGCTGGGTGAGTTTGCAGGGTCAGTTTGCTGGGTCAGTTTGCTGGGTGAGTTTGCTGGGTGAGTTTGTTGGGTGAGTTTGCTGGGTCAGGTTGCTGGGTCAGTTTGCTGGGTTAGTTTGCTGGGTGAGTTTGCTGGGTGAGTTTGCAGGGTCAGTTTGCTGGGTCAGTTTGCTGGGTGAGTTTGCTGGGTGAGTTTGCTGGGTGAGTTTGCTGGGTGAGTTTGTTGGGTGAGTTTGTTGGGTGAGTTTGCTGGGTGAGTTTGCTGGGTCAGTTTGCTGGGTGAGTTTGCTGGGTCAGTTTGCTGGGTGAGTTTGCTGGGTGAGTTTGCTGGGTGAGTTTGCTGGGTCAGTTTGCTGGGTGAGTTTGCTGGGTGAGTTTGCTGGGTGAGTTTGCTGGGTCAGTTTGTTGGGTGAGTTTGCTGGGTGAGTTTGCTGGGTGAGTTTGCTGGGTCAGTTTGTTGGGTGAGTTTGCTGGGTGAGTTTGCTGGGTGAGTTTGCTGGGTGAGTTTGTTGGGTGAGTTTGCTGGGTGAGTTTGTTGGGTGAGTTTGCTGGGTGAGTTTGCTGGGTGAGTTTGTTGGGTGAGTTTGTTGGGTGAGTTTGCTGGGTGAGTTTGTTGGGTGAGTTTGCTGGGTGAGTTTGCTGGGTGAGTTTGTTGGGTGAGTTTGCTGGGTGAGTTTGCTGGGTCAGTTTGCTGGGTGAGTTTGCTGGGTGAGTTTGCTGGGTGAGTTTGCTGGGTGAGTTTGTTGGGTGAGTTTGCTGGGTGAGTTTGCTGGGTGAGTTTGTTGGGTGAGTTTGTTGGGTGAGTTTGCTGGGTGAGTTTGCTGGGTGAGTTTGTTGGGTGAGTTTGCTGGGTGAGTTTGCTGGGTGAGTTTGCTGGGTGAGTTTGTTGGGTGAGTTTGCTGGGTGAGTTTGTTGGGTGAGTTTGCTGGGTGAGTTTGCTGGGTGAGTTTGCTGGGTGAGTTTGTTGGGTGAGTTTGCCGGGTGAGTTTGCTGGGTCACTTTGCTGGGTGAGTTTGCTAGGTGAGTTTGTTGGGTGAGTTTGCTGGGTGAGTTTGCTGGGTGAGTTTGCTGGGTGAGTTTGCTGGGTGAGTTTGTTGGGTGAGTTTGCTGGGTGAGTTTGCTGGGTGAGTTTGCTGGGTGAGTTTGCTGGGTGAGTTTGCTGGGTGAGTTTGTTGGGTGAGTTTGCTGGGTGAGTTTGTTCGGTGAGTTTGTTGGGTGAGTTTGCTGGGTCAGTTTGTTGGGTGAGTTTGTTGGGTGAGTTTGTTGGGTGAGTTTGTTGGGTGAGTTTGTTGGGTGAGTTTGTTGTGTGAGTTTGCTGGGTGAGTTTGCTGGGTGAGTTTGTTGGGTGAGTTTGCTGGGTCACTTTGCTGGGTGAGTTTGCTGGGTGAGTTTGCTGGGTCAATTTGCTGGGTGAGTTTGCTGGGTGAGTTTGCTGGGTGAGTTTGCTGGGTGAGTTTGTTGTGTGAGTTTGCTGGGTGAGTTTGCTGGGTCAGTTTGCTGGGTGAGTTTGTTGGGTGAGTTTGCTGGGTGAGTTTGCTGGGTGAGTTTGCTGGGTGAGTTTGCTGGGTCAGTTTGCTGGGTCAGTTTGCTGGGTGAGTTTGCTGGGTGAGTTTGCTGGGTGAGTTTGCTGGGTGAGTTTGCTGGGTGAGTTTGCTGGGTGAGTTTGCTGGGTCAGTTTGCTGGGTCAGTTTGCTGGGTGAGTTTGTTGGGTGAGTTTGCTGGGTGAGTTTGCTGGGTCAGTTTGCTCGGTGAGTTTGCTGGGTCAGTTTGCTGGGAGAGTTTGCTGGGTCAGTTTGCTGGGTGAGTTTGCTGGGTGAGTTTGCTGGGTCAGTTTGCTCGGTGAGTTTGCTGGGTCAGTTTGCTGGGAGAGTTTGCTGGGTCAGTTTGCTGGGTGAGTTTGTTGGGTGAGTTTGCTGGGTGAGTTTGTTGGCTGAGTTTGCTGGGTGAGTTTGCTGGGTGAGTTTGCTGGGTCAGTTTGCTGGGTGAGTTTGCTGGGTGAGTTTGCTGGGTGAGTTTGCTGGGTGAGTTTGCTGGGTGAGTTTGTTGGGTGAGTTTGCTGGGTGAGTTTGCTGGGTGAGTTTGTTGGGTGAGTTTGCCGGGTGAGTTTGCTGGGTGAGTTTGCTGGGTGAGTTTGCTGGGTGAGTTTGCTGGGTCAGTTTGCTGGGTGAGTTTGCTGGGTGAGTTTGTTGGGTGAGTTTGCTGGGTGAGTTTGCTGGGTGAGTTTGCTGGGTGAGTTTGCTGGGTGAGTTTGCTGGGTCAGTTTGCTGGCTAAGCTTGCTGGGTGAGTTTGCTGGGTGAGTTTGCTGGGTCAGTTTGCTGGGTCAGTTTGTTGGGTGAGTTTGCTGGGTGAGTTTGCTGGGTGAGTTTGCTGGGTGAGTTTGTTGGGTGAGTTTGCTGGGTGAGTTTGTTGGGTGAGTTTGCTGGGTGAGTTTGCTGGGTGAGTTTGTTGGGTGAGTTTGTTGGGTGAGTTTGCTGTGTGAGTTTGCTGGGTGAGTTTGTTGGGTGAGTTTGCTGGGTGAGTTTGCTGGGTGAGTTTGTTGGGTGAGTTTGTTGGGTGAGTTTGCTGGGTGAGTTTGCTGGGTGAGTTTGTTGGGTGAGTTTGCTGGGTGAGTTTGCTGGGTGAGTTTGCTGGGTGAGTTTGCTGGGTGAGTTTGTAGGGTGAGTTTGCTGGGTGAGTTTGCTGGGTGAGTTTGCAGGGTCAGTTTGCTGGGTCAGTTTGCTGGGTGAGTTTGCTGGGTGAGTTTGTTGGGTGAGTTTGCTGGGTCAGGTTGCTGGGTGAGTTTGCTGGGTGAGTTTGCTGGGTGAGTTTGCTGGGTGAGTTTGCAGGGTCAGTTTGCTGGGTCAGTTTGCTGGGTGAGTTTGCTGGGTGAGTTTGCTGGGTGAGTTTGTTGGGTGAGTTTGTTGGGTGAGTTTGCTGGGTGAGTTTGCTGGGTCAGTTTGCTGGGTGAGTTTGCTGGGTGAGTTTGCTGGGTGAGTTTGCTGGGTGAGTTTGCTGGGTCAGTTTTCTGGGTGAGTTTGCTGGGTGAGTTTGCTGGGTGAGTTTGCTGGGTCAGTTTGTTGGGTGAGTTTGCTGGGTGAGTTTGCTGGGTGAGTTTGCTGGGTCAGTTTGTTGGGTGAGTTTGCTGGGTGAGTTTGCTGGGTGAGTTTGCTGGGTGAGTTTGTTGGGTGAGTTTGCTGGGTGAGTTTGTTGGGTGAGTTTGCTGGGTGAGTTTGCTGGGTGAGTTTGTTGGGTGAGTTTGTTGGGTGAGTTTGTTGGGTGAGTTTGCTGGGTGAGTTTGCTGGGTGAGTTTGTTGGGTGAGTTTGCTGGGTGAGTTTGCTGGGTGAGTTTGTTGGGTGAGTTTGCTGGGTGAGTTTGCGGGGTCAGTTTGCTGGGTGAGTTTGCTGGGTGAGTTTGCTGGGTGAGTTTGCTGGGTGAGTTTGCTGGGTGAGTTTGTTGGGTGAGTTTGCTGGGTGAGTTTGCTGGGTGAGTTTGTTGGGTGAGTTTGTTGGGTGAGTTTGCTGGGTGAGTTTGCTGGGTGAGTTTGTTGGGTGAGTTTGCTGGGTGAGTTTGCTGGGTGAGTTTGCTGGGTGAGTTTGTTGGGTGAGTTTGCTGGGTGAGTTTGTTGGGTGAGTTTGCTGGGTGAGTTTGCTGGGTGAGTTTGCTGGGTGAGTTTGTTGGGTGAGTTTGCCGGGTGAGTTTGCTGGGTCACTTTGCTGGGTGAGTTTGCTAGGTGAGTTTGTTGGGTGAGTTTGCTGGGTGAGTTTGCTGGGTGAGTTTGCTGGGTGAGTTTGCTGGGTGAGTTTGTTGGGTGAGTTTGCTGGGTGAGTTTGCTGGGTGAGTTTGCTGGGTCAGTTTGCTGGGTGAGTTTGCTGGGTGAGTTTGCTGGGTGAGTTTGCTGGGTGAGTTTGCTGGGTCAGTTTGTTGGGTGAGTTTGTTGGGTGAGTTTGTTGGGTGAGTTTGTTGGGTGAGTTTGTTGGGTGAGTTTGCTGGGTGAGTTTGCTGGGTGAGTTTGTTGGGTGAGTTTGCTGGGTGAGTTTGCTGGGTGAGTTTGCTGGGTGAGTTTGGTGGGTGAGTTTGCTGGGTGAGTTTGCTGGGTGAGTTTGCTGTGTGAGTTTGCTGGGTGAGTTTGCTGGGTCAGTTTGTTGGGTGAGTTTGCTGGGTGAGTTTGTTGGGTGAGTTTGCTGGGTGAGTTTGCTGGGTGAGTTTGTTGGGTGAGTTTGCTGGGTCACTTTGCTGGGTGAGTTTGCTGGGTGAGTTTGCTGGGTCAATTTGCTGGGTGAGTTTGCTCGGTGAGTTTGCTGGGTGAGTTTGCTGGGTGAGTTTGTTGTGTGAGTTTGCTGGGTGAGTTTGCTGGGTCAGTTTGCTGGGTGAGTTTGTTGGGTGAGTTTGCTGGGTGAGTTTGCTGGGTGAGTTTGCTGGGTGAGTTTGCTGGGTCAGTTTGCTGGGTCAGTTTGCTGGGTGAGTTTGCTGGGTGAGTTTGTTGGGTGAGTTTGCTGGGTGAGTTTGCTGGGTGAGTTCGCTGGGTGAGTTTGCTGGGTGAGTTTGCTGGGTCAGTTTGCTGGGTGAGTTTGTTGGGTGAGTTTGCTGGGTGAGTTTGCTGGGTCAGTTTGCTCGGTGAGTTTGCTGGGTCAGTTTGCTGGGAGAGTTTGCTGGGTCAGTTTGCTGGGTGAGTTTGCTGGGTGAGTTTGCTGGGTCAGTTTGCTCGGTGAGTTTGCTGGGTCAGTTTGCTGGGAGAGTTTGCTGGGTCAGTTTGCTGGGAGAGTTTGTTGGGTGAGTTTGCTGGGTGAGTTTGTTGGCTGAGTTTGCTGGGTGAGTTTGCTGGGTGAGTTTGCTGGGTCTGTTTGCTGGGTGAGTTTGCTGGGTGAGTTTGCTGGGTGAGTTTGCTGGGTGAGTTTGCTGGGTGAGTTTGTTGGGTGAGTTTGCTGGGTGAGTTTGCTGGGTGAGTTTGTTGGGTGAGTTTGCTGGGTCAGTTTGCTCGGTGAGTTTGCTGGGTCAGTTTGCTGGGAGAGTTTGCTGGGTCAGTTTGCTGGGTGAGTTTGTTGGGTGAGTTTGCTGGGTGAGTTTGTTGGCTGAGTTTGCTGGGTGAGTTTGCTGGGTGAGTTTGCTGGGTCAGTTTGCTGGGTGAGTTTGCTGGGTGAGTTTGCTGGGTGAGTTTGCTGGGTGAGTTTGCTGGGTGAGTTTGTTGGGTGAGTTTGCTGGGTGAGTTTGCTGGGTGAGTTTGTTGGGTGAGTTTGCCGGGTGAGTTTGCTGGGTGAGTTTGCTGGGTGAGTTTGCTGGGTGAGTTTGCTGGGTCAGTTTGCTGGGTGAGTTTGCTGGGTGAGTTTGTTGGGTGAGTTTGCTGGGTGAGTTTGCTGGGTGAGTTTGCTGGGTGAGTTTGCTGGGTGAGTTTGCTGGGTCAGTTTGCTGGCTAAGCTTGCTGGGTGAGTTTGCTGGGTGAGTTTGCTGGGTCAGTTTGCTGGGTCAGTTTGTTGGGTGAGTTTGCTGGGTGAGTTTGCTGGGTGAGTTTGCTGGGTGAGTTTGTTGGGTGAGTTTGCTGGGTGAGTTTGTTGGGTGAGTTTGCTGGGTGAGTTTGCTGGGTGAGTTTGTTGGGTGAGTTTGTTGGGTGAGTTTGCTGTGTGAGTTTGCTGGGTGAGTTTGTTGGGTGAGTTTGCTGGGTGAGTTTGCTGGGTGAGTTTGTTGGGTGAGTTTGTTGGGTGAGTTTGCTGGGTGAGTTTGCTGGGTGAGTTTGTTGGGTGAGTTTGCTGGGTGAGTTTGCTGGGTGAGTTTGCTGGGTGAGTTTGCTGGGTGAGTTTGTAGGGTGAGTTTGCTGGGTGAGTTTGCTGGGTGAGTTTGCAGGGTCAGTTTGCTGGGTCAGTTTGCTGGGTGAGTTTGCTGGGTGAGTTTGTTGGGTGAGTTTGCTGGGTCAGGTTGCTGGGTGAGTTTGCTGGGTGAGTTTGCTGGGTGAGTTTGCTGGGTGAGTTTGCAGGGTCAGTTTGCTGGGTCAGTTTGCTGGGTGAGTTTGCTGGGTGAGTTTGCTGGGTGAGTTTGTTGGGTGAGTTTGTTGGGTGAGTTTGCTGGGTGAGTTTGCTGGGTCAGTTTGCTGGGTGAGTTTGCTGGGTGAGTTTGCTGGGTGAGTTTGCTGGGTGAGTTTGCTGGGTGAGTTTGCTGGGTCAGTTTTCTGGGTGAGTTTGCTGGGTGAGTTTGCTGGGTGAGTTTGCTGGGTCAGTTTGTTGGGTGAGTTTGCTGGGTGAGTTTGCTGGGTGAGTTTGCTGGGTCAGTTTGTTGGGTGAGTTTGCTGGGTGAGTTTGCTGGGTGAGTTTGCTGGGTGAGTTTGTTGGGTGAGTTTGCTGGGTGAGTTTGTTGGGTGAGTTTGCTGGGTGAGTTTGCTGGGTGAGTTTGTTGGGTGAGTTTGTTGGGTGAGTTTGTTGGGTGAGTTTGCTGGGTGAGTTTGCTGGGTGAGTTTGTTGGGTGAGTTTGCTGGGTGAGTTTGCTGGGTGAGTTTGTTGGGTGAGTTTGCTGGGTGAGTTTGCGGGGTCAGTTTGCTGGGTGAGTTTGCTGGGTGAGTTTGCTGGGTGAGTTTGCTGGGTGAGTTTGCTGGGTGAGTTTGTTGGGTGAGTTTGCTGGGTGAGTTTGCTGGGTGAGTTTGTTGGGTGAGTTTGTTGGGTGAGTTTGCTGGGTGAGTTTGCTGGGTGAGTTTGTTGGGTGAGTTTGCTGGGTGAGTTTGCTGGGTGAGTTTGCTGGGTGAGTTTGTTGGGTGAGTTTGCTGGGTGAGTTTGTTGGGTGAGTTTGCTGGGTGAGTTTGCTGGGTGAGTTTGCTGGGTGAGTTTGTTGGGTGAGTTTGCCGGGTGAGTTTGCTGGGTCACTTTGCTGGGTGAGTTTGCTAGGTGAGTTTGTTGGGTGAGTTTGCTGGGTGAGTTTGCTGGGTGAGTTTGCTGGGTGAGTTTGCTGGGTGAGTTTGTTGGGTGAGTTTGCTGGGTGAGTTTGCTGGGTGAGTTTGCTGGGTCAGTTTGCTGGGTGAGTTTGCTGGGTGAGTTTGCTGGGTGAGTTTGCTGGGTGAGTTTGCTGGGTCAGTTTGTTGGGTGAGTTTGTTGGGTGAGTTTGTTGGGTGAGTTTGTTGGGTGAGTTTGTTGGGTGAGTTTGCTGGGTGAGTTTGCTGGGTGAGTTTGTTGGGTGAGTTTGCTGGGTGAGTTTGCTGGGTGAGTTTGCTGGGTGAGTTTGGTGGGTGAGTTTGCTGGGTGAGTTTGCTGGGTGAGTTTGCTGTGTGAGTTTGCTGGGTGAGTTTGCTGGGTCAGTTTGTTGGGTGAGTTTGCTGGGTGAGTTTGTTGGGTGAGTTTGCTGGGTGAGTTTGCTGGGTGAGTTTGTTGGGTGAGTTTGCTGGGTCACTTTGCTGGGTGAGTTTGCTGGGTGAGTTTGCTGGGTCAATTTGCTGGGTGAGTTTGCTCGGTGAGTTTGCTGGGTGAGTTTGCTGGGTGAGTTTGTTGTGTGAGTTTGCTGGGTGAGTTTGCTGGGTCAGTTTGCTGGGTGAGTTTGTTGGGTGAGTTTGCTGGGTGAGTTTGCTGGGTGAGTTTGCTGGGTGAGTTTGCTGGGTCAGTTTGCTGGGTCAGTTTGCTGGGTGAGTTTGCTGGGTGAGTTTGTTGGGTGAGTTTGCTGGGTGAGTTTGCTGGGTGAGTTCGCTGGGTGAGTTTGCTGGGTGAGTTTGCTGGGTCAGTTTGCTGGGTGAGTTTGTTGGGTGAGTTTGCTGGGTGAGTTTGCTGGGTCAGTTTGCTCGGTGAGTTTGCTGGGTCAGTTTGCTGGGAGAGTTTGCTGGGTCAGTTTGCTGGGTGAGTTTGCTGGGTGAGTTTGCTGGGTCAGTTTGCTCGGTGAGTTTGCTGGGTCAGTTTGCTGGGAGAGTTTGCTGGGTCAGTTTGCTGGGAGAGTTTGTTGGGTGAGTTTGCTGGGTGAGTTTGTTGGCTGAGTTTGCTGGGTGAGTTTGCTGGGTGAGTTTGCTGGGTCTGTTTGCTGGGTGAGTTTGCTGGGTGAGTTTGCTGGGTGAGTTTGCTGGGTGAGTTTGCTGGGTGAGTTTGTTGGGTGAGTTTGCTGGGTGAGTTTGCTGGGTGAGTTTGTTGGGTGAGTTTGTTGGGTGAGTTTGCTGGGTGAGTTTGCTGGGTGAGTTTGTTGGGTGAGTTTGCTGGGTGAGTTTGCTGGGTGAGTTTGTTGGGTGAGTTTGCTGGGTGAGTTTGCTGGGTGAGTTTGTTGGGTGAGTTTGCTGGGTGAGTTTGCTGGGTCACTTTGCTGGGTGAGTTTGCTGGGTGAGTTTGCTGGGTGAGTTTGCTGGGTGAGTTTGTTGGGTGAGTTTGCCGGGTGAGTTTGCTGGGTGAGTTTGCTGGGTGAGTTTGCTGGGTCAGTTTGCTGGGTGAGTTTGCTGGGTGAGTTTGCTGGGTGAGTTTGCTGGGTGAGTTTGCTGGGTGAGTTTGCTGGGTGAGTTTGCTGGGTGAGTTTGCTGGGTCAGTTTGCTGGGTGAGTTTGTTGGGTGAGTTTGCTGGGTGAGTTTGCTGGGTGAGTTTGCTGGGTGAGTTTGTTGGGTGAGTTTGCTGGGTGAGTTTGTTGGGTGAGTTTGCTGGGTGAGTTTGCTGGGTGAGTTTGTTGGGTGAGTTTGTTGGGTGAGTTTGCTGGGTGAGTTTGCTGGGTGAGTTTGTTGGGTGAGTTTGCTGGGTGAGTTTGCTGGGTGAGTTTGTTGGGTGAGTTTGCTGGGTGAGTTTGCTGGGTGAGTTTGCTGGGTGAGTTTGCTGGGTGAGTTTGCTGGGTGAGTTTGTTGGGTGAGTTTGCTGGGTCAGTTTGCTGGGTCAGTTTGCTGGGTGAGTTTGCTGGGTGAGTTTGCTGGGTGAGTTTGCTGGGTGAGTTTGTTGGGTGAGTTTGCTGGGTGAATTTGCTGGGTGAGTTTGTTGGGTGAGTTTGCTGGGTGAGTTTGCTGGGTGAGTTTGTTGGGTGAGTTTGCTGGGTGAGTTTGCTGGGTCACTTTGCTGGGTGAGTTTGCTGGGTGAGTTTGCTGGGTCAGTTTGCTGGGTGAGTTTGTTGGGTGAGTTTGCCGGGTGAGTTTGCTGGGTGAGTTTGCTGGGTGAGTTTGCTGGGTGAGTTTGCTGGGTCAGTTTGCTGGGTGAGTTTGCTGGGTGAGTTTGTTGGGTGAGTTTGCTGGGTGAGTTTGCTGGGTGAGTTTGCTGGGTCAGTTTGCTGGGTCAGTTTGCTGGCTGAGTTTGCTGGGTGAGATTGCTGGGTGAGTTTGCTGGGTCAGTTTGCTGGGTCAGTTTGTTGGGTGAGTTTGCTGGGTGAGTTTGTTGGGTGAGTTTGCTGGGTGAGTTTGCTGGGTCAGTTTGCTGGGTGAGTTTGCTGGGTCAGTTTGCTGGGTGAGTTTGTTGGGTGAGTTTGTTGGGTGAGTTTGCTGGGTCAGTTTGTTGGGTGAGTTTGTTGGGTGAGTTTGTTGGGTGAGTTTGTTGGGTGAGTTTGCTGGGTGAGTTTGCTGGGTGAGTTTGCTGGGTCAGCTTGCTGGGTCAGTTTGCTGGGTGAGTTTGCTAGGTGAGTTTGCTGGGTGAGTTTGCTGGGTGAGTTTGCTGGGTGAGTTTGCTGGGTGAGTTTGTTGGGTGAGTTTGCTGGGTGAGTTTGTTGGGTGAGTTTGTTGGGTGAGTTTGCTGGGTCAGTTTGTTGGGTGAGTTGTTGGGTGAGTTTGTTGGGTGAGTTTGTTGGGTGAGTTTGCTGGGTGAGTTTGTTGGGTGAGTTTGCTGGGTGAGTTTGCTGGGTGAGTTTGCTGGGTGAGTTTGTTGGGTGAGTTTGCTGGGTGAGTTTGCTGTGTGAGTTTGCTGGGTGAGTTTGTTGGGTGAGTTTGCTGGGTGAGTTTGCGGGGTTAGTTTGCTGGGTCACTTTGCTGGGTGAGTTTGCTGGGTCAGTTTGCTTGGTGAGTTTGTTGGGTGAGTTTGCTGGGTGAGTTTGCTGGGTGAGTTGCTGGGTGAGTTTCCTGGGTGAGTTTGCTGGGTGAGTTTGTTGGGTGAGTTTGCTGGGTGAGTTTGCTGGGTGAGTTTGCTGGGTGAGTTTGCTGGGTCAGTTTGCTGGGTGAGTTTGTTGGGTGAGTTTGCTGGGTGAGTTTGCTGGGTGAGTTTCCTGGGTCAGTTTGCTGGGTGAGTTTGCTGGGTGAGTTTGTTGGGTGAGTTTGCTGGGTGAGTTTGCTGGGTGAGTTTGCTGGGTGAGTTTGCTGGGTCAGTTTGCTGGGTGAGTTTGTTGGGTGAGTTTGCTGGGTGAGTTTGCTGGGTGAGTTTGCTGGGTGAGTTTGCTGGGTCAGTTTGCTGGGTGAGTTTGCTGGGTCAGTTTGCTGGGTGAGTTTGTTGGGTGAGTTTGCTGGGTGAGTTTGTTGGGTGAGTTTGCTGGGTGAGTTTGCTGGGTCAGTTTGCTGGGTGTGTTTGCTGGGTCAGTTTGCTGGGTGTGTTTGCTGGGTGAGTTTGTTGGGTGAGTTTGTTGGGTGAGTTTGCTGGGTCAGTTTGCTGGGTCAGTTTGTTGGGTGAGTTTGTTGGGTGAGTTTGCTGGGTCAGTTTGTTGGGTGAGTTTGTTGGGTGAGTTTGTTGGGTGAGTTTGTTGGGTGAGTTTGCTGGGTGAGTTTGCTGGGTGAGTTTGCTGGGTCAGCTTGCTGGGTCAGTTTGCTGGGTGAGTTTGCTAGGTGAGTTTGCTGGGTGAGTTTGCTGGGTGAGTTTGCTGGGTGAGTTTGCTGGGTGAGTTTGTTGGGTGAGTTTGCTGGGTGAGTTTGTTGGGTGAGTTTGTTGGGTGAGTTTGCTGGGTCAGTTTGTTGGGTGAGTTTGTTGGGTGAGTTTGTTGGGTGAGTTTGTTGGGTGAGTTTGCTGGGTGAGTTTGCTGGGTGAGTTTGTTGGGTGAGTTTGCTGGGTGAGTTTGCTGGGTGAGTTTGCTGGCTGAGTTTGTTGGGTGAGTTTGCTGGGTGAGTTTGCTGGGTCAGTTTGTTGGGTGAGTTTGCTGGGTGAGTTTGTTGTGTGAGTTTGCTGGGAGAGTTTGCTGGGTGAGTTTGTTGGGTGAGTTTGCTGGGTGAGTTTGCTGGGTGAGTTTGTTGGGTGAGTTTGCTGGGTGAGTTTGCTGTTTGAGTTTGCTGGGTGAGTTTGTTGGGTGAGTTTGCTGGGTGAGTTTGCGGGGTTAGTTTGCTGGGTCACTTTGCTGGGTGAGTTTGCTGGGTCAGTTTGCTGGGTGAGTTTGTTGGGTGAGTTTGTTGGGTGAGTTTGCTGGGTCAGTTTGTTGGGTGAGTTTGTTGGGTGAGTTTGTTGGGTGAGTTTGTTGGGTGAGTTTGCTGGGTGAGTTTGCTGGGTGAGTTTGCTGGGTGAGTTTGCTGGGTCAGTTTGCTGGGTGAGTTTGCTGGGTGAGTTTGCTGGGTGAGTTTGTTGGGTGAGTTTGCTGGGTGAGTTTGCTGGGTCAGTTTGCTGGGTGAGTTTGTTGTGTGAGTTTGCTGGGTGAGTTTGCTGGGTGAGTTTGCTGGGTCAGTTTGCTGGGTGAGTTTGCTGGGTGAGTTTGTTGGGTCAGTTTGCTGGGTGAGTTTGCTGGGTGAGTTTGCTGGGTGAGTTTGTTGGGTGAGTTTGCTGGGTCAGTTTGTTGGGTGAGTTTGCTGGGTGAGTTTGTTGGGTGAGTTTGCTGGGTGAGTTTGCTGGGTCAGTTTGCTGGGTGTGTTTGCTGGGTCAGTTTGCTGGGTGTGTTTGCTGGGTCAGTTTGCTGGGTGAGTTTGTTGGGTGAGTTTGTTGGGTGAGTTTGCTGGGTCAGTTTGCTGGGTCAGTTTGTTGGGTGAGTTTGTTGGGTGAGTTTGTTGGGTGAGTTTGTTGGGTGAGTTTGCTGGGTGAGTTTGTTGGGTGAGTTTACTGGGTGAGTTTGCTGGGTCAGTTTGTTGGGTGAGTTTGTTGGGTGAGTTTGTTGGGTGAGTTTGCTGGGTGAGTTTGCTGGGTGAGTTTGCTGGGTCAGTTTGCTGTGTCAGTTTGCTGGGTGAGTTTGCTAGGTGAGTTTGCTGGGTGAGTTTGTTGGGTGAGTTTGCTGGGTGAGTTTGTTGGGTGAGTTTGCTGGGTGAGTTTGTTGGGTGAGTTTGCTGGGTGAGTTTGTTGGGTGAGTTTGCTGCGTGAGTTTGTTGGGTGAGTTTGCTGGGTGAGTTTGCTGGGTGAGTTTGCTGGGTGAGTTTGTTGGGTGAGTTTGCTGGGTGAGTTTGCTGGGTGAGTTTGCTGGGTCAGTTTGTTGGGTGAGTTTGTTGGGTGAGTTTGTTGGGTGAGTTTGCTGGGTGAGTTTGCTGGGTGAGTTTGCTGGGTCAGTTTGCTGGGTCAGTTTGCTGGGTGAGTTTGCTGGGTGAGTTTGCTGGGTGAGTTTGTTGGGTGAGTTTGCTGGGTGAGTTTGTTGTGTGAGTTTGCTGGGTCAGTTTGCTGGGTCAGTTTGCTGGGTGAGTTTGTTGGGTGAGTTTGCTGGGTGAGTTTGCTGGGTGAGTTTGCTGGGTGAGTTTGCTGGGTCAGTTTGCTGGGTCAGTTTGCTGGGTGAGTTTGCTGGGTGAGTTTGTTGGGTGAGTTTGCTGGGTGAGTTTGCTGGGTGAGTTTGCTGGGTGAGTTTGCTGGGTGAGTTTGCTGGGTCAGTTTGCTGGGTGAGTTTGTTGGGTGAGTTTGCTGGGTGAGTTTGCTGGGTCAGTTTGCTCGGTGAGTTTGCTGGGTCAGTCTGCTGGGAGAGTTTGCTGGGTCAGTTTGCTGGGTGAGTTTGCTGGGTCAGTTTGCTCGGTGAGTTTGCTGGGTCAGTTTGCTGGGAGAGTTTGCTGGGTCAGTTTGCTGGGTGAGTTTGTTGGGTGAGTTTGCTGGGTGAGTTTGTTGGCTGAGTTTGCTGGGTGAGTTTGCTGGGTGTGTTTGCTGGGTGAGTTTGTTGGGTGAGTTTGCTGGGTCAGTTTGCTGGGTGAGTTTGTTGGGTCAGTTTGCTGGGTGAGTTTGCTGGGTCAGTTTGCTGGGTGAGTTTGCTGGGTGAGTTTGCTGGGTGAGTTTGCTGGGTGAGTTTGTTGGGTGAGTTTGCTGGGTGAGTTTGTTGGGTGAGTTTGTTGGGTGAGTTTGCTGGGTGAGTTTGCTGGGTGAGTTTGTTGGGTGAGTTTGCTGGGTGAGTTTGCTGGGTGAGTTTGTTGGGTGAGTTTGCTGGGTGAGTTTGCTGGGTGAGTTTGTTGGGTGAGTTTGCTGGGTGAGTTTGCTAGGTCACTTTGCTGGGTGAGTTTGCTGGGTGAGTTTGCTGGGTGAGTTTGCTGGGTGAGTTTGTTGGGTGAGTTTGCCGGGTGAGTTTGCAGGGTGAGTTTGCTGGGTGAGTTTGCTGGGTGAGTTTGCTGGGTCAGTTTGCTGGGTGAGTTTGCTGGGTGAGTTTGTTGGGTGAGTTTGCTGGGTGAGTTTGCTGGGTGAGTTTGCTGGGTGAGTTTGCTGGGTCAGTTTGCTGGGTCAGTTTGCTGGCTCAGTTTGCTGGGTCAGTTTGCTGGGTGAGTTTGCTGGGTGAGTTTGCTGGGTCAGTTTGTTGGGTAAGTTTGCTGGGTGAGTTTGTTGGGTGAGTTTGCTGGGTGAGTTTGCTGGGTCAGTTTGCTGGGTGAGTTTGCTGGGTCAGTTTGCTGGGTGAGTTTGTTGGGTGAGTTTGTTGGGTGAGTTTGCTGGGTCAGTTTGTTGGGTGAGTTTGTTGGGTGAGTTTGTTGGGTGAGTTTGTTGGGTGAGTTTGCTGGGTGAGTTTGCTGGGTGAGTTTGCTGGGTCAGCTTGCTGGGTCAGTTTGCTGGGTGAGTTTGCTAGGTGAGTTTGCTGGGTGAGTTTGCTGGGTGAGTTTGCTGGGTGAGTTTGCTGGGTGAGTTTGTTGGGTGAGTTTGCTGGGTGAGTTTGTTGGGTGAGTTTGTTGGGTGAGTTTGCTGGGTCAGTTTGTTGGGTGAGTTTGTTGGGTGAGTTTGTTGGGTGAGTTTGTTGGGTGAGTTTGCTGGGTGAGTTTGCTGGGTGAGTTTGTTGGGTGAGTTTGCTGGGTGAGTTTGCTGGGTGAGTTTGCTGGGTGAGTTTGTTGGGTGAGTTTGCTGGGTGAGTTTGCTGGGTCAGTTTGTTGGGTGAGTTTGCTGGGTGAGTTTGTTGTGTGAGTTTGCTGGGAGAGTTTGCTGGGTGAGTTTGTTGGGTGAGTTTGCTGGGTGAGTTTGCTGGGTGAGTTTGTTGGGTGAGTTTGCTGGGTGAGTTTGCTGTTTGAGTTTGCTGGGTGAGTTTGTTGGGTGAGTTTGCTGGGTGAGTTTGCGGGGTTAGTTTGCTGGGTCACTTTGCTGGGTGAGTTTGCTGGGTCAGTTTGCTGGGTGAGTTTGTTGGGTGAGTTTGTTGGGTGAGTTTGCTGGGTCAGTTTGTTGGGTGAGTTTGTTGGGTGAGTTTGTTGGGTGAGTTTGTTGGGTGAGTTTGCTGGGTGAGTTTGCTGGGTGAGTTTGCTGGGTGAGTTTGCTGGGTCAGTTTGCTGGGTGAGTTTGCTGGGTGAGTTTGCTGGGTGAGTTTGTTGGGTGAGTTTGCTGGGTGAGTTTGCTGGGTCAGTTTGCTGGGTGAGTTTGTTGTGTGAGTTTGCTGGGTGAGTTTGCTGGGTGAGTTTGCTGGGTCAGTTTGCTGGGTGAGTTTGCTGGGTGAGTTTGTTGGGTCAGTTTGCTGGGTGAGTTTGCTGGGTGAGTTTGCTGGGTGAGTTTGTTGGGTGAGTTTGCTGGGTCAGTTTGTTGGGTGAGTTTGCTGGGTGAGTTTGTTGGGTGAGTTTGCTGGGTGAGTTTGCTGGGTCAGTTTGCTGGGTGTGTTTGCTGGGTCAGTTTGCTGGGTGTGTTTGCTGGGTCAGTTTGCTGGGTGAGTTTGTTGGGTGAGTTTGTTGGGTGAGTTTGCTGGGTCAGTTTGCTGGGTCAGTTTGTTGGGTGAGTTTGTTGGGTGAGTTTGTTGGGTGAGTTTGTTGGGTGAGTTTGCTGGGTGAGTTTGTTGGGTGAGTTTGCTGGGTGAGTTTGCTGGGTCAGTTTGTTGGGTGAGTTTGTTGGGTGAGTTTGTTGGGTGAGTTTGCTGGGTGAGTTTGCTGGGTGAGTTTGCTGGGTCAGTTTGCTGTGTCAGTTTGCTGGGTGAGTTTGCTAGGTGAGTTTGCTGGGTGAGTTTGTTGGGTGAGTTTGCTGGGTGAGTTTGTTGGGTGAGTTTGCTGGGTGAGTTTGTTGGGTGAGTTTGCTGGGTGAGTTTGTTGGGTGAGTTTGCTGCGTGAGTTTGTTGGGTGAGTTTGCTGGGTGAGTTTGCTGGGTGAGTTTGCTGGGTGAGTTTGTTGGGTGAGTTTGCTGGGTGAGTTTGCTGGGTGAGTTTGCTGGGTCAGTTTGTTGGGTGAGTTTGTTGGGTGAGTTTGTTGGGTGAGTTTGCTGGGTGAGTTTGCTGGGTGAGTTTGCTGGGTCAGTTTGCTGGGTCAGTTTGCTGGGTGAGTTTGCTGGGTGAGTTTGCTGGGTGAGTTTGTTGGGTGAGTTTGCTGGGTGAGTTTGTTGGGTGAGTTTGCTGGGTGAGTTTGTTGGGTGAGTTTGCTGGGTGAGTTTGTTGGGTGAGTTTGCTGGGTGAGTTTGTTGGGTGAGTTTGCTGGGTGAGTTTGCTGGGTGAGTTTGCTGGGTGAGTTTGTTGGGTGAGTTTGCTGGGTGAGTTTGCTGGGTCAGTTTGCTGGGTGAGTTTGCTGGGTGAGTTTGCTGGGTGAGTTTGCTGGGTCAGTTTGCTGGGTGAGTTTGTTGGGTGAGTTTGCTGGGTGAGTTTGTTGGGTGAGTTTGCTGGGTGAGTTTGCTGGGTCAGTTTGCTCGGTGAGTTTGCTGGGTCAGTTTGCTGGGAGAGTTTGCTGGGTCAGTTTGCTGGGTGAGTTTGCTGGGTGAGTTTGCTGGGTCAGTTTGCTCGGTGAGTTTGCTGGGTCAGTTTGCTGGGAGAGTTTGCTGGGTCAGTTTGCTGGGTGAGTTTGTTGGGTGAGTTTGCTGGGTGAGTTTGTTGGCTGAGTTTGCTGGGTGAGTTTGCTGGGTGAGTTTGCTGGGTCAGTTTGCTGGGTGAGTTTGCTGGGTGAGTTTGCTGGGTGAGTTTGCTGGGTGAGTTTGTTGGCTGAGTTTGCTGGGTGAGTTTGCTGGGTGAGTTTGCTGGGTCAGTTTGCTGGGTGAGTTTGCTGGGTGAGTTTGCTGGGTGAGTTTGCTGGGTGAGTTTGCTGGGTGAGTTTGCTGGGTCAGTTTGTTGGGTGAGTTTGCTGGGTGAGTTTGTTGTGTGAGTTTGCTGGGAGAGTTTGCTGGGTGAGTTTGTTGGGTGAGTTTGCTGGGTGAGTTTGCTGGGTGAGTTTGTTGGGTGAGTTTGCTGGGTGAGTTTGCTGTTTGAGTTTGCTGGGTGAGTTTGTTGGGTGAGTTTGCTGGGTGAGTTTGCGGGGTTAGTTTGCTGGGTCACTTTGCTGGGTGAGTTTGCTGGGTCAGTTTGCTGGGTGAGTTTGTTGGGTGAGTTTGTTGGGTGAGTTTGCTGGGTCAGTTTGTTGGGTGAGTTTGTTGGGTGAGTTTGTTGGGTGAGTTTGTTGGGTGAGTTTGCTGGGTGAGTTTGCTGGGTGAGTTTGCTGGGTGAGTTTGCTGGGTCAGTTTGCTGGGTGAGTTTGCTGGGTGAGTTTGCTGGGTGAGTTTGTTGGGTGAGTTTGCTGGGTGAGTTTGCTGGGTCAGTTTGCTGGGTGAGTTTGTTGTGTGAGTTTGCTGGGTGAGTTTGCTGGGTGAGTTTGCTGGGTCAGTTTGCTGGGTGAGTTTGCTGGGTGAGTTTGTTGGGTCAGTTTGCTGGGTGAGTTTGCTGGGTGAGTTTGCTGGGTGAGTTTGTTGGGTGAGTTTGCTGGGTCAGTTTGTTGGGTGAGTTTGCTGGGTGAGTTTGTTGGGTGAGTTTGCTGGGTGAGTTTGCTGGGTCAGTTTGCTGGGTGTGTTTGCTGGGTCAGTTTGCTGGGTGTGTTTGCTGGGTCAGTTTGCTGGGTGAGTTTGTTGGGTGAGTTTGTTGGGTGAGTTTGCTGGGTCAGTTTGCTGGGTCAGTTTGTTGGGTGAGTTTGTTGGGTGAGTTTGTTGGGTGAGTTTGTTGGGTGAGTTTGCTGGGTGAGTTTGTTGGGTGAGTTTGCTGGGTGAGTTTGCTGGGTCAGTTTGTTGGGTGAGTTTGTTGGGTGAGTTTGTTGGGTGAGTTTGCTGGGTGAGTTTGCTGGGTGAGTTTGCTGGGTCAGTTTGCTGTGTCAGTTTGCTGGGTGAGTTTGCTAGGTGAGTTTGCTGGGTGAGTTTGTTGGGTGAGTTTGCTGGGTGAGTTTGTTGGGTGAGTTTGCTGGGTGAGTTTGTTGGGTGAGTTTGCTGGGTGAGTTTGTTGGGTGAGTTTGCTGCGTGAGTTTGTTGGGTGAGTTTGCTGGGTGAGTTTGCTGGGTGAGTTTGCTGGGTGAGTTTGTTGGGTGAGTTTGCTGGGTGAGTTTGCTGGGTGAGTTTGCTGGGTCAGTTTGTTGGGTGAGTTTGTTGGGTGAGTTTGTTGGGTGAGTTTGCTGGGTGAGTTTGCTGGGTGAGTTTGCTGGGTCAGTTTGCTGGGTCAGTTTGCTGGGTGAGTTTGCTGGGTGAGTTTGCTGGGTGAGTTTGTTGGGTGAGTTTGCTGGGTGAGTTTGTTGGGTGAGTTTGCTGGGTGAGTTTGTTGGGTGAGTTTGCTGGGTGAGTTTGTTGGGTGAGTTTGCTGGGTGAGTTTGTTGGGTGAGTTTGCTGGGTGAGTTTGCTGGGTGAGTTTGCTGGGTGAGTTTGTTGGGTGAGTTTGCTGGGTGAGTTTGCTGGGTCAGTTTGCTGGGTGAGTTTGCTGGGTGAGTTTGCTGGGTGAGTTTGCTGGGTCAGTTTGCTGGGTGAGTTTGTTGGGTGAGTTTGCTGGGTGAGTTTGTTGGGTGAGTTTGCTGGGTGAGTTTGCTGGGTCAGTTTGCTCGGTGAGTTTGCTGGGTCAGTTTGCTGGGAGAGTTTGCTGGGTCAGTTTGCTGGGTGAGTTTGCTGGGTGAGTTTGCTGGGTCAGTTTGCTCGGTGAGTTTGCTGGGTCAGTTTGCTGGGAGAGTTTGCTGGGTCAGTTTGCTGGGTGAGTTTGTTGGGTGAGTTTGCTGGGTGAGTTTGTTGGCTGAGTTTGCTGGGTGAGTTTGCTGGGTGAGTTTGCTGGGTCAGTTTGCTGGGTGAGTTTGCTGGGTGAGTTTGCTGGGTGAGTTTGCTGGGTGAGTTTGCTGGGTGAGTTTGTTGGGTGAGTTTGCTGGGTGAGTTTGCTGGGTGAGTTTGTTGGGTGAGTTTGTTGGGTGAGTTTGCTGGGTGAGTTTGCTGGGTGAGTTTGCTGGGTGAGTTTGCTGGGTGAGTTTGCTGGGTGAGTTTGTTGGGTGAGTTTGCTGGGTGAGTTTGCTGGGTGAGTTTGTTGGGTGAGTTTGCTGGGTGAGTTTGCTGGGTCACTTTGCTGGGTGAGTTTGCTGGGTGAGTTTGCTGGGTGAGTTTGTTGGGTGAGTTTGCCAGGTGAGTTTGCTGGGTGAGTTTGCTGGGTGAGTTTGCTGGGTGAGTTTGCTGGGTCAGTTTGCTGGGTGAGTTTGCTGGGTGAGTTTGTTGGGTGAGTTTGCTGGGTGAGTTTGCTGGGTGAGTTTGCTGGGTCAGTTTGCTGGGTCAGTTTGCTGGCTGAGTTTGCTGGGTGAGATTGCTGGGTGAGTTTGCTGGGTCAGTTTGCTGGGTCAGTTTGTTGGGTGAGTTTGCTGGGTGAGTTTGTTGGGTGAGTTTGCTGGGTGAGTTTGCTGGGTCAGTTTGCTGGGTGAGTTTGCTGGGTCAGTTTGCTGGGTGAGTTTGTTGGGTGAGTTTGTTGGGTGAGTTTGCTGGGTCAGTTTGTTGGGTGAGTTTGTTGGGTGAGTTTGTTGGGTGAGTTTGTTGGGTGAGTTTGCTGGGTGAGTTTGCTGGGTGAGTTTGCTGGGTCAGCTTGCTGGGTCAGTTTGCTGGGTGAGTTTGCTAGGTGAGTTTGCTGGGTGAGTTTGCTGGGTGAGTTTGCTGGGTGAGTTTGCTGGGTGAGTTTGTTGGGTGAGTTTGCTGGGTGAGTTTGTTGGGTGAGTTTGTTGGGTGAGTTTGCTGGGTCAGTTTGTTGGGTGAGTTGTTGGGTGAGTTTGTTGGGTGAGTTTGTTGGGTGAGTTTGCTGGGTGAGTTTGTTGGGTGAGTTTGCTGGGTGAGTTTGCTGGGTGAGTTTGCTGGGTGAGTTTGTTGGGTGAGTTTGCTGGGTGAGTTTGCTGTGTGAGTTTGCTGGGTGAGTTTGTTGGGTGAGTTTGCTGGGTGAGTTTGCGGGGTTAGTTTGCTGGGTCACTTTGCTGGGTGAGTTTGCTGGGTCAGTTTGCTTGGTGAGTTTGTTGGGTGAGTTTGCTGGGTGAGTTTGCTGGGTGAGTTGCTGGGTGAGTTTCCTGGGTGAGTTTGCTGGGTGAGTTTGTTGGGTGAGTTTGCTGGGTGAGTTTGCTGGGTGAGTTTGCTGGGTCAGTTTGCTGGGTGAGTTTGTTGGGTGAGTTTGCTGGGTGAGTTTGCTGGGTGAGTTTCCTGGGTCAGTTTGCTGGGTGAGTTTGCTGGGTGAGTTTGTTGGGTGAGTTTGCTGGGTGAGTTTGCTGGGTGAGTTTGCTGGGTGAGTTTGCTGGGTCAGTTTGCTGGGTGAGTTTGTTGGGTGAGTTTGCTGGGTGAGTTTGCTGGGTGAGTTTGCTGGGTGAGTTTGCTGGGTCAGTTTGCTGGGTGAGTTTGCTGGGTCAGTTTGCTGGGTGAGTTTGTTGGGTGAGTTTGCTGGGTGAGTTTGTTGGGTGAGTTTGCTGGGTGAGTTTGCTGGGTCAGTTTGCTGGGTGTGTTTGCTGGGTCAGTTTGCTGGGTGTGTTTGCTGGGTGAGTTTGTTGGGTGAGTTTGTTGGGTGAGTTTGCTGGGTCAGTTTGCTGGGTCAGTTTGTTGGGTGAGTTTGTTGGGTGAGTTTGTTGGGTGAGTTTGCTGGGTGAGTTTGTTGGGTGAGTTTGCTGGGTGAGTTTGCTGGGTCAGTTTGTTGGGTGAGTTTGTTGGGTGAGTTTGTTGGGTGAGTTTGCTGGGTGAGTTTGCTGGGTGAGTTTGCTGGGTCACTTTGCTGGGTGAGTTTGCTGGGTCAGTTTGCTGGGTGAGTTTGTTGGGTGAGTTTGTTGGGTGAGTTTGCTGGGTCAGTTTGTTGGGTGAGTTTGTTGGGTGAGTTTGTTGGGTGAGTTTGTTGGGTGAGTTTGCTGGGTGAGTTTGCTGGGTGAGTTTGCTGGGTGAGTTTGCTGGGTCAGTTTGCTGGGTGAGTTTGCTGGGTGAGTTTGCTGGGTGAGTTTGTTGGGTGAGTTTGCTGGGTGAGTTTGCTGGGTCAGTTTGCTGGGTGAGTTTGTTGTGTGAGTTTGCTGGGTGAGTTTGCTGGGTGAGTTTGCTGGGTCAGTTTGCTGGGTGAGTTTGCTGGGTGAGTTTGTTGGGTCAGTTTGCTGGGTGAGTTTGCTGGGTGAGTTTGCTGGGTGAGTTTGTTGGGTGAGTTTGCTGGGTCAGTTTGTTGGGTGAGTTTGCTGGGTGAGTTTGTTGGGTGAGTTTGCTGGGTGAGTTTGCTGGGTCAGTTTGCTGGGTGTGTTTGCTGGGTCAGTTTGCTGGGTGTGTTTGCTGGGTCAGTTTGCTGGGTGAGTTTGTTGGGTGAGTTTGTTGGGTGAGTTTGCTGGGTCAGTTTGCTGGGTCAGTTTGTTGGGTGAGTTTGTTGGGTGAGTTTGTTGGGTGAGTTTGTTGGGTGAGTTTGCTGGGTGAGTTTGTTGGGTGAGTTTGCTGGGTGAGTTTGCTGGGTCAGTTTGTTGGGTGAGTTTGTTGGGTGAGTTTGTTGGGTGAGTTTGCTGGGTGAGTTTGCTGGGTGAGTTTGCTGGGTCAGTTTGCTGTGTCAGTTTGCTGGGTGAGTTTGCTAGGTGAGTTTGCTGGGTGAGTTTGTTGGGTGAGTTTGCTGGGTGAGTTTGTTGGGTGAGTTTGCTGGGTGAGTTTGTTGGGTGAGTTTGCTGGGTGAGTTTGTTGGGTGAGTTTGCTGCGTGAGTTTGTTGGGTGAGTTTGCTGGGTGAGTTTGCTGGGTGAGTTTGCTGGGTGAGTTTGTTGGGTGAGTTTGCTGGGTGAGTTTGCTGGGTGAGTTTGCTGGGTCAGTTTGTTGGGTGAGTTTGTTGGGTGAGTTTGTTGGGTGAGTTTGCTGGGTGAGTTTGCTGGGTGAGTTTGCTGGGTCAGTTTGCTGGGTCAGTTTGCTGGGTGAGTTTGCTGGGTGAGTTTGCTGGGTGAGTTTGTTGGGTGAGTTTGCTGGGTGAGTTTGTTGGGTGAGTTTGCTGGGTGAGTTTGTTGGGTGAGTTTGCTGGGTGAGTTTGTTGGGTGAGTTTGCTGGGTGAGTTTGTTGGGTGAGTTTGCTGGGTGAGTTTGCTGGGTGAGTTTGCTGGGTGAGTTTGTTGGGTGAGTTTGCTGGGTGAGTTTGCTGGGTCAGTTTGCTGGGTGAGTTTGCTGGGTGAGTTTGCTGGGTGAGTTTGCTGGGTCAGTTTGCTGGGTGAGTTTGTTGGGTGAGTTTGCTGGGTGAGTTTGTTGGGTGAGTTTGCTGGGTGAGTTTGCTGGGTCAGTTTGCTCGGTGAGTTTGCTGGGTCAGTTTGCTGGGAGAGTTTGCTGGGTCAGTTTGCTGGGTGAGTTTGCTGGGTGAGTTTGCTGGGTCAGTTTGCTCGGTGAGTTTGCTGGGTCAGTTTGCTGGGAGAGTTTGCTGGGTCAGTTTGCTGGGTGAGTTTGTTGGGTGAGTTTGCTGGGTGAGTTTGTTGGCTGAGTTTGCTGGGTGAGTTTGCTGGGTGAGTTTGCTGGGTCAGTTTGCTGGGTGAGTTTGCTGGGTGAGTTTGCTGGGTGAGTTTGCTGGGTGAGTTTGCTGGGTGAGTTTGTTGGGTGAGTTTGCTGGGTGAGTTTGCTGGGTGAGTTTGTTGGGTGAGTTTGTTGGGTGAGTTTGCTGGGTGAGTTTGCTGGGTGAGTTTGCTGGGTGAGTTTGCTGGGTGAGTTTGCTGGGTGAGTTTGTTGGGTGAGTTTGCTGGGTGAGTTTGCTGGGTGAGTTTGTTGGGTGAGTTTGCTGGGTGAGTTTGCTGGGTCACTTTGCTGGGTGAGTTTGCTGGGTGAGTTTGCTGGGTGAGTTTGTTGGGTGAGTTTGCCAGGTGAGTTTGCTGGGTGAGTTTGCTGGGTGAGTTTGCTGGGTGAGTTTGCTGGGTCAGTTTGCTGGGTGAGTTTGCTGGGTGAGTTTGTTGGGTGAGTTTGCTGGGTGAGTTTGCTGGGTGAGTTTGCTGGGTCAGTTTGCTGGGTCAGTTTGCTGGCTGAGTTTGCTGGGTGAGATTGCTGGGTGAGTTTGCTGGGTCAGTTTGCTGGGTCAGTTTGTTGGGTGAGTTTGCTGGGTGAGTTTGTTGGGTGAGTTTGCTGGGTGAGTTTGCTGGGTCAGTTTGCTGGGTGAGTTTGCTGGGTCAGTTTGCTGGGTGAGTTTGTTGGGTGAGTTTGTTGGGTGAGTTTGCTGGGTCAGTTTGTTGGGTGAGTTTGTTGGGTGAGTTTGTTGGGTGAGTTTGTTGGGTGAGTTTGCTGGGTGAGTTTGCTGGGTGAGTTTGCTGGGTCAGCTTGCTGGGTCAGTTTGCTGGGTGAGTTTGCTAGGTGAGTTTGCTGGGTGAGTTTGCTGGGTGAGTTTGCTGGGTGAGTTTGCTGGGTGAGTTTGTTGGGTGAGTTTGCTGGGTGAGTTTGTTGGGTGAGTTTGTTGGGTGAGTTTGCTGGGTCAGTTTGTTGGGTGAGTTGTTGGGTGAGTTTGTTGGGTGAGTTTGTTGGGTGGGTTTGTTGGGTGAGTTTGCTGGGTGAGTTTGCTGGGTGAGTTTGTTGGGTGAGTTTGCTGGGTGAGTTTGCTGGGTGAGTTTGCTGGGTGAGTTTGTTGGGTGAGTTTGCTGGGTGAGTTTGCTGTGTGAGTTTGCTGGGTGAGTTTGTTGGGTGAGTTTGCTGGGTGAGTTTGCGGGGTTAGTTTGCTGGGTCACTTTGCTGGGTGAGTTTGCTGGGTCAGTTTGCTTGGTGAGTTTGTTGGGTGAGTTTGCTGGGTGAGTTTGCTGGGTGAGTTGCTGGGTGAGTTTCCTGGGTGAGTTTGCTGGGTGAGTTTGTTGGGTGAGTTTGCTGGGTGAGTTTGCTGGGTGAGTTTGCTGGGTGAGTTTGCTGGGTCAGTTTGCTGGGTGAGTTTGTTGGGTGAGTTTGCTGGGTGAGTTTGCTGGGTGAGTTTCCTGGGTCAGTTTGCTGGGTGAGTTTGCTGGGTGAGTTTGTTGGGTGAGTTTGCTGGGTGAGTTTGCTGGGTGAGTTTGCTGGGTGAGTTTGCTGGGTCAGTTTGCTGGGTGAGTTTGTTGGGTGAGTTTGCTGGGTGAGTTTGCTGGGTGAGTTTGCTGGGTGAGTTTGCTGGGTCAGTTTGCTGGGTGAGTTTGCTGGGTCAGTTTGCTGGGTGAGTTTGTTGGGTGAGTTTGCTGGGTGAGTTTGTTGGGTGAGTTTGCTGGGTGAGTTTGCTGGGTCAGTTTGCTGGGTGTGTTTGCTGGGTCAGTTTGCTGGGTGTGTTTGCTGGGTGAGTTTGTTGGGTGAGTTTGTTGGGTGAGTTTGCTGGGTCAGTTTGCTGGGTCAGTTTGTTGGGTGAGTTTGTTGGGTGAGTTTGTTGGGTGAGTTTGCTGGGTGAGTTTGTTGGGTGAGTTTGCTGGGTGAGTTTGCTGGGTCAGTTTGTTGGGTGAGTTTGTTGGGTGAGTTTGTTGGGTGAGTTTGCTGGGTGAGTTTGCTGGGTGAGTTTGCTGGGTCAGTTTGCTGGGTCAGTTTGCTGGGTGAGTTTGCTAGGTGAGTTTGCTGGGTGAGTTTGCTGGGTGAGTTTGTTGGGTGAGTTTGCTGGGTGAGTTTGTTGGGTGAGTTTGCTGGATGAGTTTGTTGGGTGAGTTTGCTGGGTGAGTTTGTTGGGTGAGTTTGCTGGGTGAGTTTGTTGGGTGAGTTTGCTGGGTGAGTTTGCTGGGTGAGTTTGCTGGGTGAGTTTGTTGGGTGAGTTTGCTGGGTGAGTTTGCTGGGTGAGTTTGCTGGGTGAGTTTGCTGGGTGAGTTTGCTGAGTGAGTTTGCTGGGTGAGTTTGCTGGGTGAGTTTGCTGGGTCAGTTTGCTGGGTCAGTTTGCTGGGTGAGTTTGTTGGGTGAGTTTGCTGGGTCAGTTTGTTGGGTGAGTTTGTTGGGTGAGTTTGTTGGGTGAGTTTGTTGGGTGAGTTTGCTGGGTCAGTTTGTTGGGTCAGTTTGCTGGGTCAGTTTGTTGGGTGAGTTTGCTGGGTGAGTTTGTTGGGTGAGTTTGCTGGGTCAGTTTGTTGGGTGAGTTTGTTGGGTGAGTTTGCTGGGTGAGTTTGCTGGGTGAGTTTGTTGGGTGAGTTTGCTGGGTCAGTTTGTTGGGTGAGTTTGCTGGGTGAGTTTGCTGGGTGAGTTTGTTGGGTGAGTTTGCTGGGTGAGTTTGCTGGGTCAGTTTGCTGGGTGAGTTTGTTGGGTGAGTTTGCTGGGTGAGTTTGCTGGGTCAGTTTGCTGGGTGAGTTTGCTGGGTCAGTTTGTTGGGTGAGTTTGCTGGGTGAGTTTGTTGGGTGAGTTTGCTGGGTGATTTTGCTGGGTCACTTTGCTGGGTGAGTTTGCTGGGTGAGTTTGCTGGGTGAGTTTGTTGGGTGAGTTTGCTGGGTGAGTTTGTTGGGTGAGTTTGTTGGGTGAGTTTGCTGGGTGAGTTTGTTGGGTGAGTTTGCTGGATGAGTTTGCTGGGTCACTTTGCTGGGTGAGTTTGCTGGGTGAGTTTGCTGGGTGAGTTTGCTGGGTGAGATTGTTGGGTGAGTTTGCTGGGTGAGTTTGCTGGGTCAGTTTGCTGGGTGAGTTTGTTGGGTGAGTTTGCTGGGTGAGTTTGCTGGGTGAGTTTGCTGGGTGAGTTTGCTGGGTCAGTTTGCTGGGTGAGTTTGCTGGGTGAGTTTGTTGGGTGAGTTTGCTGGGTGAGTTTGCTGGGTCAGTTTGCTGGGTGAGTTTTCTGGGTGAGTTTGCTGGGTGAGTTTGCTGGGTGAGTTTGCTGGGTGAGTTTGCTGGGTGAGTTTGCTGGGTCAGTTTGCTGGGTGAGTTTGCTGGGTAAGTTTGCTGGGTGAGTTTGCTGGGTCAGTTTGCTGGGTGAGTATGCTGGGTGAGTTTGCTGAGTGAGTTTGCTGGGTCAGTTTGCTGGGTGAGTTTTCTGGGTGAGTTTGCTGGGTGAGTTTGCTGGGTCAGTTTGCTGGGTGAGTTTGTTGGGTGAGTTTGCTGGGTGAGTTTGCTGGGTGAGTTTGCTGGGTCAGTTTGCTGGGTGAGTTTGCTGGGTGAGTTTGTTGGGTGAGTTTGCTGGGTGAGTTTGCTGGGTGAGTTTGCTGGGTGAGTTTGCTGGGTCAGTTTGCTGGGTGAGTTTGTTGGGTGAGTTTGCTGGGTGAGTTTGCTGGGTGAGTTTGCTGGGTCAGTTTGCTGGGTGAGTTTGCTGGGTCAGTTTGCTGGGTGAGTTTGTTGGGTGAGTTTGCTGGGTGAGTTTGTTGGGTGAGTTTGCTGGGTGAGTTTGCTGGGTCAGTTTGCTGGGTGTGTTTGCTGGGTCAGTTTGCTGGGTGTGTTTGCTGGGTCAGTTTGCTGGGTGAGTTTGTTGGGTGAGTTTGTTGGGTGAGTTTGCTGGGTCAGTTTGCTGGGTCAGTTTGTTGGGTGAGTTTGTTGGGTGAGTTTGTTGGGTGAGTTTGCTGGGTGAGTTTGTTGGGTGAGTTTGCTGGGTGAGTTTGCTGGGTCAGTTTGTTGGGTGAGTTTGTTGGGTGAGTTTGTTGGGTGAGTTTGCTGGGTGAGTTTGCTGGGTGAGTTTGCTGGGTCAGTTTGCTGGGTCAGTTTGCTGGGTGAGTTTGCTAGGTGAGTTTGCTGGGTGAGTTTGTTGGGTGAGTTTGCTGGGTGAGTTTGTTGGGTGAGTTTGCTGGGTGAGTTTGTTGGGTGAGTTTGCTGGGTGAGTTTGTTGGGTGAGTTTGCTGGGTGATTTGCTGGGTGAGTTTGTTGGGTGAGTTTGCTGGGTGAGTTTGCTGGGTCAGTTTGCTGGGTGAGTTTGCTGGGTGAGTTTGCTGGGTGAGTTTGCTGGGTGAGTTTGCTGGGTGAGTTTGCTGGGTGAGTTTGCTGGGTGAGTTTGTTGGGTGAGTTTGCTGGGTCAGTTTGTTGGGTGAGTTTGTTGGGTGAGTTTGCTGGGTCAGTTTGTTGGGTCAGTTTGCTGGGTCAGTTTGTTGGGTGAGTTTGCTGGGTCAGTTTGTTGGGTCAGTTTGCTGGGTGAGTTTGCTGGGTCAGTTTGTTGGGTGAGTTTGTTGGGTGAGTTTGCTGGGTGAGTTTGCTGGGTGAGTTTGCTGGGTGAGTTTGTTGGGTGAGTTTGCTGGGTCAGTTTGTTGGGTGAGTTTGCTGGGTCAGTTTGTTGGGTGAGTTTGCTGGGTCAGTTTGCTGGGTGAGTTTGTTGGGTGAGTTTGCTGGGTCAGTTTGTTGGGTGAGTTTGCTGGGTGAGTTTGCTGGGTGAGTTTGTTGGGTGAGTTTGCTGGGTGAGTTTGCTGGGTGAGTTTGTTGGGTGAGTTTGCTGGGTGAGTTTGCTGGGTCAGTTTGCTGGGTGAGTTTGCTGGGTCAGTTTGTTGGGTGAGTTTGCTGGGTGAGTTTGTTGGGTGAGTTTGCTGGGTGATTTTGCTGGGTCACTTTGCTGGGTGAGTTTGCTGGGTGAGTTTGCTGGGTGAGTTTGCTGGGTGAGTTTGCTGGGTGAGTTTGCTGGGTGAGTTTGTTGGGTGAGTTTGCTGGGTGAGTTTGTTGGCTGAGTTTGCTGGGTGAGTTTGCTGGGTGAGTTTGCTGGGTGAGTTTGTTGGGTGAGTTTGCTGGATGAGTTTGCTGGGTCACTTTGCTGGGTGAGTTTGCTGGGTGAGTTTGCTGGGTGAGTTTGCTGGGTGAGATTGTTGGGTGAGTTTGTTGGGTGAGTTTGCTGTGTGAGTTTGCTGGGTGAGTTTGTTGGGTGAGTTTGCTGGGTGAGTTTGCTGGGTGAGTTTGCTGGGTGAGTTTGTTGGGTGAGTTTGCTGGGTGAGTTTGTTGGGTGAGTTTGCTGGGTGAGTTTGCTGGGTGAGTTTGCTGGGTGAGTTTGTTGGGTGAGTTTGCCGGGTGAGTTTGCTGGGTCACTTTGCTGGGTGAGTTTGCTAGGTGAGTTTGTTGGGTGAGTTTGCTGGGTGAGTTTGCTGGGCGAGTTTGCTGGGTGAGTTTGCTGGGTGAGTTTGTTGGGTGAGTTTGCTGGGTGAGTTTGTTGGGTGAGTTTGTTGGGTGAGTTTGCTGGGTGAGTTTGTTGGGTGAGTTTGTTGGGTGAGTTTGCTGGGTCAGTTTGTTGGGTGAGTTTGTTGGGTGAGTTTGTTGGGTGAGTTTGTTGGGTGGGTTTGTTGGGTGAGTTTGCTGGGTGAGTTTGCTGGGTGAGTTTGTTGGGTGAGTTTGCTGGGTGAGTTTGCTGGGTGAGTTTGTTGGGTGAGTTTGCTGGGTGAGTTTGCTGTGTGAGTTTGCTGGGTGAGTTTGTTGGGTGAGTTTGCTGGGTGAGTTTGCGGGGTTAGTTTGCTGGGTCACTTTGCTGGGTGAGTTTGCTGGGTCAGTTTGCTTGGTGAGTTTGTTGGGTGAGTTTGCTGGGTGAGTTTGCTGGGTGAGTTGCTGGGTGAGTTTCCTGGGTGAGTTTGCTGGGTGAGTTTGTTGGGTGAGTTTGCTGGGTGAGTTTGCTGGGTGAGTTTGCTGGGTGAGTTTGCTGGGTCAGTTTGCTGGGTGAGTTTGCTGGGTGAGTTTGTTGGGTGAGTTTGCTGGGTGAGTTTGCTGGGTGAGTTTGCTGGGTGAGTTTGCTGGGTCAGTTTGCTGGGTGAGTTTGTTGGGTGAGTTTGCTGGGTGAGTTTGCTGGGTGAGTTTGCTGGGTGAGTTTGCTGGGTCAGTTTGCTGGGTGAGTTTGCTGGGTCAGTTTGCTGGGTGAGTTTCTTGGGTGAGTTTGCTGGGTGAGTTTGTTGGGTGAGTTTGCTGGGTGAGTTTGCTGGGTCAGTTTGCTGGGTGTGTTTGTTGGGTCAGTTTGCTGGGTGTGTTTGCTGGGTCAGTTTGCTGGGTGAGTTTGTTGGGTGAGTTTGTTGGGTGAGTTTGCTGGGTCAGTTTGCTGGGTCAGTTTGTTGGGTGAGTTTGTTGGGTGAGTTTGTTGGGTGAGTTTGCTGGGTGAGTTTGTTGGGTGAGTTTGCTGGGTGAGTTTGCTGGGTCAGTTTGTTGGGTGAGTTTGTTGGGTGAGTTTGTTGGGTGAGTTTGCTGGGTGAGTTTGCTGGGTGAGTTTGCTGGGTCAGTTTGCTGGGTCAGTTTGCTGGGTCAGTTTGCTGGGTGAGTTTGCTAGGTGAGTTTGCTGGGTGAGTTTGTTGGGTGAGTTTGCTGGGTGAGTTTGTTGGGTGAGTTTGCTGGGTGAGTTTGTTGGGTGAGTTTGCTGGGTGAGTTTGTTGGGTGAGTTTGCTGGGTGAGTTTGTTGGGTGAGTTTGCTGGGTGAGTTTGCTGGGTGAGTTTGCTGGGTGAGTTTGTTGGGTGAGTTTGCTGGGTGAGTTTGCTGGGTGAGTTTGCTGGGTGAGTTTGCTGGGTCAGTTTGCTGGGTCAGTTTGCTGGGTGAGTTTGCTAGGTGAGTTTGCTGGGTCAGTTTGCTGGGTGAGTTTGCTGGGTCAGTTTGCTGGGTGAGTTTGTTGGGTGAGTTTGCTGGGTGAGTTTGCTGGGTGAGTTTGCTGGGTCAGTTTGCTGGGTGAGTTTGCTGGGTGAGTTTGTTGGGTGAGTTTGCTGGGTGAGTTTGCTGGGTGAGTTTGCTGGGTGAGTTTGCTGGGTCAGTTTGCTGGGTGAGTTTGTTGGGTGAGTTTGCTGGGTGAGTTTGCTGGGTGAGTTTGCTGGGTGAGTTTGCTGGGTCAGTTTGCTGGGTGAGTTTGCTGGGTCAGTTTGCTGGGTGAGTTTGTTGGGTGAGTTTGCTGGGTGAGTTTGTTGGGTGAGTTTGCTGCGTGAGTTTGCTGGGTCAGTTTGCTGGGTGTGTTTGTTGGGTCAGTTTGCTGGGTGTGTTTGCTGGGTCAGTTTGCTGGGTGAGTTTGTTGGGTGAGTTTGTTGGGTGAGTTTGCTGGGTCAGTTTGCTGGGTCAGTTTGTTGGGTGAGTTTGTTGGGTGAGTTTGTTGGGTGAGTTTGCTGGGTGAGTTTGTTGGGTGAGTTTGCTGGGTGAGTTTGCTGGGTCAGTTTGTTGGGTGAGTTTGTTGGGTGAGTTTGTTGGGTGAGTTTGCTGGGTGAGTTTGCTGGGTGAGTTTGCTGGGTGAGTTTGCTGGGTCAGTTTGCTGGGTGAGTTTGTTGGGTGAGTTTGCTGGGTGAGTTTGCTGGGTGAGTTTGCTGGGTGAGTTTGCTGGGTCAGTTTGCTGGGTGAGTTTGCTGGGTCAGTTTGCTGGGTGAGTTTGTTGGGTGAGTTTGCTGGGTGAGTTTGTTGGGTGAGTTTGTTGGGTGAGTTTGCTGGGTCAGTTTGCTGGGTCAGTTTGTTGGGTGAGTTTGTTGGGTGAGTTTGTTGGGTGAGTTTGCTGGGTGAGTTTGTTGGGTGAGTTTGCTGGGTGAGTTTGCTGGGTCAGTTTGTTGGGTGAGTTTGTTGGGTGAGTTTGTTGGGTGAGTTTGCTGGGTGAGTTTGCTGGGTGAGTTTGCTGGGTCAGTTTGCTGGGTCAGTTTGCTGGGTCAGTTTGCTGGGTGAGTTTGCTAGGTGAGTTTGCTGGGTGAGTTTGTTGGGTGAGTTTGTTGGGTGAGTTTGCTGGGTGAGTTTGTTGGGTGAGTTTGCTGGGTGAGTTTGTTGGGTGAGTTTGCTGGGTGAGTTTGTTGGGTGAGTTTGCTGGGTGAGTTTGTTGGGTGAGTTTGCTGGGTGAGTTTGCTGGGTGAGTTTGCTGGGTGAGTTTGTTGGGTGAGTTTGCTGGGTGAGTTTGCTGGGTGAGTTTGCTGGGTGAGTTTGCTGGGTGAGTTTGCTGGGTGAGTTTGCTGGGTGAGATTGTTGGGTGAGTTTGTTGGGTGAGTTTGCTGTGTGAGTTTGCTGGGTGAGTTTGTTGGGTGAGTTTGCTGGGTGAGTTTGCTGGGTGAGTTTGCTGGGTGAGTTTGTTGGGTGAGTTTGCTGGGTGAGTTTGTTGGGTGAGTTTGCTGGGTGAGTTTGCTGGGTCAGTTTGTTGGGTGAGTTTGTTGGGTGAGTTTGTTGGGTGAGTTTGCTGGGTGAGTTTGCTGGGTGAGTTTGCTGGGTGAGTTTGCTGGGTCAGTTTGCTGGGTGAGTTTGTTGGGTGAGTTTGCTGGGTGAGTTTGCTGGGTGAGTTTGCTGGGTGAGTTTGCTGGGTCAGTTTGCTGGGTGAGTTTGCTGGGTCAGTTTGCTGGGTGAGTTTGTTGGGTGAGTTTGCTGGGTGAGTTGGTTGGGTGAGTTTGTTGGGTGAGTTTGCTGGGTCAGTTTGCTGGGTCAGTTTGTTGGGTGAGTTTGTTGGGTGAGTTTGTTGGGTGAGTTTGCTGGGTGAGTTTGTTGGGTGAGTTTGCTGGGTGAGTTTGCTGGGTCAGTTTGTTGGGTGAGTTTGTTGGGTGAGTTTGTTGGGTGAGTTTGCTGGGTGAGTTTGCTGGGTGAGTTTGCTGGGTCAGTTTGCTGGGTCAGTTTGCTGGGTCAGTTTGCTGGGTGAGTTTGCTAGGTGAGTTTGCTGGGTGAGTTTGTTGGGTGAGTTTGTTGGGTGAGTTTGCTGGGTGAGTTTGTTGGGTGAGTTTGCTGGGTGAGTTTGTTGGGTGAGTTTGCTGGGTGAGTTTGTTGGGTGAGTTTGCTGGGTGAGTTTGTTGGGTGAGTTTGCTGGGTGAGTTTGCTGGGTGAGTTTGCTGGGTGAGTTTGTTGGGTGAGTTTGCTGGGTGAGTTTGCTGGGTGAGTTTGCTGGGTGAGTTTGCTGGGTGAGTTTGCTGGGTGAGTTTGCTGGGTGAGATTGTTGGGTGAGTTTGTTGGGTGAGTTTGCTGTGTGAGTTTGCTGGGTGAGTTTGTTGGGTGAGTTTGCTGGGTGAGTTTGCTGGGTGAGTTTGCTGGGTGAGTTTGTTGGGTGAGTTTGCTGGGTGAGTTTGTTGGGTGAGTTTGCTGGGTGAGTTTGCTGGGTGAGTTTGCTGGGTGAGTTTGTTGGGTGAGTTTGCCGGGTGAGTTTGCTGGGTCACTTTGCTGGGTGAGTTTGCTAGGTGAGTTTGTTGGGTGAGTTTGCTGGGTGAGTTTGCTGGGTGAGTTTGCTGGGTGAGTTTGCTGGGTGAGTTTGTTGGGTGAGTTTGCTGGGTGAGTTTGTTGGGTGAGTTTGTTGGGTGAGTTTGCTGGGTGAGTTTGTTGGGTGAGTTTGTTGGGTGAGTTTGCTGGGTCAGTTTGTTGGGTGAGTTTGTTGGGTGAGTTTGTTGGGTGAGTTTGTTGGGTGGGTTTGTTGGGTGAGTTTGCTGGGTGAGTTTGCTGGGTGAGTTTGTTGGGTGAGTTTGCTGGGTGAGTTTGCTGGGTGAGTTTGTTGGGTGAGTTTGCTGGGTGAGTTTGCTGTGTGAGTTTGCTGGGTGAGTTTGTTGGGTGAGTTTGCTGGGTGAGTTTGCGGGGTTAGTTTGCTGGGTCACTTTGCTGGGTGAGTTTGCTGGGTCAGTTTGCTTGGTGAGTTTGTTGGGTGAGTTTGCTGGGTGAGTTTGCTGGGTGAGTTGCTGGGTGAGTTTCCTGGGTGAGTTTGCTGGGTGAGTTTGTTGGGTGAGTTTGCTGGGTGAGTTTGCTGGGTGAGTTTGCTGGGTGAGTTTGCTGGGTCAGTTTGCTGGGTGAGTTTGTTGGGTGAGTTTGCTGGGTGAGTTTGCTGGGTGAGTTTGCTGGGTCAGTTTGCTGGGTGAGTTTGCTGGGTGAGTTTGTTGGGTGAGTTTGCTGGGTGAGTTTGCTGGGTGAGTTTGCTGGGTGAGTTTGCTGGGTCAGTTTGCTGGGTGAGTTTGTTGGGTGAGTTTGCTGGGTGAGTTTGCTGGGTGAGTTTGCTGGGTGAGTTTGCTGGGTCAGTTTGCTGGGTGAGTTTGCTGGGTCAGTTTGCTGGGTGAGTTTGTTGGGTGAGTTTGCTGGGTGAGTTTGTTGGGTGAGTTTGCTGGGTGAGTTTGCTGGGTGTGTTTGTTGGGTCAGTTTGTTGGGTCAGTTTGCTGGGTGTGTTTGCTGGGTCAGTTTGCTGGGTGAGTTTGTTGGGTGAGTTTGTTGGGTGAGTTTGCTGGGTCAGTTTGCTGGGTCAGTTTGTTGGGTGAGTTTGTTGGGTGAGTTTGTTGGGTGAGTTTGCTGGGTGAGTTTGTTGGGTGAGTTTGCTGGGTGAGTTTGCTGGGTCAGTTTGCTGGGTCAGTTTGCTGGGTCAGTTTGCTGGGTGAGTTTGCTGGGTGAGTTTGCTGGGTCAGTTTGCTGGGTCAGTTTGCTGGGTCAGTTTGCTGGGTCAGTTTGCTGGGTGAGTTTGCTAGGTGAGTTTGCTGGGTGAGTTTGTTGGGTGAGTTTGCTGGGTGAGTTTGTTGGGTGAGTTTGCTGGGTGAGTTTGTTGGGTGAGTTTGCTGGGTGAGTTTGTTGGGTGAGTTTGCTGGGTGAGTTTGTTGGGTGAGTTTGCTGGGTGAGTTTGCTGGGTGAGTTTGCTGGGTGAGTTTGTTGGGTGAGTTTGCTGGGTGAGTTTGCTGGGTGAGTTTGCTGGGTGAGTTTGCTGGGTCAGTTTGCTGGGTCAGTTTGCTGGGTGAGTTTGCTAGGTGAGTTTGCTGGGTCAGTTTGCTGGGTGAGTTTGCTGGGTCAGTTTGCTGGGTGAGTTTGTTGGGTGAGTTTGCTGGGTGAGTTTGCTGGGTGAGTTTGCTGGGTCAGTTTGCTGGGTGAGTTTGCTGGGTGAGTTTGTTGGGTGAGTTTGCTGGGTGAGTTTGCTGGGTGAGTTTGCTGGGTGAGTTTGCTGGGTCAGTTTGCTGGGTGAGTTTGTTGGGTGAGTTTGCTGGGTGAGTTTGCTGGGTGAGTTTGCTGGGTGAGTTTGCTGGGTCAGTTTGCTGGGTGAGTTTGCTGGGTCAGTTTGCTGGGTGAGTTTGTTGGGTGAGTTTGCTGGGTGAGTTTGTTGGGTGAGTTTGCTGCGTGAGTTTGCTGGGTCAGTTTGCTGGGTGTGTTTGTTGGGTCAGTTTGCTGGGTGTGTTTGCTGGGTCAGTTTGCTGGGTGAGTTTGTTGGGTGAGTTTGTTGGGTGAGTTTGCTGGGTCAGTTTGCTGGGTCAGTTTGTTGGGTGAGTTTGTTGGGTGAGTTTGTTGGGTGAGTTTGCTGGGTGAGTTTGTTGGGTGAGTTTGCTGGGTGAGTTTGCTGGGTCAGTTTGTTGGGTGAGTTTGTTTGGTGAGTTTGTTGGGTGAGTTTGCTGGGTGAGTTTGCTGGGTGAGTTTGCTGGGTGAGTTTGCTGGGTCAGTTTGCTGGGTGAGTTTGTTGGGTGAGTTTGCTGGGTGAGTTTGCTGGGTGAGTTTGCTGGGTCAGTTTGCTGGGTGAGTTTGCTGGGTCAGTTTGCTGGGTGAGTTTGTTGGGTGAGTTTGCTGGGTGAGTTTGTTGGGTGAGTTTGCTGGGTGAGTTTGTTGGGTGAGTTTGCTGGGTGAGTTTGCTGGGTCAGTTTGCTGGGTGTGTTTGTTGGGTCAGTTTGCTGGGTGTGTTTGCTGGGTCAGTTTGCTGGGTGAGTTTGTTGGGTGAGTTTGTTGGGTGAGTTTGCTGGGTCAGTTTGCTGGGTCAGTTTGTTGGGTGAGTTTGTTGGGTGAGTTTGTTGGGTGAGTTTGCTGGGTGAGTTTATTGGGTGAGTTTGCTGGGTGAGTTTGCTGGGTCAGTTTGTTGGGTGAGTTTGTTGGGTGAGTTTGTTGGGTGAGTTTGCTGGGTGAGTTTGCTGGGTGAGTTTGCTGGGTCAGTTTGCTGGGTCAGTTTGCTGGGTCAGTTTGCTGGGTGAGTTTGCTAGGTGAGTTTGCTGGGTGAGTTTGTTGGGTGAGTTTGCTGGGTGAGTTTGTTGGGTGAGTTTGCTGGGTGAGTTTGTTGGGTGAGTTTGCTGGGTGAGTTTGTTGGGTGAGTTTGCTGGGTGAGTTTGTTGGGTGAGTTTGCTGGGTGAGTTTGCTGGGTGAGTTTGCTGGGTGAGTTTGTTGGGTGAGTTTGCTGGGTGAGTTTGCTGGGTGAGTTTGCTGGGTGAGTTTGCTGGGTCAGTTTGCTGGGTGAGTTTGCTGGGTGAGTTTGCTGGGTCAGTTTGCTGGGTGAGTTTGTTGGGTGAGTTTGCTGGGTGAGTTTGCTGGGTGAGTTTGCTGGGTGAGTTTGCTGGGTCAGTTTGCTGGGTGAGTTTGCTGGGTCAGTTTGCTGGGTGAGTTTGTTGGGTGAGTTTGCTGGGTGAGTTTGTTGGGTGAGTTTGCTGCGTGAGTTTGCTGGGTCAGTTTGCTGGGTGTGTTTGTTGGGTCAGTTTGCTGGGTGTGTTTGCTGGGTCAGTTTGCTGGGTGAGTTTGTTGGGTGAGTTTGTTGGGTGAGTTTGCTGGGTCAGTTTGCTGGGTCAGTTTGTTGGGTGAGTTTGTTGGGTGAGTTTGTTGGGTGAGTTTGCTGGGTGAGTTTGTTGGGTGAGTTTGCTGGGTGAGTTTGCTGGGTCAGTTTGTTGGGTGAGTTTGTTGGGTGAGTTTGTTGGGTGAGTTTGCTGGGTGAGTTTGCTGGGTGAGTTTGCTGGGTCAGTTTGCTGGGTCAGTTTGCTGGGTGAGTTTGCTAGGTGAGTTTGCTGGGTGAGTTTGTTGGGTGAGTTTGCTGGGTGAGTTTGTTGGGTGAGTTTGCTGGGTGAGTTTGTTGGGTGAGTTTGCTGGGTGAGTTTGTTGGGTGAGTTTGCTGGGTGAGTTTGTTGGGTGAGTTTGTTGGGTGAGTTTGCTGGGTGAGTTTGCTGGGTGAGTTTGTTGGGTGAGTTTGCTGGGTGAGTTTGCTGGGTGAGTTTGCTGGGTCAGTTTGCTGGGTCAGTTTGCTGGGTGAGTTTGCTAGGTGAGTTTGCTGGGTCAGTTTGCTGGGTCAGTTTGCTGGGTGAGTTTGCTACGTGAGTTTGCTGGGTGAGTTTGCTAGGTGAGTTTGCTGGGTGAGTTTGTTGGGTGAGTTTGCTGGGTGAGTTTGTTGGGTGAGTTTGCTGGGTGAGTTTGTTGGGTGAGTTTGCTGGGTGAGTTTGCTGGGTGAGTTTGCTGGGTGAGTTTGCTGGGTGAGTTTGCTGGGTGAGTTTGCTGGGTGAGTTTGTTGGGTGAGTTTGCTGGGTGAGTTTGTTGGGTGAGTTTGCTGGGTGAGTTTGTTGGGTGAGTTTGCTGGGTGAGTTTGTTGGGTGAGTTTGCTGGGTGAGTTTGTTGGGTGAGTTTGCTGGGTGAGTTTGCTGGGTGAGTTTGCTGGGTGAGTTTGCTGGGTGAGTTTGCTGGGTCAGTTTGCTGGGTGAGTTTGCTGGGTCAGTTTGTTGGGTGAGTTTGTTGGGTGAGTTTGTTGGGTGAGTTTGTTGGGTGAGTTTGCTGGGTCAGCTTGTTGGGTCAGTTTGTTCGGTGAGTTTGCTGGGTGAGTTTGCTGGGTGAGTTTGTTGGGTGAGTTTGCTGGGTGAGTTTGTTGGGTGAGTTTGTTGGGTGAGTTTGCTGGGTGAGTTTGCTGGGTGAGTTTGCTGGGTGAGTTTGTTGGGTGAGTTTGCTGGGTGAGTTTGTTGGATCAGTTTGCTGGGTCAGTTTGCTGGGTGAGTTTGCTGGGTCAGTTTGCTGGGTCAGTTTGCTGGGTGAGTTTGCTGGGTGAGTTTGCTGGGTGAGTTTTTTGGATCAGTTTGCTGGGTGAGTTTGCTGCGTGAGTTTGCTGGGTGAGTTTGTTGGGTGAGTTTGCTGGGTGAGTTTGCTGGGTCAGTTTGCTGGGTGAGTTTGCTGGGTGAGTTTGCTGGGTGAGTTTGTTGGATCAGTTTGCTGGGTCAGTTTGTTGGGTGAGTTTGCTGGGTGAGTTTGCTGGGTCAGTTTGCTGGGTGAGTTTGCTGGGTGAGTTTGCTGGGTGAGTTTGTTGGATCAGTTTGCTGGGTCAGTTTGTTGGGTGAGTTTGCTGGGTCAGTTTGTTGGGTGAGTTTGCTAGGTGAGTTTGCTGGGTGAGTTTGCTGGGTGAGTTTGCTGGGTGAGTTTGTTGGGTGAGTTTGTTGGGTGAGTTTGCTGGGTGAGTTTGTTGGGTGAGTTTGTTGGGTGAGTTTGCTGGGTGAGTTTGCTGGGTGAGTTTGCTGGGTGAGTTTGTTGGGTGAGTTTGTTGGATCAGTTTGCTGGGTCAGTTTGCTGGGTGAGTTTGCTGGGTGAGTTTGCTGGGTGAGTTTGTTGGATCAGTTTGCTGGGTCAGTTTGCTGGGTGAGTTTGCTGGGTGAGTTTGTTGGATCAGTTTGCTGGGTCAGTTTGTTGGGTGAGTTTGTTGGGTGAGTTTGTTGGGTGAGTTTGTTGGGTGAGTTTGCTGGGTCAGTTTGTTGGGTGAGTTTGTTGGGACAGTTTGTTGGGTGAGTTTGTTGGGTGAGTTTGCTGGGTGAGTTTGCTGGGTGAGTTTGTTGGGTGAGTTTGTTGGGTGAGTTTGCTGGGTGAGTTTGTTGGGTGAGTTTGCTGGGTGAGTTTGCTGGGTGAGTTTGTTGGGTGAGTTTGTTGGATCAGTTTGCTGGGTCAGTTTGCTGGGTGAGTTTGCTGGGTGAGTTTGCTGGGTGAGTTTGCTGGGTGAGTTTGTTGGGTGAGTTTGTTGGATCAGTTTGCTGGGTCAGTTTGCTGGGTGAGTTTGCTGGGTGAGTTTGCTGGGTGAGTTTGTTGGATCAGTTTGCTGGGTGAGTTTGCTGGGTCAGTTTGCTGGGTGAGTTTGCTGGGTGAGTTTGTTGGATCAGTTTGTTGGGTGAGTTTGCTGGGTGAGTTTGCTGGGTGAGTTTGCTGGGTCAGTTTGTTGGGTGAGTTTGCTGGGTGAGTTTGTTGGGTGAGTTTGCTGGGTGAGTTTGCTGGGTGAGTTTGTTGGGTGAGTTTGCTGGGTGAGTTTGCTGGGTCAGTTTGCTGGGTGAGTTTGCTGGGTCAGTTTGCTGGGTCAGTTTGTTGGGTGAGTTTGCTGGGTGAGTTTGCTGGGTGAGTTTGCTGGGTGAGTTTGCTGGGTCAGTTTGCTGGGTCAGTTTGCTGGGTCAGTTTGTTGGGTGAGTTTGCTGGGTCAGTTTGCTGGGTGAGTTTGTTGGGTGAGTTTGCTGGGTGAGTTTGCTGGGTCAGTTTGCTGGGTCAGTTTGTTGGGTGAGTTTGCTGGGTGAGTTTGCTGGGTGAGTTTGCTGGGTGAGTTTGCTGGGTCAGTTTGCTGGGTCAGTTTGCTGGGTGAGTTTGTTGGGTGAGTTTGTTGGGTGAGTTTGCTGGGTGAGTTTGCTGGGTCAGTTTGCTGGGTCAGTTTGCTGGGTGAGTTTGTTGGGTGAGTTTGTTGGGTGAGTTTGCTGGGTGAGTTTGCTGGGTGAGTTTGTTGGGTGAGTTTGCTGGGTGAGTTTGCTGGGTCAGTTTGCTGGGTGAGTTTGCTGGGTGAGTTTGTTGGGTGAGTTTGCTGGGTGAGTTTGCTGGGTGAGTTTGTTGGGTGAGTTTGCTGGGTGAGTTTGCTGGGTGAGTTTGCTGGGTGAGTTTGCTGGGTGAGTTTGCTGGGTGAGTTTGTTGGGTGAGTTTGCTGGGTGAGTTTGCTGGGTGAGTTTGCTGGGTGAGTTTGCTGGGTGAGTTGCTGGGTGAGTTTCCTGGGTGAGTTTGCTGGGTGAGTTTGTTGGGTGAGTTTGCTGGGTGAGTTTGCTTGGTGAGTTTGCTGGGTGAGTTTGCTGGGTCAGTTTGCTGGGTGAGTTTGTTGGGTGAGTTTGTTGGGTGAGTTTGCTGGGTGAGTTTGCTGGGTGAGTTTGCTGGGTCAGTTTGCTGGGTCAGTTTGCTGGGTCAGTTTGCTGGGTGAGTTTGCTGGGTCAGTTTGCTGGGTGAGTTTGTTGGGTGAGTTTGTTGGGTGAGTTTGCTGGGTGAGTTTGCTGGGTGAGTTTGCTGGGTCAGTTTGCTGGGTCAGTTTGCTGGGTGAGTTTGTTGGGTGAGTTTGTTGGGTGAGTTTGCTGGGTGAGTTTGCTGGGTGAGTTTGCTGGGTCAGTTTGCTGGGTGAGTTTGCTGGGTGAGTTTGTTGGGTGAGTTTGCTGGGTGAGTTTGCTGGGTGAGTTTGTTGGGTGAGTTTGTTGGGTGAGTTTGCTGGGTGAGTTTGCTGGGTGAGTTTGTTGGGTGAGTTTGTTGGGTGAGTTTGCTGGGTCAGTTTGTTGGGTGAGTTTGTTGGGTGAGTTTGCTGGGTGAGTTTGCTGGGTGAGTTTGCTGGGTGAGTTTGTTGGGTGAGTTTGTTGGATCAGTTTGCTGGGTCAGTTTGCTGGGTGAGTTTGCTGGGTGAGTTTGCTGGGTCAGTTTGCTGGGTGAGTTTGCTGGGTGAGTTTGTTGGATCAGTTTGCTGGGTCAGTTTGCTGGGTGAGTTTGCTGGGTGAGTTTGCTGGGTGTGTTTGCTGGGTCAGTTTGTTGGGTGAGTTTGCTGGGTGAGTTTGTTGGGTGAGTTTGCTGGGTTAGTTTGTTGGGTGAGTTTGTTGGATCAGTTTGCTGGGTCAGTTTGCTGGGTGAGTTTGCTGGGTGAGTTTGCTGGGTGAGTTTGTTGGATCAGTTTGCTGGGTCAGTTTGCTGGGTGAGTTTGCTGGGTGAGTTTGTTGGATCAGTTTGCTGGGTCAGTTTGTTGGGTGAGTTTGCTGGGTGAGTTTGCTGGGTGAGTTTGCTGGGTCAGTTTGTTGGGTGAGTTTGCTGGGTGAGTTTGTTGGGTGAGTTTGCTGGGTGAGTTTGCTGGGTGAGTTTGTTGGGTGAGTTTGCTGGGTGAGTTTGCTGGGTCAGTTTGCTGGGTGAGTTTGCTGGGTCAGTTTGCTGGGTCAGTTTGTTGGGTGAGTTTGCTGGGTGAGTTTGCTGGGTGAGTTTGCTGGGTGAGTTTGCTGGGTCAGTTTGCTGGGTCAGTTTGTTGGGTGAGTTTGCTGGGTCAGTTTGCTGGGTGAGTTTGTTGGGTGAGTGTGCTGGGTGAGTTTGCTGGGTCAGTTTGCTGGGTCAGTTTGTTGGGTGAGTTTGCTGGGTGAGTTTGCTGGGTGAGTTTGCTGGGTCAGTTTGCTGGGTCAGTTTGCTGGGTGAGTTTGTTGGGTGAGTTTGTTGGGTGAGTTTGCTGGGTGAGTTTGCTGGGTGAGTTTGCTGGGTCAGTTTGCTGGGTGAGTTTGTTGGGTGAGTTTGCTGGGTGAGTTTGTTGGGTGAGTTTGCTGGGTGAGTTTGCTGGGTGAGTTTGCTGGGTGAGTTTGCTGGGTGAGTTTGCTGGGTGAGTTTGTTGGGTGAGTTTGCTGGGTGAGTTTGCTGGGTGAGTTTGCTGGGTGAGTTTGCTGGGTGAGTTGCTGGGTGAGTTTCCTGGGTGAGTTTGCTGGGTGAGTTTGTTGGGTGAGTTTGCTGGGTGAGTTTGCTTGGTGAGTTTGCTGGGTGAGTTTGCTGGGTCAGTTTGCTGGGTGAGTTTGTTGGGTGAGTTTGTTGGGTGAGTTTGCTGGGTGAGTTTGCTGGGTCAGTTTGCTGGGTCAGTTTGCTGGGTCAGTTTGCTGGGTGAGTTTGCTGGGTCAGTTTGCTGGGTGAGTTTGTTGGGTGAGTTTGTTGGGTGAGTTTGCTGGGTGAGTTTGCTGGGTGAGTTTGCTGGGTCAGTTTGCTGGGTCAGTTTGCTGGGTGAGTTTGTTGGGTGAGTTTGTTGGGTGAATTTGCTGGGTGAGTTTGCTGGGTGAGTTTGCTGGGTCAGTTTGCTGGGTGAGTTTGCTGGGTGAGTTTGTTGGGTGAGTTTGCTGGGTGAGTTTGCTGGGTGAGTTTGCTGGGTGAGTTTGTTGGGTGAGTTTGCTGGGTGAGTTTGCTGGGTGAGTTTGCTGGGTGAGTTTGCTGGGTGAGTTTGCTGGGTGAGTTTGTTGGGTGAGTTTGCTGGGTGAGTTTGCTGGGTGAGTTTGCTGGGTGAGTTTGCTGGGTGAGTTGCTGGGTGAGTTTCCTGGGTGAGTTTGCTGGGTGAGTTTGTTGGGTGAGTTTGCTGGGTGAGTTTGCTTGGTGAGTTTGCTGGGTGAGTTTGCTGGGTCAGTTTGCTGGGTGAGTTTGCTGGGTGAGTTTGCTGGGTCAGTTTGCTGGGTGAGTTTGCTGGGTGAGTTTGCTGGGTGAGTTGCTGGGTGAGTTTCCTGGGTGAGTTTGCTGGGTGAGTTTGTTGGGTGAGTTTGCTGGGTGAGTTTGCTTGGTGAGTTTGCTGGGTGAGTTTGCTGGGTCAGTTTGCTGGGTGAGTTTGCTGGGTGAGTTTGTTGGGTGAGTTTGCTGGGTGAGTTTGCTGGGTCAGTTTGCTGGGTGTGTTTGTTGGGTCAGTTTGCTGGGTGTGTTTGCTGGGTCAGTTTGCTGGGTGAGTTTGTTGGGTGAGTTTGTTGGGTGAGTTTGCTGGGTCAGTTTGCTGGGTCAGTTTGTTGGGTGAGTTTGTTGGGTGAGTTTGTTGGGTGAGTTTGCTGGGTGAGTTTGTTGGGTGAGTTTGCTGGGTGAGTTTGCTGGGTCAGTTTGCTGGGTCAGTTTGCTGGGTGAGTTTGCTAGGTGAGTTTGCTGGGTGAGTTTGTTGGGTGAGTTTGCTGGGTGAGTTTGTTGGGTGAGTTTGTTGGGTGAGTTTGCTGGGTGAGTTTGTTGGGTGAGTTTGCTGGGTGAGTTTGTTGGGTGAGTTTGCTGGGTGAGTTTGCTGGGTGAGTTTGCTGGGTGAGTTTGTTGGGTGAGTTTGCTGGGTCAGTTTGTTGGGTGAGTTTGTTGGGTGAGTTTGTTGGGTGAGTTTGTTGGGTGAGTTTGCTGGGTGAGTTTGCTGGGTCAGTTTGCTGGGTGAGTTTGCTGGGTGAGTTTGCTGGGTGAGTTTGCTGGGTGAGTTTGCTGGGTGAGTTTGTTGGGTGAGTTTGCTGGGTGAGTTTGTTGGGTGAGTTTGCTGGGTCAGTTTGTTGGGTGAGTTTGTTGGGTGAGTTTGCTGGGTGAGTTTGCTGGGTCAGTTTGCTGGGTGAGTTTGCTGGGTGAGTTTGCTGGGTGAGTTTGCTGGGTGAGTTTGCTGGGTGAGTTTGTTGGGTGAGTTTGCTGGGTGAGTTTGTTGGGTGAGTTTGCTGGGTGAGTTTGCTGGGTCAGTTTGCTGGGTGAGTTTGCTGGGTGAGTTTGCTGGGTGAGTTTGCTGGGTGAGTTTGCTGGGTGAGTTTGCTGGGTCAGTTTGTTGGGTGAGTTTGTTGGGTGAGTTTGCTGGGTGAGTTTGCTGGGTGAGTTTGTTGGGTGAGTTTGCTGGGTGAGTTTGCTGGGTGAGTTTGCTGGGTGAGTTTGCTGGGTGAGTTTGCTGGGTGAGTTTGCTGGGTGAGTTTGCTGGGTGAGTTTGCTGGGTGAGTTTGCTGGGTGAGTTTGTTGGGTGAGTTTGCTGGGTGAGTTTGCTGGGTGAGTTTGTTGGGTGAGTTTGCTGGGTGAGTTTGCTGGGTCAGTTTGCTGGGTGAGTTTGCTGGGTCAGTTTGTTGGGTGAGTTTGCTGGGTGAGTTTGTTGGGTGAGTTTGCTGGGTGAGTTTGCTGGGTCACTTTGCTGGGTGAGTTTGCTGGGTGAGTTTGCTGGGTGAGTTTGTTGGGTGAGTTTGCTGGGTCAGTTTGTTGGGTGAGTTTGCTGGGTGAGTTTGTTGGCTGAGTTTGCTGGGTGAGTTTGTTGGGTGAGTTTGCTGGGTGAGTTTGCTGGGTGAGTTTGCTGGGTGAGTTTGTTGGGTGAGTTTGCTGGATGAGTTTGCTGGGTCACTTTGCTGGGTGAGTTTGCTGGGTGAGTTTGCTGGGTGAGTTTGCTGGGTGAGATTGTTGGGTGAGTTTGCTGGGTGAGTTTGCTGGGTCAGTTTGCTGGGTGAGTTTGTTGGGTGAGTTTGCTGGGTGAGTTTGCTGGGTGAGTTTGCTGGGTGAGTTTGCTGGGTCAGTTTGCTGGGTGAGTTTGCTGGGTGAGTTTGTTGCGTGAGTTTGCTGGGTGAGTTTTGCTGGGTGAGTTTGCTGGGTGAGTTTTCTGGGTGAGTTTGCTGGGTGAGTTTGCTGGGTGAGTTTGCTGGGTGAGTTTGCTGGGTGAGTTTGCTGGGTGAGTTTGCTGGGTCAGTTTGCTGGGTGAGTTTGCTGGGTGAGTTTGCTGGGTGAGTTTGCTGGGTCAGTTTGCTGGGTGAGTATGCTGGGTGAGTTTGCTGAGTGAGTTTGCTGGGTCAGTTTGCTGGGTGAGTTTGCTGGGTCAGTTTGCTGGGTGAGTTTGCTGGGTCAGTTTGCTGGGTGAGTTTGTTGGGTGAGTTTGCTGGGTGAGTTTGTTGGGTGAGTTTGCTGGGTGAGTTTGCTGGGTCAGTTTGCTGGGTGAGTTTGCTGGGTGAGTTTGTTGGGTGAGTTTGCTGGGTGAGTTTGCTGGGTGAGTTTGTTGGGTGAGTTTGCTGGGTGAGTTTGCTGGGTGAGTTTGTTGGGTGAGTTTGTTGGGTGAGTTTGCTGGGTGAGTTTGCTGGGTGAGTTTGTTGGGTGAGTTTGCTGGGTGAGTTTGCTGGGTGAGTTTGCTGGGTGAGTTTGTTGGGTGAGTTTGCTGGGTGAGTTTGTTGGGTGAGTTTGCTGGGTGAGTTTGCTGGGTGAGTTTGCTGGGTGAGTTTGTTGGGTGAGTTTGCCGGGTGAGTTTGCTGGGTCACTTTGCTGGGTGAGTTTGCTAGGTGAGTTTGCTGGGTGAGTTTGCTGGGTGAGTTTGCTGGGTGAGTTTGCTGGGTGAGTTTGTTGGGTGAGTTTGCTGGGTGAGTTTGTTGGGTGAGTTTGTTGGGTGAGTTTGCTGGGTGAGTTTGCTGGGTGAGTTTGCTGGGTGAGTTTGCTGGGTGAGTTTGCTGGGTGAGTTTGCTGGGTGAGTTTGTTGGGTGAGTTTGCTGGGTGAGTTTGCTGGGTGAGTTTGCTGTGTGAGTTTGCTGGGTGAGTTTGCTGGGTCAGTTTGTTTGGGTGAGTTTGCTGGGTGAGTTTGTTGGGTGAGTTTGCTGGGTCACTTTGCTGGGTGAGTTTGTTGGGTGAGTTTGCTGGGTCACTTTGCTGGGTGAGTTTGCTGGGTGAGTTTGCTGGGTCAATTTGCTGGGTGAGTTTGCTGGGTGAGTTTGCTGGGTGAGTTTGCTGGGTGAGTTTGTTGTGTGAGTTTGCTGGGTGAGTTTGCTGGGTCAGTTTGCTGGGTGAGTTTGTTGGGTGAGTTTGCTGGGTGAGTTTGCTGGGTGAGTTTGCTGGGTGAGTTTGCTGGGTCAGTTTGCTGGGTCAGTTTGCTGGGTCAGTTTGCTGGGTGAGTTTGCTGGGTGAGTTTGCTGGGTCAGTTTGCTCGGTGAGTTTGCTGGGTCAGTTTGCTGGGAGAGTTTGCTGGGTCAGTTTGCTGGGTGAGTTTGTTGGGTGAGTTTGCTGGGTGAGTTTGTTGGCTGAGTTTGCTGGGTGAGTTTGCTGGGTGAGTTTGCTGGGTGAGTTTGTTGGGTGAGTTTGCTGGGTGAGTTTGTTGGGTGAGTTTGTTGGCTGAGTTTGCTGGGTGAGTTTGCTGGGTGAGTTTGCTGGGTGAGTTTGTTGGGTGAGTTTGCTGGGTGAGTTTGCTGGGTGAGTTTGCTGGGTGAGTTTGTTGGGTCAGTTTGCTGGGTGAGTTTGCTGGGTCAGTTTGCTGGGTGAGTTTGCTGGGTGAGTTTGCTGGGTGAGTTTGCTGGGTGAGTTTGCTGGGTGAGTTTGTTGGGTGAGTTTGCTGGGTGAGTTGGTTGGGTGAGTTTGTTGGGTGAGTTTGCTGGGTAAGTTTGCTGGGTGAGTTTGTTGGGTGAGTTTGCTGGGTGAGTTTGCTGGGTGAGTTTGTTGGGTGAGTTTGCTGGGTGAGTTTGCTGGGTGAGTTTGTTGGGTGAGTTTGCTGGGTGAGTTTGCTGGGTCACTTTGCTGGGTGAGTTTGCTGGATGAGTTTGCTGGGTCAGTTTGCTGGGTGAGTTTGTTGGGTGAGTTTGCTGGGTGAGTTTGCTGGGTGAGTTTGTTGGGTGAGTTTGTTGGGTGAGTTTGCTGGGTGAGTTTGCTGGGTGAGTTTGTTGGGTGAGTTTGCTGGGTGAGTTTGCTGGGTGAGTTTGCTGGGTGAGTTTGTTGGGTGAGTTTGCTGGGTGAGTTTGTTGGGTGAGTTTGCTGGGTGAGTTTGCTGGGTGAGTTTGCTGGGTGAGTTTGTTGGGTGAGTTTGCCGGGTGAGTTTGCTGGGTCACTTTGCTGGGTGAGTTTGCTAGGTGAGTTTGTTGGGTGAGTTTGCTGGGTGAGTTTGCTGGGTGAGTTTGCTGGGTGAGTTTGCTGGGTGAGTTTGTTGGGTGAGTTTGCTGGGTGAGTTTGTTGGGTGAGTTTGCTGGGTGAGTTTGCTGGGTGAGTTTGTTGGGTGAGTTTGCTGGGTGAGTTTGCTGGGTGAGTTTGCTGGGTGAGTTTGTTGGGTGAGTTTGCTGGGTGAGTTTGCTGGGTGAGTTTGCTGTGTGAGTTTGCTGGGTGAGTTTGCTGGGTCAGTTTGTTGGGTGAGTTTGCTGGGTGAGTTTGTTGGGTGAGTTTGCTGGGTCACTTTGCTGGGTGAGTTTGTTGGGTGAGTTTGCTGGGTCACTTTGCTGGGTGAGTTTGCTGGGTGAGTTTGCTGGGTCAATTTGCTGGGTGAGTTTGCTGGGTGAGTTTGCTGGGTGAGTTTGCTGGGTGAGTTTGTTGTGTGAGTTTGCTGGGTGAGTTTGCTGGGTCAGTTTGCTGGGTGAGTTTGTTGGGTGAGTTTGCTGGGTGAGTTTGCTGGGTGAGTTTGCTGGGTGAGTTTGCTGGGTGAGTTTGTTGGGTGAGTTTGTTGGGTGAGTTTGCTGGGTGAGTTTGCTGGGTGAGTTTGTTGGGTGAGTTTGCTGGGTGAGTTTGCTGGGTGAGTTTGCTGGGTGAGTTTGTTGGGTGAGTTTGCTGGGTGAGTTTGTTGGGTGAGTTTGCTGGGTGAGTTTGCTGGGTGAGTTTGCTGGGTGAGTTTGTTGGGTGAGTTTGCCGGGTGAGTTTGCTGGGTCACTTTGCTGGGTGAGTTTGCTAGGTGAGTTTGTTGGGTGAGTTTGCTGGGTGAGTTTGCTGGGTGAGTTTGCTGGGTGAGTTTGCTGGGTGAGTTTGTTGGGTGAGTTTGCTGGGTGAGTTTGTTGGGTGAGTTTGTTGGGTGAGTTTGCTGGGTGAGTTTGCTGGGTGAGTTTGCTGGGTGAGTTTGCTGGGTGAGTTTGCTGGGTGAGTTTGTTGGGTGAGTTTGCTGGGTGAGTTTGCTGGGTGAGTTTGCTGTGTGAGTTTGCTGGGTGAGTTTGCTGGGTCAGTTTGTTTGGGTGAGTTTGCTGGGTGAGTTTGTTGGGTGAGTTTGCTGGGTCACTTTGCTGGGTGAGTTTGTTGGGTGAGTTTGCTGGGTCACTTTGCTGGGTGAGTTTGCTGGGTGAGTTTGCTGGGTCAATTTGCTGGGTGAGTTTGCTGGGTGAGTTTGCTGGGTGAGTTTGCTGGGTGAGTTTGTTGTGTGAGTTTGCTGGGTCAGTTTGCTGGGTCAGTTTGCTGGGTGAGTTTGTTGGGTGAGTTTGCTGGGTGAGTTTGCTGGGTGAGTTTGCTGGGTGAGTTTGCTGGGTCAGTTTGCTGGGTGAGTTTGCTGGGTGAGTTTGCTGGGTGAGTTTGTTGGGTGAGTTTGCTGGGTGAGTTTGCTGGGTGAGTTTGCTGGGTGAGTTTGCTGGGTGAGTTTGCTGGGTCAGTTTGCTGGGTGAGTTTGTTGGGTGAGTTTGCTGGGTGAGTTTGCTGGGTCAGTTTGCTCGGTGAGTTTGCTGGGTCAGTCTGCTGGGAGAGTTTGCTGGGTCAGTTTGCTGGGTGAGTTTGCTGAGTGAGTTTGCTGGGTCAGTTTGCTCGGTGAGTTTGCTGGGTCAGTTTGCTGGGAGAGTTTGCTGGGTCAGTTTGCTGGGTGAGTTTGTTGGGTGAGTTTGCTGGGTGAGTTTGTTGGCTGAGTTTGCTGGGTGAGTTTGCTGGGTGAGTTTGCTGGGTGAGTTTGTTGGGTGAGTTTGCTGGGTGAGTTTGCTGGGTGAGTTTGTTGGGTCAGTTTGCTGGGTGAGTTTGCTGGGTCAGTTTGCTGGGTGAGTTTGCTGGGTGAGTTTGCTGGGTGAGTTTGCTGGGTGAGTTTGCTGGGTGAGTTTGTTGGGTGAGTTTGCTGGGTGAGTTTGTTGGGTGAGTTTGTTGGGTGAGTTTGCTGGGTGAGTTTGCTGGGTGAGTTTGTTGGGTGAGTTTGCTGGGTGAGTTTGCTGGGTGAGTTTGTTGGGTGAGTTTGCTGGGTGAGTTTGCTGGGTGAGTTTGTTGGGTGAGTTTGCTGGGTGAGTTTGCTGGGTCACTTTGCTGGGTGAGTTTGCTGGGTGAGTTTGCTGGGTCAGTTTGCTGGGTGAGTTTGTTGGGTGAGTTTGCTGGGTGAGTTTGCTGGGTGAGTTTGTTGGGTGAGTTTGTTGGGTGAGTTTGCTGGGTGAGTTTGCTGGGTGAGTTTGTTGGGTGAGTTTGCTGGGTGAGTTTGCTGGGTGAGTTTGTTGGGTGAGTTTGCTGGGTGAGTTTGTTGGGTGAGTTTGCTGGGTGAGTTTGCTGGGTGAGTTTGCTGGGTGAGTTTGTTGGGTGAGTTTGCCGGGTGAGTTTGCTGGGTCACTTTGCTGGGTGAGTTTGCTAGGTGAGTTTGTTGGGTGAGTTTGCTGGGTGAGTTTGCTGGGTGAGTTTGCTGGGTGAGTTTGCTGGGTGAGTTTGCTGGGTGAGTTTGTTGGGTGAGTTTGCTGGGTGAGTTTGTTGGGTGAGTTTGTTGGGTGAGTTTGCTGGGTGAGTTTGCTGGGTGAGTTTGTTGGGTGAGTTTGCTGGGTGAGTTTGCTGGGTGAGTTTGCTGGGTGAGTTTGTTGGGTGAGTTTGCTGGGTGAGTTTGCTGGGTGAGTTTGCTGTGTGAGTTTGCTGGGTGAGTTTGCTGGGTCAGTTTGTTGGGTGAGTTTGCTGGGTGAGTTTGTTGGGTGAGTTTGCTGGGTCACTTTGCTGGGTGAGTTTGTTGGGTGAGTTTGCTGGGTCACTTTGCTGGGTGAGTTTGCTGGGTGAGTTTGCTGGGTCAATTTGCTGGGTGAGTTTGCTGGGTGAGTTTGCTGGGTGAGTTTGCTCGGTGAGTTTGTTGTGTGAGTTTGCTGGGTGAGTTTGCTGGGTCAGTTTGCTGGGTGAGTTTGTTGGGTGAGTTTGCTGGGTGAGTTTGCTGGGTGAGTTTGCTGGGTCAGTTTGCTGGGTCAGTTTGCTGGGTCAGTTTGCTGGGTGAGTTTGCTGGGTGAGTTTGTTGGGTGAGTTTGCTGGGTGAGTTTGCTGGGTGAGTTTGCTGGGTGAGTTTGCTGGGTGAGTTTGCTGGGTCAGTTTGCTGGGTGAGTTTGTTGGGTGAGTTTGCTGGGTGAGTTTGCTGGGTCAGTTTGCTCGGTGAGTTTGCTGGGTCAGTCTGCTGGGAGAGTTTGCTGGGTCAGTTTGCTGGGTGAGTTTGCTGGGTGAGTTTGCTGGGTCAGTTTGCTCGGTGAGTTTGCTGGGTCAGTTTGCTGGGAGAGTTTGCTGGGTCAGTTTGCTGGGTGAGTTTGTTGGGTGAGTTTGCTGGGTGAGTTTGTTGGCTGAGTTTGCTGGGTGAGTTTGCTGGGTGAGTTTGCTGGGTGAGTTTGTTGGGTGAGTTTGCTGGGTGAGTTTGCTGGGTGAGTTTGTTGGGTCAGTTTGCTGGGTGAGTTTGCTGGGTCAGTTTGCTGGGTGAGTTTGCTGGGTGAGTTTGCTGGGTGAGTTTGCTGGGTGAGTTTGCTGGGTGAGTTTGTTGGGTGAGTTTGCTGGGTGAGTTTGTTGGGTGAGTTTGTTGGGTGAGTTTGCTGGGTGAGTTTGCTGGGTGAGTTTGTTGGGTGAGTTTGCTGGGTGAGTTTGCTGGGTGAGTTTGTTGGGTGAGTTTGCTGGGTGAGTTTGCTGGGTGAGTTTGTTGGGTGAGTTTGCTGGGTGAGTTTGCTGGGTCACTTTGCTGGGTGAGTTTGCTGGGTGAGTTTGCTGGGTGAGTTTGCTGGGTGAGTTTGTTGGGTGAGTTTGCCGGGTGAGTTTGCTGGGTGAGTTTGCTGGGTGAGTTTGCTGGGTGAGTTTGCTGGGTCAGTTTGCTGGGTGAGTTTGCTGGGTGAGTTTGTTGGGTGAGTTTGCTGGGTGAGTTTGCTGGGTGAGTTTGCTGGGTGAGTTTGCTGGGTGAGTTGCTGGGTCAGTTTGCTGGCTGAGTTTGCTGGGTGAGTTTGCTGGGTGAGTTTGCTGGGTCAGTTTGTTGGGTAAGTTTGCTGGGTGAGTTTGTTGGGTGAGTTTGCTGGGTGAGTTTGCTGGGTCAGTTTGCTGGGTGAGTTTGCTGGGTCAGTTTGCTGGGTGAGTTTGTTGGGTGAGTTTGTTGGGTGAGTTTGCTGGGTCAGTTTGTTGGGTGAGTTTGTTGGGTGAGTTTGTTGGGTGAGTTTGTTGGGTGAGTTTGCTGGGTGAGTTTGCTGGGTGAGTTTGCTGGGTCAGCTTGCTGGGTCAGTTTGCTGGGTGAGTTTGCTAGGTGAGTTTGCTGGGTGAGTTTGCTGGGTGAGTTTGCTGGGTGAGTTTGCTGGGTGAGTTTGTTGGGTGAGTTTTCTGGGTGAGTTTGTTGGGTGAGTTTGTTGTGTGAGTTTGCTGGGTCAGTTTGTTGGGTGAGTTTGTTGGGTGAGTTTGTTGGGTGAGTTTGTTGGGTGAGTTTGTTGGGTGAGTTTGCTGGGTGAGTTTGCTGGGTGAGTTTGTTGGGTGAGTTTGCTGGGTGAGTTTGCTGGGTGAGTTTGCTGGGTGAGTTTGTTGGGTGAGTTTGCTGGGTGAGTTTGCTGGGTCAGTTTGTTGGGTGAGTTTGCTGGATGAGTTTGTTGTGTGAGTTTGCTGGGAGAGTTTGCTGGGTGAGTTTGTTGGGTGAGTTTGCTGGGTGAGTTTGCTGGGTGAGTTTGTTGGGTGAGTTTGCTGGGTGAGTTTGCTGTGTGAGTTTGCTGGGTGAGTTTGTTGGGTGAGTTTGCTGGGTGAGTTTGCGGGGTTAGTTTGCTGGGTCACTTTGCTGGGTGAGTTTGCTGGGTCAGTTTGCTGGGTGAGTTTGTTGGGTGAGTTTGTTGGGTGAGTTTGCTGGGTGAGTTTGTTGGGTGAGTTTGTTGGGTGAGTTTGCTGGGTGAGTTTGCTGGGTCAGTTTGCTGGGTGAGTTTGCTGGGTCAGTTTGCTGGGTGAGTTTGTTGGGTGAGTTTGCTGGGTGAGTTTGCTGGGTGAGTTTGCTGGGTCAGTTTGCTGGGAGAGTTTGCTGGGTGAGTTTGTTGGGTGAGTTTGCTGGGTGAGTTTGCTGGGTGAGTTTGCTGGGTGAGTTTGCTGGGTGAGTTTGCTGGGTCAGTTTGTTGGGTGACTTTGCTGGGTGAGTTTGTTGGGTGAGTTTGCTGGGTGAGTTTGCTGGGTCAGTTTGCTGGGTGTGTTTGCTGGGTCAGTTTGCTGGGTGTGTTTGCTGGGTCAGTTTGCTGGGTGAGTTTGTTGGGTGAGTTTGTTGGGTGAGTTTGCTGGGTCAGTTTGCTGGGTCAGTTTGTTGGGTGAGTTTGTTGGGTGAGTTTGTTGGGTGAGTTTGTTGGGTGAGTTTGCTGGGTGAGTTTGTTGGGTGAGTTTGCTGGGTGAGTTTGCTGGGTCAGTTTGTTGGGTGAGTTTGTTGGGTGAGTTTGTTGGGTGAGTTTGCTGGGTGAGTTTGCTGGGTGAGTTTGCTGGGTCAGTTTGCTGTGTCAGTTTGCTGGGTGAGTTTGCTAGGTGAGTTTGCTGGGTGAGTTTGTTGGGTGAGTTTGCTGGGTGAGTTTGTTGGGTGAGTTTGCTGGGTGAGTTTGTTGGGTGAGTTTGCTGGGTGAGTTTGTTGGGTGAGTTTGCTGGGTGAGTTTGTTGGGTGAGTTTGCTGGGTGAGTTTGCTGGGTGAGTTTGCTGGGTGAGTTTGTTGGGTGAGTTTGCTGGGTGAGTTTGCTGGGTGAGTTTGCTGGGTCAGTTTGTTGGGTGAGTTTGTTGGGTGAGTTTGTTGGGTGAGTTTGCTGGGTGAGTTTGCTGGGTGAGTTTGCTGGGTCAGTTTGCTGGGTCAGTTTGCTGGGTGAGTTTGCTAGGTGAGTTTGCTGGGTGAGTTTGTTGGGTGAGTTTGCTGGGTGAGTTTGTTGGGTGAGTTTGCTGTTTGAGTTTGTTGGGTGAGTTTGCTGGGTGAGTTTGTTGGGTGAGTTTGCTGGGTGAGTTTGTTGGGTGAGTTTGCTGGGTGAGTTTGCTGGGTGAGTTTGCTGGGTGACTTTGTTGGGTGAGTTTGCTGGGTGAGTTTGCTGGGTCAGTTTGCTGGGTGAGTTTGCTGGGTGAGTTTGCTGGGTGAGTTTGCTGGGTGAGTTTGCTGGGTGAGTTTGCTGGGTGAGTTTGCTGGGTCAGTTTGCTGGGTGAGTTTGTTGGGTGAGTTTGCTGGGTCAGTTTGTTGGGTGAGTTTGTTGGGTGAGTTTGTTGGGTGAGTTTGCTGGGTCAGTTTGTTGGGTGAGTTTGCTGGGTCAGTTTGTTGGGTGAGTTTGCTGGGTGAGTTTGTTGGGTGAGTTTGCTGGGTCAGTTTGTTGGGTGAGTTTGTTGGGTGAGTTTGTTGGGTGAGTTTGCTGGGTGAGTTTGCTGGGTGAGTTGGTTGGGTGAGTTTGCTGGGTCAGTTTGTTGGGTGAGTTTGCTGGGTGAGTTTGCTGGGTGAGTTTGTTGGGTGAGTTTGCTGGGTGAGTTTGCTGGGTGAGTTTGTTGGGTGAGTTTGCAGGGTGAGTTTGCTGGGTCAGTTTGCTGGGTGAGTTTGCTGGGTCAGTTTGTTGGGTGAGTTTGCTGGGTGAGTTTGTTGGGTGAGTTTGCTGGGTGAGTTTGTTGGGTGAGTTTGCTGGGTGAGTTTGCTGGGTCACTTTGCTGGGTGAGTTTGCTGGGTGAGTTTGCTGGGTGAGTTTGCTGGGTGAGTTTGTTGGGTGAGTTTGCTGGGTGAGTTTGTTGAGTGAGTTTGCTGGGTGAGTTTGCTGGGTGAGTTTGCTGGGTGAGTTTGTTGGGTGAGTTTGCTGGGTGAGTTTGCTGGGTCTCTTTGCTGGGTGAGTTTGCTGGGTGAGTTTGCTGGGTGAGTTTGCTGGGTGAGTTTGTTGGGTGAGTTTGCTGGGTGAGTTTGCTGGGTCAGTTTGCTGGGTGAGTTTGTTGGGTGAATTTGCTGGGTGAGTTTGCTGGGTGAGTTTGCTGGGTGAGTTTGCTGGGTCAGTTTGCTGGGTGAGTTTGCTGGGTGAGTTTGTTGGGTGAGTTTGCTGTGTGAGTTTGCTGGGTCAGTTTGCTGGGTGAGTTTTCTGGGTGAGTTTGCTGGGTGAGTTTGCTGGGTGAGTTTGCTGGGTGAGTTTGCTGGGTGAGTTTGCTGGGTGAGTTTGCTGGGTGAGTTTGCTGGGTGAGTTTGCTGGGTCAGTTTGCTGGGTGAGTTTGTTGGGTGAGTTTGCTGGGTGAGTTTGTTGGGTGAGTTTGTTGGGTGAGTTTGCTGGGTCAGTTTGTTGGGTGAGTTTGTTGGGTGAGTTTGCTGGGTCAGTTTGTTGGGTGAGTTTGTTGGGTGAGTTTGCTGGGTGAGTTTGCTGGGTCAGTTTGTTGGGTGAGTTTGTTGGGTGAGTTTGTTGGGTGAGTTCGTTGGGTTTGCTGGGTCAGTTTGCTGGGTGAGTTTGCTGGGTGAGTTTGCTGGGTGAGTTTGTTAGGTGAGTTTGCTGGGTCAGTTTGCTGGGTGAGTTTGCTGGGTGAGTTTGCTGGGTGAGTTTGCTGGGTGAGTTTGCTGGGTCAGTTTGTTGGGTGAGATTGCTGGGTGAGTTTGCTGGGTGAGTTTGCTGGGTGAGTTTGCTGGGTGAGTTTGCTGCGTCAGTTTGCTGGGTGAGTTTGCTGGGTGAGTTTGCTGGGTGAGTTTGCTGGGTGAGTTTGCTGGGTGAGTTTGCTGGGTGAGTTTCATGGGTGAGTTTGCTCGGTGAGTTTGCTGGGTGAGTTTGCTGGGTGAGTTTGCTGGGTGAGTTTGTTGGGTGAGTTTGCTGGGTGAGTTTGCTGGGTGAGTTTGCTGGGTGAGTTTGTTGGGTCAGTTTGCTGGGTCAGTTTGCTGGGTGAGTTTGCTGGGTGAGTTTGCTGGGTGAGTTTGCTGGGTGAGTTTGCTGGGTCAGTTTGCTGGGTGAGTTTGTTGGGTCAGTTTGCTGGGTCAGTTTGCTGGGTGAGTTTGCTGGGTGAGTTTGCTCGGTGAGTTTGCTGGGTGAGTTTGCTGGGTGAGTTTGCTGGGTGAGTTTGCTGGGTGAGTTTGCTGGGTGAGTTTGTTGGGTCAGTTTGCTGGGTCAGTTTGCTGGGTGAGTTTGCTGGGTGAGTTTGCTGGGTGAGTTTGCTGGGTGAGTTTGCTCGGTGAGTTTGCTGGGTGCGTTTGCTGGGTGTGTTTGCTGGGTGAGTTTGCTGGGTGAGTTTGCTCGGTGAGTTTGCTGGGTGAGTTTGCTGGCTGAGTTTGCTGGGTGAGTTTGCTGGGTGAGTTTGCTGTGTGAGTTTGCTGGGTCAGTTTGCTGGGTCAGTTTGTTGGGTGAGTTTGCTGGGTGAGTTTGTTGGGTGAGTTTGCTGGGTCAGTTTGTTGGGTGAGTTTGTTGGGTGGGTTTGTTGGGTGAGTTTGCTGGGTGAGTTTGCTGGGTGAGTTTGTTGGGTGAGTTTGCTGGGTCAGTTTGTTGGGTGAGTTTGCTGGGTGAGTTTGCTGGGTGAGTTTGTTGGGTGAGTTTGCTGTGTGAGTTTGCTGGGTGAGTTTGTTGGGTGAGTTTGCTGGGTGAGTTTGCTGGGTCAGTTTGCTGGGTGAGTTTGTTGGGTGAGTTTGCTGGGTGAGTTTGCTGGGTGAGTTTGTTGGGTGAGTTTGCTGGGTGAGTTTGTTGGGTGAGTTTGTTGGGTGAGTTTGCTGGGTGAGTTTGCTGGGTGAGTTTGTTGGGTGAGTTTGCTGGGTGAGTTTGCTGGGTGAGTTTGCTGGGTGAGTTTGTTGGGTGAGTTTGCTGGGTGAGTTTGCTGGGTGAGTTTGCTGTGTGAGTTTGCTGGGTGAGTTTGCTGGGTCAGTTTGTTGGGTGAGTTTGCTGGGTGAGTTTGTTGGGTGAGTTTGCTGGGTCACTTTGCTGGGTGAGTTTGTTGGGTGAGTTTGCTGGGTCACTTTGCTGGGTGAGTTTGCTGGGTGAGTTTGCTGGGTCAATTTGCTGGGTGAGTTTGCTGGGTGAGTTTGCTGGGTGAGTTTGCTCGGTGAGTTTGTTGTGTGAGTTTGCTGGGTGAGTTTGCTGGGTCAGTTTGCTGGGTGAGTTTGTTGGGTGAGTTTGCTGGGTGAGTTTGCTGGGTGAGTTTGCTGGGTGAGTTTGCTGGGTCAGTTTGCTGGGTCAGTTTGCTGGGTGAGTTTGCTGGGTGAGTTTGTTGGGTGAGTTTGCTGGGTGAGTTTGCTGGGTGAGTTTGCTGGGTGAGTTTGCTGGGTGAGTTTGCTGGGTCAGTTTGCTGGGTGAGTTTGTTGGGTGAGTTTGCTGGGTGAGTTTGCTGGGTCAGTTTGCTCGGTGAGTTTGCTGGGTCAGTCTGCTGGGAGAGTTTGCTGGGTCAGTTTGCTGGGTGAGTTTGCTGGGTGAGTTTGCTGGGTCAGTTTGCTCGGTGAGTTTGCTGGGTCAGTTTGCTGGGAGAGTTTGCTGGGTCAGTTTGCTGGGTGAGTTTGTTGGGTGAGTTTGCTGGGTGAGTTTGTTGGCTGAGTTTGCTGGGTGAGTTTGCTGGGTGAGTTTGTTGGGTCAGTTTGCTGGGTGAGTTTGCTGGGTCAGTTTGCTGGGTGAGTTTGCTGGGTGAGTTTGCTGGGTGAGTTTGCTGGGTGAGTTTGCTGGGTGAGTTTGTTGGGTGAGTTTGCTGGGTGAGTTTGTTGGGTGAGTTTGTTGGGTGAGTTTGCTGGGTGAGTTTGCTGGGTGAGTTTGTTGGGTGAGTTTGCTGGGTGAGTTTGCTGGGTGAGTTTGTTGGGTGAGTTTGCTGGGTGAGTTTGCTGGGTGAGTTTGTTGGGTGAGTTTGCTGGGTGAGTTTGCTGGGTCACTTTGCTGGGTGAGTTTGCTGGGTGAGTTTGCTGGGTGAGTTTGCTGGGTGAGTTTGTTGGGTGAGTTTGCCGGGTGAGTTTGCTGGGTGAGTTTGCTGGGTGAGTTTGCTGGGTGAGTTTGCTGGGTCAGTTTGCTGGGTGAGTTTGCTGGGTGAGTTTGTTGGGTGAGTTTGCTGGGTGAGTTTGCTGGGTGAGTTTGCTGGGTGAGTTTGCTGGGTGAGTTGCTGGGTCAGTTTGCTGGCTGAGTTTGCTGGGTGAGTTTGCTGGGTGAGTTTGCTGGGTGAGTTTGCTGGGTCAGTTTGTTGGGTAAGTTTGCTGGGTGAGTTTGTTGGGTGAGTTTGCTGGGTGAGTTTGCTGGGTCAGTTTGCTGGGTGAGTTTGCTGGGTCAGTTTGCTGGGTGAGTTTGTTGGGTGAGTTTGTTGGGTGAGTTTGCTGGGTCAGTTTGTTGGGTGAGTTTGTTGGGTGAGTTTGTTGGGTGAGTTTGTTGGGTGAGTTTGCTGGGTGAGTTTGCTGGGTCAGTTTGCTGGGTCAGCTTGCTGGGTCAGTTTGCTGGGTGAGTTTGTTGGGTGAGTTTGTTGGGTGAGTTTGCTGGGTCAGTTTGTTGGGTGAGTTTGCTAGGTGAGTTTGCTGGGTGAGTTTGCTGGGTGAGTTTGCTGGGTGAGTTTGCTGGGTGAGTTTGTTGGGTGAGTTTGCTGGGTGAGTTTGTAGCGTGAGTTTGTTGGGTGAGTTTGCTGTGTCAGTTTGTTGGGTGAGTTTGTTGGGTGAGTTTGTTGGGTGAGTTTGTTGGGTGAGTTTGTTGGGTGAGTTTGCTGGGTGAGTTTGCTGGGTGAGTTTGTTGGGTGAGTTTGCTGGGTGAGTTTGCTGGGTGAGTTTGCTGGGTGAGTTTGTTGGGTGAGTTTGCTGGGTGAGTTTGCTGGGTCAGTTTGTTGGGTGAGTTTGCTGGATGAGTTTGTTGTGTGAGTTTGCTGGGAGAGTTTGCTGGGTGAGTTTGTTGGGTGAGTTTGCTGGGTGAGTTTGCTGGGTGAGTTTGTTGGGTGAGTTTGCTGGGTGAGTTTGCTGTGTGAGTTTGCTGGGTGAGTTTGTTGGGTGAGTTTGCTGGGTGAGTTTGCGGGGTTAGTTTGCTGGGTCACTTTGCTGGGTGAGTTTGCTGGGTCAGTTTGCTGGGTGAGTTTGTTGGGTGAGTTTGTTGGGTGAGTTTGCTGGGTGAGTTTGTTGGGTGAGTTTGTTGGGTGAGTTTGCTGGGTGAGTTTGCTGGGTCAGTTTGCTGGGTGAGTTTGCTGGGTCAGTTTGCTGGGTGAGTTTGTTGGGTGAGTTTGCTGGGTGAGTTTGCTGGGTGAGTTTGCTGGGTCAGTTTGCTGGGTGAGTTTGCTGGGTGAGTTTGTTGGGTGAGTTTGCTGGGTGAGTTTGCTGGGTCAGTTTGCTGGGTGAGTTTGTTGGGTGAGTTTGCTGGGTGAGTTTGCTGGGTGAGTTTGCTGGGTCAGTTTGTTGGGTGACTTTGCTGGGTGAGTTCGTTGGGTGAGTTTGCTGGGTGAGTTTGCTGGGTCAGTTTGCTGGGTGTGTTTGCTGGGTCAGTTTGCTGGGTGTGTTTGCTGGGTCAGTTTGCTGGGTGAGTTTGTTGGGTGAGTTTGTTGGGTGAGTTTGCTGGGTCAGTTTGCTGGGTCAGTTTGTTGGGTGAGTTTGTTGGGTGAGTTTGTTGGGTGAGTTTGTTGGGTGAGTTTGCTGGGTGAGTTTGTTGGGTGAGTTTGCTGGGTGAGTTTGCTGGGTCAGTTTGTTTGGTGAGTTTGTTGGGTGAGTTTGTTGGGTGAGTTTGCTGGGTGAGTTTGCTGGGTGAGTTTGCTGGGTCAGTTTGCTGTGTCAGTTTGCTGGGTGAGTTTGCTAGGTGAGTTTGCTGGGTGAGTTTGTTGGGTGAGTTTGCTGGGTGAGTTTGTTGGGTGAGTTTGCTGGGTGAGTTTGTTGGGTGAGTTTGCTGGGTGAGTTTGTTGGGTGAGTTTGCTGGGTGAGTTTGTTGGGTGAGTTTGCTGGGTGAGTTTGCTGGGTGAGTTTGCTGGGTGAGTTTGTTGGGTGAGTTTGCTGGGTGAGTTTGCTGGGTGAGTTTGCTGGGTCAGTTTGTTGGGTGAGTTTGTTGGGTGAGTTTGTTGGGTGAGTTTGCTGGGTGAGTTTGCTGGGTGAGTTTGCTGGGTCAGTTTGCTGGGTCAGTTTGCTGGGTGAGTTTGCTAGGTGAGTTTGCTGGGTGAGTTTGTTGGGTGAGTTTGCTGGGTGAGTTTGTTGGGTGAGTTTGCTGTTTGAGTTTGTTGGGTGAGTTTGCTGGGTGAGTTTGTTGGGTGAGTTTGCTGGGTGAGTTTGTTGGGTGAGTTTGCTGGGTGAGTTTGCTGGGTGAGTTTGCTGGGTGAGTTTGTTGGGTGAGTTTGCTGGGTGAGTTTGCTGGGTCAGTTTGCTGGGTGAGTTTGCTGGGTGAGTTTGCTGGGTGAGTTTGCTGGGTGAGTTTGCTGGGTGAGTTTGCTGGGTGAGTTTGCTGGGTGAGTTTGTTGGGTGAGTTTGCTGGGTCAGTTTGTTGGGTGAGTTTGTTGGGTGAGTTTGTTGGGTGAGTTTGTTGGGTGAGTTTGCTGGGTCAGTTTGTTGGGTGAGTTTGCTGGGTCAGTTTGTTGGGTGAGTTTGCTGGGTGAGTTTGTTGGGTGAGTTTGCTGGGTCAGTTTGTTGGGTGAGTTTGTTGGGTGAGTTTGTTGGGTGAGTTTGCTGGGTGAGTTTGCTGGGTGAGTTTGTTGGGTGAGTTTGCTGGGTCAGTTTGTTGGGTGAGTTTGCTGGGTGAGTTTGCTGGGTGAGTTTGTTGGGTGAGTTTGCTGGGTGAGTTTGCTGGGTGAGTTTGTTGGGTGAGTTTGCAGGGTGAGTTTGCTGGGTCAGTTTGCTGGGTGAGTTTGCTGGGTCAGTTTGTTGGGTGAGTTTGCTGGGTGAGTTTGTTGGGTGAGTTTGCTGGGTGAGTTTGTTGGGTGAGTTTGCTGGGTGAGTTTGCTGGGTCACTTTGCTGGGTGAGTTTGCTGGGTGAGTTTGCTGGGTGAGTTTGCTGGGTGAGTTTGTTGGGTGAGTTTGCTGGGTGAGTTTGTTGAGTGAGTTTGCTGGGTGAGTTTGCTGGGTGAGTTTGCTGGGTGAGTTTGTTGGGTGAGTTTGCTGGGTGAGTTTGCTGGGTCACTTTGCTGGGTGAGTTTGCTGGGTGAGTTTGCTGGGTGAGTTTGCTGGGTGAGTTTGTTGGGTGAGTTTGCTGGGTGAGTTTGCTGGGTCAGTTTGCTGGGTGAGTTTGTTGGGTGAGTTTGCTGGGTGAGTTTGCTGGGTGAGTTTGCTGGGTGAGTTTGCTGGGTCAGTTTGCTGGGTGAGTTTGCTGGGTGAGTTTGTTGGGTGAGTTTGCTGTGTGAGTTTGCTGGGTCAGTTTGCTGGGTGAGTTTTCTGGGTGAGTTTGCTGGGTGAGTTTGCTGGGTGAGTTTGCTGGGTGAGTTTGCTGGGTGAGTTTGCTGGGTGAGTTTGCTGGGTCAGTTTGCTGGGTGAGTTTGCTGGGTGAGTTTGCTGGGTGAGTTTGCTGGGTCAGTTTGCTGGGTGAGTTTGTTGGGTGAGTTTGCTGGGTGAGTTTGTTGGGTGAGTTTGTTGGGTGAGTTTGCTGGGTCAGTTTGTTGGGTGAGTTTGTTGGGTGAGTTTGCTGGGTGAGTTTGCTGGGTCAGTTTGTTGGGTGAGTTTGTTGGGTGAGTTTGTTGGGTGAGTTCGTTGCGTTTGCTGGGTGAGTTTGCTGGGTGAGTTTGTTGGGTGAGTTTGCTGGGTCAGTTTGCTGGGTGAGTTTGCTGGGTGAGTTTGCTGGGTGAGTTTGCTGGGTGAGTTTGCTGGGTCAGTTTGTTGGGTGAGATTGCTGGGTGAGTTTGCTGGGTGAGTTTGCTGGGTGAGTTTGCTGGGTGAGTTTGCTGCGTCAGTTTGCTGGGTGAGTTTGCTGGGTGAGTTTGCTGGGTGAGTTTGCTGGGTGAGTTTGCTGGGTGAGTTTCATGGGTGAGTTTGCTCGGTGAGTTTGCTGGGTGAGTTTGCTGGGTGAGTTTGCTGGGTGAGTTTGCTGGGTGAGTTTGTTGGGTCAGTTTGCTGGGTCAGTTTGCTGGGTGAGTTTGCTGGGTGAGTTTGTTGGGTGAGTTTGCAGGGTGAGTTTGCTGGGTCAGTTTGCTGGGTGAGTTTGCTGGGTCAGTTTGTTGGGTGAGTTTGCTGGGTGAGTTTGTTGGGTGAGTTTGCTGGGTGAGTTTGTTGGGTGAGTTTGCTGGGTGAGTTTGCTGGGTCACTTTGCTGGGTGAGTTTGCTGGGTGAGTTTGCTGGGTGAGTTTGCTGGGTGAGTTTGTTGGGTGAGTTTGCTGGGTGAGTTTGTTGAGTGAGTTTGCTGGGTGAGTTTGCTGGGTGAGTTTGCTGGGTGAGTTTGTTGGGTGAGTTTGCTGGGTGAGTTTGCTGGGTCACTTTGCTGGGTGAGTTTGCTGGGTCAGTTTGCTGGGTGAGTTTGTTGGGTGAGTTTGCTGGGTGAGTTTGCTGGGTCAGTTTGCTGGGTGAGTTTGTTGGGTGAGTTTGCTGGGTGAGTTTGCTGGGTGAGTTTGCTGGGTGAGTTTGCTGGGTCAGTTTGCTGGGTGAGTTTGCTGGGTGAGTTTGTTGGGTGAGTTTGCTGTGTGAGTTTGCTGGGTCAGTTTGCTGGGTGAGTTTTCTGGGTGAGTTTGCTGGGTGAGTTTGCTGGGTGAGTTTGCTGGGTGAGTTTGCTGGGTGAGTTTGCTGGGTGAGTTTGCTGGGTCAGTTTGCTGGGTGAGTTTGTTGGGTGAGTTTGCTGGGTCAGTTTGCTGGGTGAGTTTGCTGGGTGAGTTTGCTGGGTCAGTTTGCTGGGTGAGTTTGCTGGGTGAGTTTGCTGGGTCAGTTTGCTGGGTGAGTTTGTTGGGTGAGTTTGCTGGGTGAGTTTGTTGGGTGAGTTTGTTGGGTGAGTTTGCTGGGTCAGTTTGTTGGGTGAGTTTGTTGGGTGAGTTTGCTGGGTGAGTTTGCTGGGTCAGTTTGTTGGGTGAGTTTGTTGGGTGAGTTTGTTGGGTGAGTTCGTTGGGTTTGCTGGGTCAGTTTGCTGGGTGAGTTTGCTGGGTGAGTTTGCTGGGTGAGTTTGTTGGGTGAGTTTGCTGGGTGAGTTTGCTGGGTGAGTTTGCTGGGTGAGTTTGCTGGGTGAGTTTGCTGGGTGAGTTTGCTGGGTGAGTTTGCTCGGTGAGTTTGCTGGGTGCGTTTGCTGGGTGTGTTTGCTGGGTGAGTTTGCTGGGTGAGTTTGCTCGGTGAGTTTGCTGGGTGAGTTTGCTGGGTGAGTTTGCTGGGTGAGTTTGCTGGGTGAGTTTGCTGGGTCAGTTTGCTGGGTCAGTTTGTTGGGTGAGTTTGCTGGGTGAGTTTGTTGGGTGAGTTTGCTGGGTCAGTTTGTTGGGTGAGTTTGTTGGGTGGGTTTGTTGGGTGAGTTTGCTGGGTGAGTTTGCTGGGTGAGTTTGTTGGGTGAGTTTGCTGGGTCAGTTTGTTGGGTGAGTTTGCTGGGTGAGTTTGCTGGGTGAGTTTGTTGGGTGAGTTTGCTGGGTGAGTTTGCTGGGTCAGTTTGTTGGGTGAGTTTGCTGGGTGAGTTTGTTGGGTGAGTTTGCTGGGTGAGTTTGTTGGGTGAGTTTGCTGGGTGAGTTTGCTGGGTCACTTTGCTGGGTGAGTTTGCTGGGTGAGTTTGCTGGGTGAGTTTGCTGGGTGAGTTTGTTGGGTGAGTTTGCTGGGTGAGTTTGTTGAGTGAGTTTGCTGGGTGAGTTTGCTGGGTGAGTTTGCTGGGTGAGTTTGTTGGGTGAGTTTGCTGGGTGAGTTTGCTGGGTCACTTTGCTGGGTGAGTTTGCTGGGTGAGTTTGCTGGGTGAGTTTGCTGGGTGAGTTTGTTGGGTGAGTTTGCTGGGTGAGTTTGCTGGGTCAGTTTGCTGGGTGAGTTTGTTGGGTGAGTTTGCTGGGTGAGTTTGCTGGGTGAGTTTGCTGGGTGAGTTTGCTGGGTCAGTTTGCTGGGTGAGTTTGCTGGGTGAGTTTGTTGGGTGAGTTTGCTGTGTGAGTTTGCTGGGTCAGTTTGCTGGGTGAGTTTTCTGGGTGAGTTTGCTGGGTGAGTTTGCTGGGTGAGTTTGCTGGGTGAGTTTGCTGGGTGAGTTTGCTGGGTGAGTTTGCTGGGTCAGTTTGCTGGGTGAGTTTGTTGGGTGAGTTTGCTGGGTCAGTTTGCTGGGTGAGTTTGCTGGGTGAGTTTGCTGGGTCAGTTTGCTGGGTGAGTTTGCTGGGTGAGTTTGCTGGGTCAGTTTGCTGGGTGAGTTTGTTGGGTGAGTTTGCTGGGTGAGTTTGTTGGGTGAGTTTGTTGGGTGAGTTTGCTGGGTCAGTTTGTTGGGTGAGTTTGTTGGGTGAGTTTGCTGGGTCAGTTTGTTGGGTGAGTTTGTTGGGTGAGTTTGCTGGGTGAGTTTGCTGGGTCAGTTTGTTGGGTGAGTTTGTTGGGTGAGTTTGTTGGGTGAGTTCGTTGGGTTTGCTGGGTCAGTTTGCTGGGTGAGTTTGCTGGGTGAGTTTGCTGGGTGAGTTTGTTGGGTGAGTTTGCTGGGTCAGTTTGCTGGGTGAGTTTGCTGGGTGAGTTTGCTGGGTGAGTTTGCTGGGTGAGTTTGCTGGGTGAGTTTGCTGGGTGAGTTTGCTCGGTGAGTTTGCTGGGTGCGTTTGCTGGGTGTGTTTGCTGGGTGAGTTTGCTGGGTGAGTTTGCTCGGTGAGTTTGCTGGGTGAGTTTGCTGGGTGAGTTTGCTGGGTGAGTTTGCTGGGTGAGTTTGCTGTGTGAGTTTGCTGGGTCAGTTTGCTGGGTCAGTTTGTTGGGTGAGTTTGCTGGGTGAGTTTGTTGGGTGAGTTTGCTGGGTCAGTTTGTTGGGTGAGTTTGTTGGGTGGGTTTGTTGGGTGAGTTTGCTGGGTGAGTTTGCTGGGTGAGTTTGTTGGGTGAGTTTGCTGGGTCAGTTTGTTGGGTGAGTTTGCTGGGTGAGTTTGCTGGGTGAGTTTGTTGGGTGAGTTTGCTGTGTGAGTTTGCTGGGTGAGTTTGTTGGGTGAGTTTGCTGGGTGAGTTTGCTGGGTCAGTTTGCTGGGTGAGTTTGCTGGGTCAGTTTGTTGGGTGAGTTTGCTGGGTGAGTTTGTTGGGTGAGTTTGCTGGGTGAGTTTGTTGTGTGAGTTTGCTGGGTGAGTTTGCTGGGTCACTTTGCTGGGTGAGTTTGCTGGGTGAGTTTGCTGGGTGAGTTTGCTGGGTGAGTTTGTTGGGTGAGTTTGCTGGGTGAGTTTGTTGGGTGAGTTTGCTGGGTGAGTTTGCTGGGTGAGTTTGCTGGGTGAGTTTGTTGGGTGAGTTTGCTGGGTGAGTTTGCTGGGTCACTTTGCTGGGTGAGTTTGCTGGGTGAGTTTGCTGGGTGAGTTTGCTGGGTGAGTTTGTTGGGTCAGTTTGCTGGGTCAGTTTGCTGGGTGAGTTTGCTGGGTGAGTTTGTTGGGTGAGTTTGCTGGGTGAGTTTGCTGGGTGAGTTTGCTGGGTCAGTTTGTTGGGTGAGTTTGTTGGGTGAGTTTGTTGGGTGAGTTTGCTGGGTGAGTTTGCTGGGTGAGTTTGCTGGGTCAGTTTGCTGGGTCAGTTTGCTGGGTGAGTTTGCTAGGTGAGTTTGCTGGGTGAGTTTGTTGGGTGAGTTTGCTGGGTGAGTTTGTTGGGTGAGTTTGCTGTTTGAGTTTGTTGGGTGAGTTTGCTGGGTGAGTTTGTTGGGTGAGTTTGCTGGGTGAGTTTGTTGGGTGAGTTTGCTGGGTGAGTTTGCTGGGTGAGTTTGCTGGGTGACTTTGTTGGGTGAGTTTGCTGGGTGAGTTTGCTGGGTCAGTTTGCTGGGTGAGTTTGCTGGGTGAGTTTGCTGGGTGAGTTTGCTGGGTGAGTTTGCTGGGTGAGTTTGCTGGGTGAGTTTGCTGGGTCAGTTTGCTGGGTGAGTTTGTTGGGTGAGTTTGCTGGGTCAGTTTGTTGGGTGAGTTTGTTGGGTGAGTTTGTTGGGTGAGTTTGCTGGGTCAGTTTGTTGGGTGAGTTTGCTGGGTCAGTTTGTTGGGTGAGTTTGCTGGGTGAGTTTGTTGGGTGAGTTTGCTGGGTCAGTTTGTTGGGTGAGTTTGTTGGGTGAGTTTGTTGGGTGAGTTTGCTGGGTGAGTTTGCTGGGTGAGTTGGTTGGGTGAGTTTGCTGGGTCAGTTTGTTGGGTGAGTTTGCTGGGTGAGTTTGCTGGGTGAGTTTGTTGGGTGAGTTTGCTGGGTGAGTTTGCTGGGTGAGTTTGTTGGGTGAGTTTGCAGGGTGAGTTTGCTGGGTCAGTTTGCTGGGTGAGTTTGCTGGGTCAGTTTGTTGGGTGAGTTTGCTGGGTGAGTTTGTTGGGTGAGTTTGCTGGGTGAGTTTGTTGGGTGAGTTTGCTGGGTGAGTTTGCTGGGTCACTTTGCTGGGTGAGTTTGCTGGGTGAGTTTGCTGGGTGAGTTTGCTGGGTGAGTTTGTTGGGTGAGTTTGCTGGGTGAGTTTGTTGAGTGAGTTTGCTGGGTGAGTTTGCTGGGTGAGTTTGCTGGGTGAGTTTGTTGGGTGAGTTTGCTGGGTGAGTTTGCTGGGTCTCTTTGCTGGGTGAGTTTGCTGGGTGAGTTTGCTGGGTGAGTTTGCTGGGTGAGTTTGTTGGGTGAGTTTGCTGGGTGAGTTTGCTGGGTCAGTTTGCTGGGTGAGTTTGTTGGGTGAATTTGCTGGGTGAGTTTGCTGGGTGAGTTTGCTGGGTGAGTTTGCTGGGTCAGTTTGCTGGGTGAGTTTGCTGGGTGAGTTTGTTGGGTGAGTTTGCTGTGTGAGTTTGCTGGGTCAGTTTGCTGGGTGAGTTTTCTGGGTGAGTTTGCTGGGTGAGTTTGCTGGGTGAGTTTGCTGGGTGAGTTTGCTGGGTGAGTTTGCTGGGTGAGTTTGCTGGGTGAGTTTGCTGGGTGAGTTTGCTGGGTGAGTTTGCTGGGTCAGTTTGCTGGGTGAGTTTGTTGGGTGAGTTTGCTGGGTGAGTTTGTTGGGTGAGTTTGTTGGGTGAGTTTGCTGGGTCAGTTTGTTGGGTGAGTTTGTTGGGTGAGTTTGCTGGGTCAGTTTGTTGGGTGAGTTTGTTGGGTGAGTTTGCTGGGTGAGTTTGCTGGGTCAGTTTGTTGGGTGAGTTTGTTGGGTGAGTTTGTTGGGTGAGTTCGTTGGGTTTGCTGGGTCAGTTTGCTGGGTGAGTTTGCTGGGTGAGTTTGCTGGGTGAGTTTGTTGGGTGAGTTTGCTGGGTCAGTTTGCTGGGTGAGTTTGCTGGGTGAGTTTGCTGGGTGAGTTTGCTGGGTGAGTTTGCTGGGTCAGTTTGTTGGGTGAGATTGCTGGGTGAGTTTGCTGGGTGAGTTTGCTGGGTGAGTTTGCTGGGTGAGTTTGCTGCGTCAGTTTGCTGGGTGAGTTTGCTGGGTGAGTTTGCTGGGTGAGTTTGCTGGGTGAGTTTGCTGGGTGAGTTTGCTGGGTGAGTTTCATGGGTGAGTTTGCTCGGTGAGTTTGCTGGGTGAGTTTGCTGGGTGAGTTTGCTGGGTGAGTTTGCTGGGTGAGTTTGTTGGGTCAGTTTGCTGGGTCAGTTTGCTGGGTGAGTTTGCTGGGTGAGTTTGCTGGGTGAGTTTGCTGGGTGAGTTTGCTGGGTCAGTTTGCTGGGTGAGTTTGTTGGGTCAGTTTGCTGGGTCAGTTTGCTGGGTGAGTTTGCTGGGTGAGTTTGCTCGGTGAGTTTGCTGGGTGAGTTTGCTGGGTGAGTTTGCTGGGTGAGTTTGCTGGGTGAGTTTGCTGGGTGAGTTTGTTGGGTCAGTTTGCTGGGTCAGTTTGCTGGGTGAGTTTGCTGGGTGAGTTTGCTGGGTGAGTTTGCTGGGTGAGTTTGCTCGGTGAGTTTGCTGGGTGCGTTTGCTGGGTGTGTTTGCTGGGTGAGTTTGCTGGGTGAGTTTGCTCGGTGAGTTTGCTGGGTGAGTTTGCTGGCTGAGTTTGCTGGGTGAGTTTGCTGGGTGAGTTTGCTGTGTGAGTTTGCTGGGTCAGTTTGCTGGGTGAGTTTGTTGGGTGAGTTTGCTGGGTGAGTTTGTTGGGTGAGTTTGCTGGGTCAGTTTGTTGGGTGAGTTTGTTGGGTGGGTTTGTTGGGTGAGTTTGCTGGGTGAGTTTGCTGGGTGAGTTTGTTGGGTGAGTTTGCTGGGTCAGTTTGTTGGGTGAGTTTGCTGGGTGAGTTTGCTGGGTGAGTTTGTTGGGTGAGTTTGCTGGGTGAGTTTGTTGGGTGAGTTTGCTGGGTGAGTTTGCTGGGTCAGTTTGCTGGGTGAGTTTGTTGGGTGAGTTTGCTGGGTGAGTTTGCTGGGTGAGTTTGTTGGGTGAGTTTGCTGGGTGAGTTTGTTGGGTGAGTTTGTTGGGTGAGTTTGCTGGGTGAGTTTGCTGGGTGAGTTTGTTGGGTGAGTTTGCGGGGTGAGTTTGCTGGGTGAGTTTGCTGGGTGAGTTTGTTGGGTGAGTTTGCTGGGTGAGTTTGCTGGGTGAGTTTGCTGTGTGAGTTTGCTGGGTGAGTTTGCTGGGTCAGTTTGTTGGGTGAGTTTGCTGGGTGAGTTTGTTGGGTGAGTTTGCTGGGTCACTTTGCTGGGTGAGTTTGTTGGGTGAGTTTGCTGGGTCACTTTGCTGGGTGAGTTTGCTGGGTGAGTTTGCTGGGTCAATTTGCTGGGTGAGTTTGCTGGGTGAGTTTGCTGGGTGAGTTTGCTCGGTGAGTTTGTTGTGTGAGTTTGCTGGGTGAGTTTGCTGGGTCAGTTTGCTGGGTGAGTTTGTTGGGTGAGTTTGCTGGGTGAGTTTGCTGGGTGAGTTTGCTGGGTGAGTTTGCTGGGTCAGTTTGCTGGGTCAGTTTGCTGGGTGAGTTTGCTGGGTGAGTTTGTTGGGTGAGTTTGCTGGGTGAGTTTGCTGGGTGAGTTTGCTGGGTGAGTTTGCTGGGTGAGTTTGCTGGGTGAGTTTGCTGGGTGAGTTTGTTGGGTGAGTTTGCTGGGTGAGTTTGCTGGGTCAGTTTGCTCGGTGAGTTTGCTGGGTCAGTCTGCTGGGAGAGTTTGCTGGGTCAGTTTGCTGGGTGAGTTTGCTGGGTGAGTTTGCTGGGTCAGTTTGCTCGGTGAGTTTGCTGGGTCAGTTTGCTGGGAGAGTTTGCTGGGTCAGTTTGCTGGGTGAGTTTGTTGGGTGAGTTTGCTGGGTGAGTTTGTTGGCTGAGTTTGCTGGGTGAGTTTGCTGGGTGAGTTTGCTGGGTGAGTTTGTTGGGTGAGTTTGCTGGGTGAGTTTGCTGGGTGAGTTTGTTGGGTCAGTTTGCTGGGTGAGTTTGCTGGGTCAGTTTGCTGGGTGAGTTTGCTGGGTGAGTTTGCTGGGTGAGTTTGCTGGGTGAGTTTGCTGGGTGAGTTTGTTGGGTGAGTTTGCTGGGTGAGTTTGTTGGGTGAGTTTGTTGGGTGAGTTTGCTGGGTGAGTTTGCTGGGTGAGTTTGTTGGGTGAGTTTGCTGGGTGAGTTTGCTGGGTGAGTTTGTTGGGTGAGTTTGCTGGGTGAGTTTGCTGAGTGAGTTTGTTGGGTGAGTTTGCTGGGTGAGTTTGCTGGGTCACTTTGCTGGGTGAGTTTGCTGGGTGAGTTTGCTGGGTGAGTTTGCTGGGTGAGTTTGTTGGGTGAGTTTGCCGGGTGAGTTTGCTGGGTGAGTTTGCTGGGTGAGTTTGCTGGGTGAGTTTGCTGGGTCAGTTTGCTGGGTGAGTTTGCTGGGTGAGTTTGTTGGGTGAGTTTGCTGGGTGAGTTTGCTGGGTGAGTTTGCTGGGTGAGTTTGCTGGGTGAGTTGCTGGGTCAGTTTGCTGGCTGAGTTTGCTGGGTGAGTTTGCTGGGTGAGTTTGCTGGGTGAGTTTGCTGGGTCAGTTTGTTGGGTAAGTTTGCTGGGTGAGTTTGTTGGGTGAGTTTGCTGGGTGAGTTTGCTGGGTCAGTTTGCTGGGTGAGTTTGCTGGGTCAGTTTGCTGGGTGAGTTTGTTGGGTGAGTTTGTTGGGTGAGTTTGCTGGGTCAGTTTGTTGGGTGAGTTTGTTGGGTGAGTTTGTTGGGTGAGTTTGTTGGGTGAGTTTGCTGGGTGAGTTTGCTGGGTGAGTTTGCTGGGTCAGCTTGCTGGGTCAGTTTGCTGGGTGATTTTGCTAGGTGAGTTTGCTGGGTGAGTTTGCTGGGTGAGTTTGCTGGGTGAGTTTGCTGGGTGAGTTTGTTGGGTGAGTTTGCTGGGTGAGTTTGTTGCGTGAGTTTGTTGGGTGAGTTTGCTGGGTCAGTTTGTTGGGTGAGTTTGTTGGGTGAGTTTGTTGGGTGAGTTTGTTGGGTGAGTTTGTTGGGTGAGTTTGCTGGGTGAGTTTGCTGGGTGAGTTTGTTGGGTGAGTTTGCTGGGTGAGTTTGCTGGGTGAGTTTGCTGGGTGAGTTTGTTGGGTGAGTTTGCTGGGTGAGTTTGCTGGGTCAGTTTGTTGGGTGAGTTTGCTGGATGAGTTTGTTGTGTGAGTTTGCTGGGAGAGTTTGCTGGGTGAGTTTGTTGGGTGAGTTTGCTGGGTGAGTTTGCTGGGTGAGTTTGTTGGGTGAGTTTGCTGGGTGAGTTTGCTGTGTGAGTTTGCTGGGTGAGTTTGTTGGGTGAGTTTGCTGGGTGAGTTTGCGGGGTTAGTTTGCTGGGTCACTTTGCTGGGTGAGTTTGCTGGGTCAGTTTGCTGGGTGAGTTTGTTGGGTGAGTTTGTTGGGTGAGTTTGCTGGGTGAGTTTGTTGGGTGAGTTTGTTGGGTGAGTTTGCTGGGTGAGTTTGCTGGGTCAGTTTGCTGGGTGAGTTTGCTGGGTCAGTTTGCTGGGTGAGTTTGTTGGGTGAGTTTGCTGGGTGAGTTTGCTGGGTGAGTTTGCTGGGTCAGTTTGCTGGGTGAGTTTGCTGGGTGAGTTTGTTGGGTGAGTTTGCTGGGTGAGTTTGCTGGGTCAGTTTGCTGGGTGAGTTTGTTGGGTGAGTTTGCTGGGTGAGTTTGCTGGGTGAGTTTGCTGGGTCAGTTTGTTGGGTGACTTTGCTGGGTGAGTTCGTTGGGTGAGTTTGCTGGGTGAGTTTGCTGGGTCAGTTTGCTGGGTGTGTTTGCTGGGTCAGTTTGCTGGGTGTGTTTGCTGGGTCAGTTTGCTGGGTGAGTTTGTTGGGTGAGTTTGTTGGGTGAGTTTGCTGGGTCAGTTTGCTGGGTCAGTTTGTTGGGTGAGTTTGTTGGGTGAGTTTGTTGGGTGAGTTTGTTGGGTGAGTTTGCTGGGTGAGTTTGTTGGGTGAGTTTGCTGGGTGAGTTTGCTGGGTCAGTTTGTTGGGTGAGTTTGTTGGGTGAGTTTGTTGGGTGAGTTTGCTGGGTGAGTTTGCTGGGTGAGTTTGCTGGGTCAGTTTGCTGTGTCAGTTTGCTGGGTGAGTTTGCTAGGTGAGTTTGCTGGGTGAGTTTGTTGGGTGAGTTTGCTGGGTGAGTTTGTTGGGTGAGTTTGCTGGGTGAGTTTGTTGGGTGAGTTTGCTGGGTGAGTTTGTTGGGTGAGTTTGCTGGGTGAGTTTGTTGGGTGAGTTTGCTGGGTGAGTTTGCTGGGTGAGTTTGCTGGGTGAGTTTGTTGGGTGAGTTTGCTGGGTGAGTTTGCTGGGTGAGTTTGCTGGGTCAGTTTGTTGGGTGAGTTTGTTGGGTGAGTTTGTTGGGTGAGTTTGCTGGGTGAGTTTGCTGGGTGAGTTTGCTGGGTCAGTTTGCTGGGTCAGTTTGCTGGGTGAGTTTGCTAGGTGAGTTTGCTGGGTGAGTTTGTTGGGTGAGTTTGCTGGGTGAGTTTGTTGGGTGAGTTTGCTGTTTGAGTTTGTTGGGTGAGTTTGCTGGGTGAGTTTCTTGGGTGAGTTTGCTGGGTGAGTTTGTTGGGTGAGTTTGCTGGGTGAGTTTGCTGGGTGAGTTTGCTGGGTGAGTTTGTTGGGTGAGTTTGCTGGGTGAGTTTGCTGGGTCAGTTTGCTGGGTGAGTTTGCTGGGTGAGTTTGCTGGGTGAGTTTGCTGGGTGAGTTTGCTGGGTGAGTTTGCTGGGTGAGTTTGTTGGGTGAGTTTGCTGGGTCAGTTTGTTGGGTGAGTTTGTTGGGTGAGTTTGTTGGGTGAGTTTGTTGGGTGAGTTTGCTGGGTCAGTTTGTTGGGTGAGTTTGCTGGGTCAGTTTGTTGGGTGAGTTTGCTGGGTGAGTTTGTTGGGTGAGTTTGCTGGGTCAGTTTGTTGGGTGAGTTTGTTGGGTGAGTTTGTTGGGTGAGTTTGCTGGGTGAGTTTGCTGGGTGAGTTTGTTGGGTGAGTTTGCTGGGTCAGTTTGTTGGGTGAGTTTGCTGGGTGAGTTTGCTGGGTGAGTTTGTTGGGTGAGTTTGCTGGGTGAGTTTGCTGGGTGAGTTTGTTGGGTGAGTTTGCAGGGTGAGTTTGCTGGGTCAGTTTGCTGGGTGAGTTTGCTGGGTCAGTTTGTTGGGTGAGTTTGCTGGGTGAGTTTGTTGGGTGAGTTTGCTGGGTGAGTTTGTTGGGTGAGTTTGCTGGGTGAGTTTGCTGGGTCACTTTGCTGGGTGAGTTTGCTGGGTGAGTTTGCTGGGTGAGTTTGCTGGGTGAGTTTGTTGGGTGAGTTTGCTGGGTGAGTTTGTTGAGTGAGTTTGCTGGGTGAGTTTGCTGGGTGAGTTTGCTGGGTGAGTTTGTTGGGTGAGTTTGCTGGGTGAGTTTGCTGGGTCACTTTGCTGGGTGAGTTTGCTGGGTGAGTTTGCTGGGTGAGTTTGCTGGGTGAGTTTGTTGGGTGAGTTTGCTGGGTGAGTTTGCTGGGTCAGTTTGCTGGGTGAGTTTGTTGGGTGAGTTTGCTGGGTGAGTTTGCTGGGTGAGTTTGCTGGGTGAGTTTGCTGGGTCAGTTTGCTGGGTGAGTTTGCTGGGTGAGTTTGTTGGGTGAGTTTGCTGTGTGAGTTTGCTGGGTCAGTTTGCTGGGTGAGTTTTCTGGGTGAGTTTGCTGGGTGAGTTTGCTGGGTGAGTTTGCTGGGTGAGTTTGCTGGGTGAGTTTGCTGGGTGAGTTTGCTGGGTCAGTTTGCTGGGTGAGTTTGCTGGGTGAGTTTGCTGGGTGAGTTTGCTGGGTCAGTTTGCTGGGTGAGTTTGTTGGGTGAGTTTGCTGGGTGAGTTTGTTGGGTGAGTTGGTTGGGTGAGTTTGCTGGGTCAGTTTGTTGGGTGAGTTTGTTGGGTGAGTTTGCTGGGTCAGTTTGTTGGGTGAGTTTGTTGGGTGAGTTTGCTGGGTGAGTTTGCTGGGTCAGTTTGTTGGGTGAGTTTGTTGGGTGAGTTTGTTGGGTGAGTTCGTTGCGTTTGCTGGGTCAGTTTGCTGGGTGAGTTTGCTGGGTGAGTTTGCTGGGTGAGTTTGTTGGGTGAGTTTGCTGGGTCAGTTTGCTGGGTGAGTTTGCTGGGTGAGTTTGCTGGGTGAGTTTGCTGGGTGAGTTTGCTGGGTCAGTTTGTTGGGTGAGATTGCTGGGTGAGTTTGCTGGGTGAGTTTGCTGGGTGAGTTTGCTGGGTGAGTTTGCTGCGTCAGTTTGCTGGGTGAGTTTGCTGGGTGAGTTTGCTGGGTGAGTTTGCTGGGTGAGTTTGCTGGGTGAGTTTGCTGGGTGAGTTTGCTGGGTGAGTTTGCTGGGTGAGTTTCATGGGTGAGTTTGCTGGGTGAGTTTGCTGGGTGAGTTTGCTGGGTGAGTTTGCTGGGTGAGTTTGCTGGGTGAGTTTGTTGGGTCAGTTTGCTGGGTCAGTTTGCTGGGTGAGTTTGCTGGGTGAGTTTGTTGGGTGAGTTTGCAGGGTGAGTTTGCTGGGTCAGTTTGCTGGGTGAGTTTGCTGGGTCAGTTTGTTGGGTGAGTTTGCTGGGTGAGTTTGTTGGGTGAGTTTGCTGGGTGAGTTTGTTGGGTGAGTTTGCTGGGTGAGTTTGCAGGGTCACTTTGCTGGGTGAGTTTGCTGGGTGAGTTTGCTGGGTGAGTTTGCTGGGTGAGTTTGTTGGGTGAGTTTGCTGGGTCAGTTTGCTGGGTGAGTTTGCTGGGTGAGTTTGCTGCGTGAGTTTGCTGGGTGAGTTTGCTGGGTCAGTTTGTTGGGTGAGATTGCTGGGTGAGTTTGCTGGGTGAGTTTGCTGGGTGAGTTTGCTGGGTGAGTTTGCTGCGTCAGTTTGCTGGGTGAGTTTGCTGGGTGAGTTTGCTGGGTGAGTTTGCTGGGTGAGTTTGCTGGGTGAGTTTCATGGGTGAGTTTGCTCGGTGAGTTTGCTGGGTGAGTTTGCTGGGTGAGTTTGCTGGGTGAGTTTGCTGGGTGAGTTTGTTGGGTCAGTTTGCTGGGTCAGTTTGCTGGGTGAGTTTGCTGGGTGAGTTTGTTGGGTGAGTTTGCAGGGTGAGTTTGCTGGGTCAGTTTGCTGGGTGAGTTTGCTGGGTCAGTTTGCTGGGTCAGTTTGTTGGGTGAGTTTGCTGGGTGAGTTTGTTGGGTGAGTTTGCTGGGTGAGTTTGCTGGGTGAGTTTGCTGGGTGAGTTTGTTGGGTGAGTTTGCTGGGTGAGTTTGTTGAGTGAGTTTGCTGGGTGAGTTTGCTGGGTGAGTTTGCTGGGTGAGTTTGTTGGGTGAGTTTGCTGGGTGAGTTTGCTGGGTCACTTTGCTGGGTGAGTTTGCTGGGTCAGTTTGCTGGGTGAGTTTGTTGGGTGAGTTTGCTGGGTGAGTTTGCTGGGTCAGTTTGCTGGGTGAGTTTGTTGGGTGAGTTTGCTGGGTGAGTTTGCTGGGTGAGTTTGCTGGGTGAGTTTGCTGGGTCAGTTTGCTGGGTGAGTTTGTTGGGTGAGTTTGCTGGGTGAGTTTGCTGGGTGAGTTTGCTGGGTGAGTTTGTTGGGTGAGTTTGCTGGGTGAGTTTGCTGGGTCTCTTTGCTGGGTGAGTTTGCTGGGTGAGTTTGCTGGGTGAGTTTGCTGGGTGAGTTTGTTGGGTGAGTTTGCTGGGTGAGTTTGCTGGGTCAGTTTGCTGGGTGAGTTTGTTGGGTGAATTTGCTGGGTGAGTTTGCTGGGTGAGTTTGCTGGGTGAGTTTGCTGGGTCAGTTTGCTGGGTGAGTTTGCTGGGTGAGTTTGTTGGGTGAGTTTGCTGTGTGAGTTTGCTGGGTCAGTTTGCTGGGTGAGTTTTCTGGGTGAGTTTGCTGGGTGAGTTTGCTGGGTGAGTTTGCTGGGTGAGTTTGCTGGGTGAGTTTGCTGGGTGAGTTTGCTGGGTGAGTTTGCTGGGTCAGTTTGCTGGGTGAGTTTGTTGGGTGAGTTTGCTGGGTGAGTTTGTTGGGTGAGTTTGTTGGGTGAGTTTGCTGGGTCAGTTTGTTGGGTGAGTTTGTTGGGTGAGTTTGCTGGGTCAGTTTGTTGGGTGAGTTTGTTGGGTGAGTTTGTTGGGTGAGTTTGCTGGGTCAGTTTGTTGGGTGAGTTTGTTGGGTGAGTTTGTTGGGTGAGTTCGTTGGGTTTGCTGGGTCAGTTTGCTGGGTGAGTTTGCTGGGTGAGTTTGCTGGGTGAGTTTGTTGGGTGAGTTTGCTGGGTCAGTTTGCTGGGTGAGTTTGCTGGGTGAGTTTGCTGGGTGAGTTTGCTGGGTGAGTTTGCTGGGTCAGTTTGTTGGGTGAGATTGCTGGGTGAGTTTGCTGGGTGAGTTTGCTGGGTGAGTTTGCTGGGTGAGTTTGCTGCGTCAGTTTGCTGGGTGAGTTTGCTGGGTGAGTTTGCTGGGTGAGTTTGCTGGGTGAGTTTGCTGGGTGAGTTTGCTGGGTGAGTTTCATGGGTGAGTTTGCTCGGTGAGTTTGCTGGGTGAGTTTGCTGGGTGAGTTTGCTGGGTGAGTTTGCTGGGTGAGTTTGTTGGGTCAGTTTGCTGGGTCAGTTTGCTGGGTGAGTTTGCTGGGTGAGTTTGCTGGGTGAGTTTGCTGGGTGAGTTTGCTGGGTCAGTTTGCTGGGTGAGTTTGTTGGGTCAGTTTGCTGGGTCAGTTTGCTGGGTGAGTTTGCTGGGTGAGTTTGCTCGGTGAGTTTGCTGGGTGAGTTTGCTGGGTGAGTTTGCTGGGTGAGTTTGCTGGGTGAGTTTGCTGGGTGAGTTTGTTGGGTCAGTTTGCTGGGTCAGTTTGCTGGGTGAGTTTGCTGGGTGAGTTTGCTGGGTGAGTTTGCTGGGTGAGTTTGCTCGGTGAGTTTGCTGGGTGCGTTTGCTGGGTGTGTTTGCTGGGTGAGTTTGCTGGGTGAGTTTGCTCGGTGAGTTTGCTGGGTGAGTTTGCTGGCTGAGTTTGCTGGGTGAGTTTGCTGGGTGAGTTTGCTGTGTGAGTTTGCTGGGTCAGTTTGCTGGGTCAGTTTGTTGGGTGAGTTTGCTGGGTGAGTTTGTTGGGTGAGTTTGCTGGGTCAGTTTGTTGGGTGAGTTTGTTGGGTGGGTTTGTTGGGTGAGTTTGCTGGGTGAGTTTGCTGGGTGAGTTTGTTGGGTGAGTTTGCTGGGTCAGTTTGTTGGGTGAGTTTGCTGGGTGAGTTTGCTGGGTGAGTTTGTTGGGTGAGTTTGCTGGGTGAGTTTGTTGGGTGAGTTTGCTGGGTGAGTTTGCTGGGTCAGTTTGCTGGGTGAGTTTGTTGGGTGAGTTTGCTGGGTGAGTTTGCTGGGTGAGTTTGTTGGGTGAGTTTGCTGGGTGAGTTTGTTGGGTGAGTTTGTTGGGTGAGTTTGCTGGGTGAGTTTGCTGGGTGAGTTTGTTGGGTGAGTTTGCGGGGTGAGTTTGCTGGGTGAGTTTGCTGGGTGAGTTTGTTGGGTGAGTTTGCTGGGTGAGTTTGCTGGGTGAGTTTGCTGTGTGAGTTTGCTGGGTGAGTTTGCTGGGTCAGTTTGTTGGGTGAGTTTGCTGGGTGAGTTTGTTGGGTGAGTTTGCTGGGTCACTTTGCTGGGTGAGTTTGTTGGGTGAGTTTGCTGGGTCACTTTGCTGGGTGAGTTTGCTGGGTGAGTTTGCTGGGTCAATTTGCTGGGTGAGTTTGCTGGGTGAGTTTGCTGGGTGAGTTTGCTCGGTGAGTTTGTTGTGTGAGTTTGCTGGGTGAGTTTGCTGGGTCAGTTTGCTGGGTGAGTTTGTTGGGTGAGTTTGCTGGGTGAGTTTGCTGGGTGAGTTTGCTGGGTGAGTTTGCTGGGTCAGTTTGCTGGGTCAGTTTGCTGGGTGAGTTTGCTGGGTGAGTTTGTTGGGTGAGTTTGCTGGGTGAGTTTGCTGGGTGAGTTTGCTGGGTGAGTTTGCTGGGTGAGTTTGCTGGGTGAGTTTGCTGGGTGAGTTTGTTGGGTGAGTTTGCTGGGTGAGTTTGCTGGGTCAGTTTGCTCGGTGAGTTTGCTGGGTCAGTCTGCTGGGAGAGTTTGCTGGGTCAGTTTGCTGGGTGAGTTTGCTGGGTGAGTTTGCTGGGTCAGTTTGCTCGGTGAGTTTGCTGGGTCAGTTTGCTGGGAGAGTTTGCTGGGTCAGTTTGCTGGGTGAGTTTGTTGGGTGAGTTTGCTGGGTGAGTTTGTTGGCTGAGTTTGCTGGGTGAGTTTGCTGGGTGAGTTTGCTGGGTGAGTTTGTTGGGTGAGTTTGCTGGGTGAGTTTGCTGGGTGAGTTTGTTGGGTCAGTTTGCTGGGTGAGTTTGCTGGGTCAGTTTGCTGGGTGAGTTTGCTGGGTGAGTTTGCTGGGTGAGTTTGCTGGGTGAGTTTGCTGGGTGAGTTTGTTGGGTGAGTTTGCTGGGTGAGTTTGTTGGGTGAGTTTGTTGGGTGAGTTTGCTGGGTGAGTTTGCTGGGTGAGTTTGTTGGGTGAGTTTGCTGGGTGAGTTTGCTGGGTGAGTTTGTTGGGTGAGTTTGCTGGGTGAGTTTGCTGGGTGAGTTTGTTGGGTGAGTTTGCTGGGTGAGTTTGCTGGGTCACTTTGCTGGGTGAGTTTGCTGGGTGAGTTTGCTGGGTGAGTTTGCTGGGTGAGTTTGTTGGGTGAGTTTGCCGGGTGAGTTTGCTGGGTGAGTTTGCTGGGTGAGTTTGCTGGGTGAGTTTGCTGGGTCAGTTTGCTGGGTGAGTTTGCTGGGTGAGTTTGTTGGGTGAGTTTGCTGGGTGAGTTTGCTGGGTGAGTTTGCTGGGTGAGTTTGCTGGGTGAGTTGCTGGGTCAGTTTGCTGGCTGAGTTTGCTGGGTGAGTTTGCTGGGTGAGTTTGCTGGGTGAGTTTGCTGGGTCAGTTTGTTGGGTAAGTTTGCTGGGTGAGTTTGTTGGGTGAGTTTGCTGGGTGAGTTTGCTGGGTCAGTTTGCTGGGTGAGTTTGCTGGGTCAGTTTGCTGGGTGAGTTTGTTGGGTGAGTTTGTTGGGTGAGTTTGCTGGGTCAGTTTGTTGGGTGAGTTTGTTGGGTGAGTTTGTTGGGTGAGTTTGTTGGGTGAGTTTGCTGGGTGAGTTTGCTGGGTGAGTTTGCTGGGTCAGCTTGCTGGGTCAGTTTGCTGGGTGATTTTGCTAGGTGAGTTTGCTGGGTGAGTTTGCTGGGTGAGTTTGCTGGGTGAGTTTGCTGGGTGAGTTTGTTGGGTGAGTTTGCTGGGTGAGTTTGTTGCGTGAGTTTGTTGGGTGAGTTTGCTGGGTCAGTTTGTTGGGTGAGTTTGTTGGGTGAGTTTGTTGGGTGAGTTTGTTGGGTGAGTTTGTTGGGTGAGTTTGCTGGGTGAGTTTGCTGGGTGAGTTTGTTGGGTGAGTTTGCTGGGTGAGTTTGCTGGGTGAGTTTGCTGGGTGAGTTTGTTGGGTGAGTTTGCTGGGTGAGTTTGCTGGGTCAGTTTGTTGGGTGAGTTTGCTGGATGAGTTTGTTGTTTGAGTTTGCTGGGAGAGTTTGCTGGGTGAGTTTGTTGGGTGAGTTTGCTGGGTGAGTTTGCTGGGTGAGTTTGTTGGGTGAGTTTGCTGGGTGAGTTTGCTGTGTGAGTTTGCTGGGTGAGTTTGTTGGGTGAGTTTGCTGGGTGAGTTTGCGGGGTTAGTTTGCTGGGTCACTTTGCTGGGTGAGTTTGCTGGGTCAGTTTGCTGGGTGAGTTTGTTGGGTGAGTTTGTTGGGTGAGTTTGCTGGGTGAGTTTGTTGGGTGAGTTTGTTGGGTGAGTTTGCTGGGTGAGTTTGCTGGGTCAGTTTGCTGGGTGAGTTTGCTGGGTCAGTTTGCTGGGTGAGTTTGTTGGGTGAGTTTGCTGGGTGAGTTTGCTGGGTGAGTTTGCTGGGTCAGTTTGCTGGGTGAGTTTGCTGGGTGAGTTTGTTGGGTGAGTTTGCTGGGTGAGTTTGCTGGGTCAGTTTGCTGGGTGAGTTTGTTGGGTGAGTTTGCTGGGTGAGTTTGCTGGGTGAGTTTGCTGGGTCAGTTTGTTGGGTGACTTTGCTGGGTGAGTTCGTTGGGTGAGTTTGCTGGGTGAGTTTGCTGGGTCAGTTTGCTGGGTGTGTTTGCTGGGTCAGTTTGCTGGGTGTGTTTGCTGGGTCAGTTTGCTGGGTGAGTTTGTTGGGTGAGTTTGTTGGGTGAGTTTGCTGGGTCAGTTTGCTGGGTCAGTTTGTTGGGTGAGTTTGTTGGGTGAGTTTGTTGGGTGAGTTTGTTGGGTGAGTTTGCTGGGTGAGTTTGTTGGGTGAGTTTGCTGGGTGAGTTTGCTGGGTCAGTTTGTTGGGTGAGTTTGTTGGGTGAGTTTGTTGGGTGAGTTTGCTGGGTGAGTTTGCTGGGTGAGTTTGCTGGGTCAGTTTGCTGTGTCAGTTTGCTGGGTGAGTTTGCTAGGTGAGTTTGCTGGGTGAGTTTGTTGGGTGAGTTTGCTGGGTGAGTTTGTTGGGTGAGTTTGCTGGGTGAGTTTGTTGGGTGAGTTTGCTGGGTGAGTTTGTTGGGTGAGTTTGCTGGGTGAGTTTGTTGGGTGAGTTTGCTGGGTGAGTTTGCTGGGTGAGTTTGCTGGGTGAGTTTGTTGGGTGAGTTTGCTGGGTGAGTTTGCTGGGTGAGTTTGCTGGGTCAGTTTGTTGGGTGAGTTTGTTGGGTGAGTTTGTTGGGTGAGTTTGCTGGGTGAGTTTGCTGGGTGAGTTTGCTGGGTCAGTTTGCTGGGTCAGTTTGCTGGGTGAGTTTGCTAGGTGAGTTTGCTGGGTGAGTTTGTTGGGTGAGTTTGCTGGGTGAGTTTGTTGGGTGAGTTTGCTGTTTGAGTTTGTTGGGTGAGTTTGCTGGGTGAGTTTGTTGGGTGAGTTTGCTGGGTGAGTTTGTTGGGTGAGTTTGCTGGGTGAGTTTGCTGGGTGAGTTTGCTGGGTGAGTTTGTTGGGTGAGTTTGCTGGGTGAGTTTGCTGGGTCAGTTTGCTGGGTGAGTTTGCTGGGTGAGTTTGCTGGGTGAGTTTGCTGGGTGAGTTTGCTGGGTGAGTTTGCTGGGTGAGTTTGTTGGGTGAGTTTGCTGGGTCAGTTTGTTGGGTGAGTTTGTTGGGTGAGTTTGTTGGGTGAGTTTGTTGGGTGAGTTTGCTGGGTCAGTTTGTTGGGTGAGTTTGCTGGGTCAGTTTGTTGGGTGAGTTTGCTGGGTGAGTTTGTTGGGTGAGTTTGCTGGGTCAGTTTGTTGGGTGAGTTTGTTGGGTGAGTTTGTTGGGTGAGTTTGCTGGGTGAGTTTGCTGGGTGAGTTTGTTGGGTGAGTTTGCTGGGTCAGTTTGTTGGGTGAGTTTGCTGGGTGAGTTTGCTGGGTGAGTTTGTTGGGTGAGTTTGCTGGGTGAGTTTGCTGGGTGAGTTTGTTGGGTGAGTTTGCAGGGTGAGTTTGCTGGGTCAGTTTGCTGGGTGAGTTTGCTGGGTCAGTTTGTTGGGTGAGTTTGCTGGGTGAGTTTGTTGGGTGAGTTTGCTGGGTGAGTTTGTTGGGTGAGTTTGCTGGGTGAGTTTGCTGGGTCACTTTGCTGGGTGAGTTTGCTGGGTGAGTTTGCTGGGTGAGTTTGCTGGGTGAGTTTGTTGGGTGAGTTTGCTGGGTGAGTTTGTTGAGTGAGTTTGCTGGGTGAGTTTGCTGGGTGAGTTTGCTGGGTGAGTTTGTTGGGTGAGTTTGCTGGGTGAGTTTGCTGGGTCACTTTGCTGGGTGAGTTTGCTGGGTGAGTTTGCTGGGTGAGTTTGCTGGGTGAGTTTGTTGGGTGAGTTTGCTGGGTGAGTTTGCTGGGTCAGTTTGCTGGGTGAGTTTGTTGGGTGAGTTTGCTGGGTGAGTTTGCTGGGTGAGTTTGCTGGGTGAGTTTGCTGGGTCAGTTTGCTGGGTGAGTTTGCTGGGTGAGTTTGTTGGGTGAGTTTGCTGTGTGAGTTTGCTGGGTCAGTTTGCTGGGTGAGTTTTCTGGGTGAGTTTGCTGGGTGAGTTTGCTGGGTGAGTTTGCTGGGTGAGTTTGCTGGGTGAGTTTGCTGGGTGAGTTTGCTGGGTCAGTTTGCTGGGTGAGTTTGCTGGGTGAGTTTGCTGGGTGAGTTTGCTGGGTCAGTTTGCTGGGTGAGTTTGTTGGGTGAGTTTGCTGGGTGAGTTTGTTGGGTGAGTTGGTTGGGTGAGTTTGCTGGGTCAGTTTGTTGGGTGAGTTTGTTGGGTGAGTTTGCTGGGTCAGTTTGTTGGGTGAGTTTGTTGGGTGAGTTTGCTGGGTGAGTTTGCTGGGTCAGTTTGTTGGGTGAGTTTGTTGGGTGAGTTTGTTGGGTGAGTTCGTTGCGTTTGCTGGGTCAGTTTGCTGGGTGAGTTTGCTGGGTGAGTTTGCTGGGTGAGTTTGTTGGGTGAGTTTGCTGGGTCAGTTTGCTGGGTGAGTTTGCTGGGTGAGTTTGCTGGGTGAGTTTGCTGGGTGAGTTTGCTGGGTCAGTTTGTTGGGTGAGATTGCTGGGTGAGTTTGCTGGGTGAGTTTGCTGGGTGAGTTTGCTGGGTGAGTTTGCTGCGTCAGTTTGCTGGGTGAGTTTGCTGGGTGAGTTTGCTGGGTGAGTTTGCTGGGTGAGTTTGCTGGGTGAGTTTCATGGGTGAGTTTGCTCGGTGAGTTTGCTGGGTGAGTTTGCTGGGTGAGTTTGCTGGGTGAGTTTGCTGGGTGAGTTTGTTGGGTCAGTTTGCTGGGTCAGTTTGCTGGGTGAGTTTGCTGGGTGAGTTTGTTGGGTGAGTTTGCAGGGTGAGTTTGCTGGGTCAGTTTGCTGGGTGAGTTTGCTGGGTCAGTTTGTTGGGTGAGTTTGCTGGGTGAGTTTGTTGGGTGAGTTTGCTGGGTGAGTTTGTTGGGTGAGTTTGCTGGGTGAGTTTGCTGGGTCACTTTGCTGGGTGAGTTTGCTGGGTGAGTTTGCTGGGTGAGTTTGCTGGGTGAGTTTGTTGGGTGAGTTTGCTGGGTGAGTTTGTTGAGTGAGTTTGCTGGGTGAGTTTGCTGGGTGAGTTTGCTGGGTGAGTTTGTTGGGTGAGTTTGCTGGGTGAGTTTGCTGGGTCACTTTGCTGGGTGAGTTTGCTGGGTCAGTTTGCTGGGTGAGTTTGTTGGGTGAGTTTGCTGGGTGAGTTTGCTGGGTCAGTTTGCTGGGTGAGTTTGTTGGGTGAGTTTGCTGGGTGAGTTTGCTGGGTGAGTTTGCTGGGTGAGTTTGCTGGGTCAGTTTGCTGGGTGAGTTTGCTGGGTGAGTTTGTTGGGTGAGTTTGCTGTGTGAGTTTGCTGGGTCAGTTTGCTGGGTGAGTTTTCTGGGTGAGTTTGCTGGGTGAGTTTGCCGGGTGAGTTTGCTGGGTGAGTTTGCTGGGTGAGTTTGCTGGGTGAGTTTGCTGGGTCAGTTTGCTGGGTGAGTTTGTTGGGTGAGTTTGCTGGGTCAGTTTGCTGGGTGAGTTTGCTGGGTGAGTTTGCTGGGTCAGTTTGCTGGGTGAGTTTGCTGGGTGAGTTTGCTGGGTCAGTTTGCTGGGTGAGTTTGTTGGGTGAGTTTGCTGGGTGAGTTTGTTGGGTGAGTTTGTTGGGTGAGTTTGCTGGGTCAGTTTGTTGGGTGAGTTTGTTGGGTGAGTTTGCTGGGTGAGTTTGCTGGGTCAGTTTGTTGGGTGAGTTTGTTGGGTGAGTTTGTTGGGTGAGTTCGTTGGGTTTGCTGGGTCAGTTTGCTGGGTGAGTTTGCTGGGTGAGTTTGCTGGGTGAGTTTGTTGGGTGAGTTTGCTGGGTCAGTTTGCTGGGTGAGTTTGCTGGGTGAGTTTGCTGGGTGAGTTTGCTGGGTGAGTTTGCTGGGTGAGTTTGCTGGGTGAGTTTGCTCGGTGAGTTTGCTGGGTGCGTTTGCTGGGTGTGTTTGCTGGGTGAGTTTGCTGGGTGAGTTTGCTCGGTGAGTTTGCTGGGTGAGTTTGCTGGGTGAGTTTGCTGGGTGAGTTTGCTGGGTGAGTTTGCTGGGTCAGTTTGCTGGGTCAGTTTGTTGGGTGAGTTTGCTGGGTGAGTTTGTTGGGTGAGTTTGCTGGGTCAGTTTGTTGGGTGAGTTTGTTGGGTGGGTTTGTTGGGTGAGTTTGCTGGGTGAGTTTGCTGGGTGAGTTTGTTGGGTGAGTTTGCTGGGTCAGTTTGTTGGGTGAGTTTGCTGGGTGAGTTTGCTGGGTGAGTTTGTTGGGTGAGTTTGCTGGGTGAGTTTGCTGGGTCAGTTTGTTGGGTGAGTTTGCTGGGTGAGTTTGTTGGGTGAGTTTGCTGGGTGAGTTTGTTGGGTGAGTTTGCTGGGTGAGTTTGCTGGGTCACTTTGCTGGGTGAGTTTGCTGGGTGAGTTTGCTGGGTGAGTTTGCTGGGTGAGTTTGTTGGGTGAGTTTGCTGGGTGAGTTTGTTGAGTGAGTTTGCTGGGTGAGTTTGCTGGGTGAGTTTGCTGGGTGAGTTTGTTGGGTGAGTTTGCTGGGTGAGTTTGCTGGGTCACTTTGCTGGGTGAGTTTGCTGGGTGAGTTTGCTGGGTGAGTTTGCTGGGTGAGTTTGTTGGGTGAGTTTGCTGGGTGAGTTTGCTGGGTCAGTTTGCTGGGTGAGTTTGTTGGGTGAGTTTGCTGGGTGAGTTTGCTGGGTGAGTTTGCTGGGTGAGTTTGCTGGGTCAGTTTGCTGGGTGAGTTTGCTGGGTGAGTTTGTTGGGTGAGTTTGCTGTGTGAGTTTGCTGGGTCAGTTTGCTGGGTGAGTTTTCTGGGTGAGTTTGCTGGGTGAGTTTGCTGGGTGAGTTTGCTGGGTGAGTTTGCTGGGTGAGTTTGCTGGGTGAGTTTGCTGGGTCAGTTTGCTGGGTGAGTTTGTTGGGTGAGTTTGCTGGGTCAGTTTGCTGGGTGAGTTTGCTGGGTGAGTTTGCTGGGTCAGTTTGCTGGGTGAGTTTGCTGGGTGAGTTTGCTGGGTCAGTTTGCTGGGTGAGTTTGTTGGGTGAGTTTGCTGGGTGAGTTTGTTGGGTGAGTTTGTTGGGTGAGTTTGCTGGGTCAGTTTGTTGGGTGAGTTTGTTGGGTGAGTTTGCTGGGTCAGTTTGTTGGGTGAGTTTGTTGGGTGAGTTTGCTGGGTGAGTTTGCTGGGTCAGTTTGTTGGGTGAGTTTGTTGGGTGAGTTTGTTGGGTGAGTTTGTTGGGTGAGTTCGTTGGGTTTGCTGGGTCAGTTTGCTGGGTGAGTTTGCTGGGTGAGTTTGCTGGGTGAGTTTGTTGGGTGAGTTTGCTGGGTCAGTTTGCTGGGTGAGTTTGCTGGGTGAGTTTGCTGGGTGAGTTTGCTGGGTGAGTTTGCTGGGTGAGTTTGCTGGGTGAGTCTGCTCGGTGAGTTTGCTGGGTGCGTTTGCTGGGTGTGTTTGCTGGGTGAGTTTGCTGGGTGAGTTTGCTCGGTGAGTTTGCTGGGTGAGTTTGCTGGGTGAGTTTGCTGGGTGAGTTTGCTGGGTGAGTTTGCTGTGTGAGTTTGCTGGGTCAGTTTGCTGGGTCAGTTTGTTGGGTGAGTTTGCTGGGTGAGTTTGTTGGGTGAGTTTGCTGGGTCAGTTTGTTGGGTGAGTTTGTTGGGTGGGTTTGTTGGGTGAGTTTGCTGGGTGAGTTTGCTGGGTGAGTTTGTTGGGTGAGTTTGCTGGGTCAGTTTGTTGGGTGAGTTTGCTGGGTGAGTTTGCTGGGTGAGTTTGTTGGGTGAGTTTGCTGTGTGAGTTTGCTGGGTGAGTTTGTTGGGTGAGTTTGCTGGGTGAGTTTGCTGGGTCAGTTTGCTGGGTGAGTTTGCTGGGTCAGTTTGTTGGGTGAGTTTGCTGGGTGAGTTTGTTGGGTGAGTTTGCTGGGTGAGTTTGTTGGGTGAGTTTGCTGGGTGAGTTTGCTGGGTCACTTTGCTGGGTGAGTTTGCTGGGTGAGTTTGCTGGGTGAGTTTGCTGGGTGAGTTTGTTGGGTGAGTTTGCTGGGTGAGTTTGTTGGGTGAGTTTGCTGGGTGAGTTTGCTGGGTGAGTTTGCTGGGTGAGTTTGTTGGGTGAGTTTGCTGGGTGAGTTTGCTGGGTCACTTTGCTGGGTGAGTTTGCTGGGTGAGTTTGCTGGGTGAGTTTGCTGGGTGAGTTTGTTGGGTGTGTTTGCTGGGTGAGTTTGCTGGGTCAGTTTGCTGGGTGAGTTTGTTGGGTGAGTTTGCTGGGTGAGTTTGCTGGGTGAGTTTGCTGGGTGAGTTTGCTGGGTCAGTTTGCTGGGTGAGTTTGCTGGGTGAGTTTGTTGGGTGAATTTGCTGGGTGAGTTTGCTGGGTCAGTTTGCTGGGTGAGTTTTCTGGGTGAGTTTGCTGGGTGAGTTTGCTGGGTGAGTTTGCTGGGTGAGTTTGCTGGGTGAGTTTGCTGGGTGAGTTTGCTGGGTGAGTTTGCTGGGTCAGTTTGCTGGGTGAGTTTGTTGGGTGAGTTTGCTGGGTGAGTTTGTTGGGTGAGTTTGTTGGGTGAGTTTGCTGGGTCAGTTTGTTGGGTGAGTTTGTTGGGTGAGTTTGCTGGGTGAGTTTGCTGGGTCAGTTTGTTGGGTGAGTTTGTTGGGTGAGTTTGTTGGGTGAGTTCGTTGGCTTTGCTGGGTCAGTTTGCTGGGTGAGTTTGCTGGGTGAGTTTGCTGGGTGAGTTTGTTGGGTGAGTTTGCTGGGTCAGTTTGCTGGGTGAGTTTGCTGGGTGAGTTTGCTGGGTGAGTTTGCTGGGTGAGTTTGTTGGGTGAGTTTGCTGGGTCAGTTTGCTGGGTGAGTTTGCTGGGTGAGTTTGCTGGGTGAGTTTGCTGGGTGAGTTTGCTGGGTGAGTTTGCTGGGTGAGTTTGCAGGGTCAGTTTGCTGGGTGAGTTTGCTGGGTGAGTTTGCTGGGTGAGTTTGCTGGGTGAGTTTGCTGCGTCAGTTTGCTGGGTGAGTTTGCTGGGTGAGTTTGCTGGGTGAGTTTGCTGGGTGAGTTTCATGGGTGAGTTTGCTCGGTGAGTTTGCTGGGTGAGCTTGCTGGGTGAGTTTGCTGGGTGAGTTTGCTGGGTCAGTTTGCTGGGTCAGTTTGTTGGGTGAGTTTGCTGGGTGAGTTTGTTGGGTGAGTTTGCTCGGTGAGTTTGTTGGGTGAGTTTGCTGGGTCAGGTTGCGGGGTGAGTTTGCTGGGTGAGTTTGCTGGGTGAGTTTGTTGGGTGAGTTTGCTGGGTCAGTTTGTTGGGTGAGTTTGTTGGGTGAGTTTGCTGGGTGAGTTTGTTGGGTGAGTTTGCTGGGTGAGTTTGTTGGGTGAGTTTGCTGGGTGAGTTTGCTGGGTGAGTTTGCTGGGTGAGTTTGCTGGGTGAGTTTGTTGGGTGAGTTTGTTGGGTGAGTTTGCTGGGTGAGCTTGTTGGGTGAGTTTGCTGGGTGAGTTTGTTGGGTGAGTTTGCTGGGTCAGTTTGTTGGGTGAGTTTGTTGGGTGAGTTTGCTGGGTGAGTTTGTTGGGTGAGTTTGCTGGGTGAGTTTGTTGGGTGAGTTTGTTGGGTGAGTTTGTTGGGTGAGTTTGCTGGGTGAGTTTGTTGGGTGAGTTTGTTGGGTGAGTTTGTTGGGTGAGTTTGTTGGGTGAGTTTGTTGGGTGAGTTTGCTGGGTGAGTTTGCTGGGTGAGTTTGTTGGGTGAGTTTGTTGGGTGAGTTTGCTGGGTGAGTTTGTTGGGTGAGTTTGTTGGGTGAGTTTGTTGGGTGAGTTTGCTGGGTGAGTTTGTTGGGTGAGTTTGTTGGGTGAGTTTGCTGGGTGAGTTTGCTGGGTGAGTTTGCTGGGTCAGTTTGTTGGGTGAGTTTGTTGGGTGAGTTTGCCGGGTAAGTTTGTTGGGTGAGTTTGCTGGGTGAGTTTGTTGGGTGAGTTTGCTGGGTCAGTTTGTTGGGTGAGTTTGCTGGGTGAGTTTGCTGGGTGAGTTTGTTGGGTGAGTTTGTTGTGTGAGTTTGTTGGGTGAGTTTGTTGGGTGAGTTTGCTGGGTCAGTTTGCTGGGTCAGTTTGCTGGGTGAGTTTGCTGGGTGAGTTTGTTGGGTGAGTTTGTTGGGTGAGTTTGCTGGGTGAGTTTGCTGGGTGAGTTTGCTGGGTGAGTTTGTTGGGTCAGTTTGCTGGGTGAGTTTGCTGGGTGAGTTTGCTGGGTGAGTTTGTTGGGTGAGTTTGCTGGGTGAGTTTGCTGGGTCAGTTTGCTGGGTGAGTTTGCTGGGTGAGTTTGCTGGGTCAGTTTGCTGGGTGAGTTTGCTGGGTGAGTTTGTTGGGTGAGTTTGCTGGGTCAGTTTGCTGGGTGAGTTTGCTGGGTGAGTTTGCTGAGTCAGTTTGCTGGGTGAGTTTGCTGGGTGAGTTTGCTGGGTGAGTTTGCTGGGTGAGTTTGCTGGGTGAGTTTGCTGGGTCAGTTTGCTGGGTGAGTTTGCTGGGTGAGTTTGTTGGGTGAGTTTGCTCGGTGAGTTTGCTGGGTGAGTTTGCTGGGTGAGTTTGCTCGGTGAGTTTGCTGGGTGAGTTTGCTGGGTGAGTTTGTTGGGTCAGTTTGCTGGGTGAGTTTGCTGGGTGAGTTTGCTGGGTGAGTTTGCTGGGTCAGTTTGCTGGGTCAGTTTGTTGTGTGAGTTTGCTGGGTGAGTTTGCTGGGTGAGTTTGCTGGGTGAGTTTGTTGGATGAGTTTGTTCGGTGTGTTTGCTGGGTGAGTTTGTTGGGTGAGTTTGTTGGGTGAGTTTGCTGGGTGAGTTTGCTGGGTGAGTTTGCTGGGTGAGTTTGTTGGGACAGTTTGTTGGGTGAGTTTGCTGGGTGAGTTTGCTGGGTGAGTTTGCTGGGTCAGTTTGCTGGGTGTGTTTGCTGGGTGAGTTTGTTGGATGAGTTTGTTGGGTCAGTTTGTTGTGTGAGTTTGCTGGGTGAGTTTGCTGGGTGAGTTTGTTGGGTCAGTTTGCTGGGTCAGTTTGTTGTGTGAGTTTGCTGGGTGAGTTTGCTGGGTGAGTTTGCTGGGTGAGTTTGTTGGGTCAGTTTGCTGGGTCAGTTTGTTGTGTGAGTTTGCTGGGTGAGTTTGCTGGGTGAGTTTGTTGGATGAGTTTGTTGGGTGAGTTTGTTGGGTGAGTTTGCTGGGTGAGTTTGCTGGGTGAGTTTGCTGGGTGAGTTTGTTGGGACAGTTTGTTGGGTGAGTTTGCTGGGTGAGTTTGTTCGGAGTGTTTGCTGGGTGAGTTTGTTGGGTGAGTTTGTTGGGTGAGTTTGCTGGGTGAGTTTGCTGGGTGAGTTTGCTGGGTCAATTTGCTGGGTGAGTTGGCTGGGTGAGTTTGTTGGGACAGTTTGCTGGGTGAGTTTGCTGGGTGAGTTTGCTGGGTGAGTTTGCTGGGTGAGTTTGCTGGGTGAGTTTGTTGGGTGAGTTTGCTGGGTCAGTTTGTTGGGTGAGTTTGTTGGGTGAGTTTGCTGGGTGAGTTTGCTGGGTGAGTTTGCTGGGTCAATTTGCTGGGTGAGTTTGCTGGGTGAGTTTGCTGGGTCAGTTTGCTGGGTGAGTTTGTTGGGTGAGTTTGTTGGGTGAGTTTGCTGGGTGAGTTTGCTGGGTCAGTTTGCTGGGTCAGTTTGCTGGGTGAGTTTGTTGGGTGAGTTTGCTGGGTGAGTTTGCTGGGTCAGTTTGCTGGGTCAGTTTGCTGGGTCAGTTTGTTGGGTGAGTTTGCTGGGTGAGTTTGCTGGGTCAGTTTGCTGGGTCAGTTTGTTGGGTGAGTTTGCTGGGTGAGTTTGTTGGGTGAGTTTGCTGGGTGAGTTTGCTGGGTCAGTTTGCTGGGTCAGTTTGCTGGGTCAGTTTGTTGGGTGAGTTTGCTGGGTCAGTTTGCTGGGTCAGTTTGTTGGGTGAGTTTGCTGGGTCAGTTTGCTGGGTCAGTTTGCTGGGTCAGTTTGCTGGGTGAGTTTGCTGGGTGAGTTTGCTGGGTGAGTTTGCTGGGTGAGTTTGCTGGGTGAGTTTGTTGGGACAGTTTGTTGGGTGAGTTTGCTGGGTGAGTTTGCTGGGTGAGTTTGCTGGGTCAGTTTGCTGGGTGAGTTTGCTGTGTCAGGTTGCTGGGTGAGTTTGCTGGGTGAGTTTGTTGGGTGAGTTTGTTGGCTGAGTTTGCTGGGTGAGTTTGCTGGGTGAGTTTGTTGGGACAGTTTGTTGGCTGAGTTTGCTGGGTGAGTTTGCTGGGTGCGTTTGCTGGGTGAGTTTGTTGGGTGAGTTTGTTGGGTGAGTTTGTTGGGTGAGTTTGCTGGGTGAGTTTGTTGGGTGAGTTTGTTGGGTGAGTTTGCTGGGTCAGTTTGCTGGGTGAGTTTGCTGGGTGAGTTTGCTGGGTGAGTTTGTTGGATGAGTTTGTTGTGTGAGTTTGTTGGGTGAGTTTGCTGGGTGAGTTTGTTGGGTGAGTTTGTTGGGTGAGTTTGCTGGGTCAGTTTGCTGGGTCAGTTTGTTGGGTGAGATTGCTGGGTGAGTTTGTTGGGTGAGTTTGTTGGGTGAGTTTGCTGGGTCAGTTTGCTGGGTCAGTTTGTTGGGTGAGTTTGCTGGGTGAGTTTGTTGGGTGAGTTTGTTGGGTGAGTTTGTTGGGTGAGTTTGCCGGGTAAGTTTGTTGGGTGAGTTTGCTGGGTGAGTTTGTTGGGTGAGTTTGTTGGGTGAGTTTGCTGGGTGAGTTTGCTGGGTGAGTATGTTGGGTGAGTTTGTTGTGTGAGTTTGTTGGGTGAGTTTGTTGGGTGAGTTTGCTGGGTCAGTTTGCTGGGTCAGTTTGCTGGGTGAGTTTGCTGGGTGAGTTTGTTGGGTGAGTTTGTTGGGTGAGTTTGCTGGGTGAGTTTGCTGGGTGAGTTTGCTGGGTGAGTTTGTTGGGTCAGTTTGCTGGGTGAGTTTGTTGGGTGAGTTTGTTGGGTGAGTTTGTTGGGTGAGTTTGTTGGGTGAGTTTGCTGGGTGAGTTTGCTGGGTGAGTTTGCTGGGTCAGTTTGCTGGGTGAGTTTGCTGGGTCAGTTTGCTGGGTGAGTTTGCTGGGTAAGTTTGTTGGGTGAGTTTGCTGGGTGAGTTTGTTGGGTGAGTTTGCTGGGTCAGTTTGTTGGGTGAGTTTGCTGGGTGAGTTTGCTGGGTGAGTTTGTTGGGTGAGTTTGTTGTGTGAGTTTGTTGGGTGAGTTTGTTGGGTGAGTTTGCTGGGTCAGTTTGTTGGGTGAGTTTGCTGGGTGAGTTTGCTGGGTGAGTTTGCTGGGTCAATTTGCTGGGTGAGTTGGCTGGGTGAGTTTGTTGGGACAGTTTGCTGGGTGAGTTTGCTGGGTGAGTTTGCTGGGTGAGTTTGCTGGGTGAGTTTGCTGGGTGAGTTTGTTGGGTGAGTTTGCTGGGTCAGTTTGTTGGGTGAGTTTGTTGGGTGAGTTTGCTGGGTGAGTTTGCTGGGTGAGTTTGCTGGGTCAATTTGCTGGGTGAGTTTGCTGGGTGAGTTTGCTGGGTCAGTTTGCTGGGTGAGTTTGTTGGGTGAGTTTGTTGGGTGAGTTTGCTGGGTGAGTTTGCTGGGTCAGTTTGCTGGGTCAGTTTGCTGGGTGAGTTTGTTGGGTGAGTTTGCTGGGTGAGTTTGCTGGGTCAGTTTGCTGGGTCAGTTTGCTGGGTCAGTTTGTTGGGTGAGTTTGCTGGGTGAGTTTGCTGGGTCAGTTTACTGGGTCAGTTTGTTGGGTGAGTTTGCTGGGTGAGTTTGTTGGGTGAGTTTGCTGGGTGAGTTTGCTGGGTCAGTTTGCTGGGTCAGTTTGCTGGGTCAGTTTGTTGGGTGAGTTTGCTGGGTCAGTTTGCTGGGTCAGTTTGTTGGGTGAGTTTGCTGGGTGAGTTTGCTGGGTCAGTTTGCTGGGTCAGTTTGCTGGGTGAGTTTGCTGGGTGAGTTTGCTGGGTGAGTTTGCTGGGTGAGTTTGCTGGGTGAGTTTGTTGGGACAGTTTGTTGGGTGAGTTTGCTGGGTGAGTTTGCTGGGTGAGTTTGCTGGGTCAGTTTGCTGGGTGAGTTTGCTGTGTCAGTTTGCTGGGTGAGTTTGCTGGGTGAGTTTGCTGGGTGAGTTTGTTGGGACAGTTTGTTGGCTGAGTTTGCTGGGTGAGTTTGCTGGGTGCGTTTGCTGGGTGAGTTTGTTGGGTGAGTTTGTTGGGTGAGTTTGTTGGGTGAGTTTGCTGGGTGAGTTTGTTGGGTGAGTTTGTTGGGTGAGTTTGCTGGGTCAGTTTGCTGGGTGAGTTTGCTGGGTGAGTTTGCTGGGTGAGTTTGTTGGGTGAGTTTGTTGTGTGAGTTTGTTGGGTGAGTTTGCTGGGTGAGTTTGTTGGGTGAGTTTGTTGGGTGAGTTTGCTGGGTCAGTTTGCTGGGTCAGTTTGTTGGGTGAGATTGCTGGGTGAGTTTGTTGGGTGAGTTTGTTGGGTGAGTTTGCTGGGTCAGTTTGCTGGGTCAGTTTGTTGGGTGAGTTTGCTGGGTGAGTTTGTTGGGTGAGTTTGTTGGGTGAGTTTGTTGGGTGAGTTTGCCGGGTAAGTTTGTTGGGTGAGTTTGCTGGGTGAGTTTGTTGGGTGAGTTTGTTGGGTGAGTTTGCTGGGTGAGTTTGCTGGGTGAGTATGTTGGGTGAGTTTGTTGTGTGAGTTTGTTGGGTGAGTTTGTTGGGTGAGTTTGCTGGGTCAGTTTGCTGGGTCAGTTTGCTGGGTGAGTTTGCTGGGTGAGTTTGTTGGGTGAGTTTGTTGGGTGAGTTTGCTGGGTGAGTTTGCTGGGTGAGTTTGCTGGGTGAGTTTGTTGGGTCAGTTTGCTGGGTGAGTTTGTTGGGTGAGTTTGTTGGGTGAGTTTGTTGGGTGAGTTTGTTGGGTGAGTTTGCTGGGTGAGTTTGCTGGGTCAGTTTGCTGGGTGAGTTTGCTGGGTCAGTTTGCTGGGTGAGTTTGCTGGGTGAGTTTGTTGGGTGAGTTTGTTGGGTGAGTTTGTTGTGTGAGTTTGTTGTGTGAGTTTGTTGGGTGAGTTTGTTGGGTGAGTTTGCTGGGTGAGTTTGCTGGGTCAGTTTGCTGGGTGAGTTTGCTGGGTGAGTTAGTTGGGTGAGTTTGCTGGGTGAGTTTGCTGGGTCACTTTGCTGGGTGAGATTGCTGGGTGAGTTTGCTGGGTGAGTTTGCTGGGTCAGTTTGCAGGGTCAGTTTGTTGGGTCAGTTTGCTGGGTAAGTTTACTGGGTGAGTTTGCTGGGTGAGTTTGTTGGGTCAGTTTGCTGGGTGAGTTTGCTGGGTGAGTTTGCTGGGTGAGTTTGTTGGGTGAGTTTGCTGGGTGATTTTGCTGGGTGAGTTTGCTGGGTGAGTTTGCTGGGTGAGTTTGTTGGGTGAGTTTGCTCGGTGAGTTTGCTGGGTGAGTTTGTTGGGTGAGTTTGTTGGGTCAGTTTGTTGGGTGAGTTTGCTGGGTCAGTTTGTTGGGTCAGTTTGCGGGGTGAGTTTGCTGGGTGAGTTTGCTGGGTCAGTTTGCTGGGTCAGTTTGCTGGGTCAGTTTGTTGGGTGAGTTTGCTGGGTGAGTTTGCTGGGTGAGTTTGTTGGGTGAGTTTGTTCGGTGTGTTTGCTGGGTGAGTTTGCTGGGTGAGTTTGCTGGGTGAGTTTGTTGGGACAGTTTGTTGGGTGAGTTTGCTGGGTGAGTTTGCTGGGTGAGTTTGTTGGGTGAGTTTGTTGGGTGAGTTTGCTGGGTGAGTTTGCTGGGTGAGTTTGCTGGGTGAGTTTGCTGGGTGAGTTTGTTGGGTGAGTTTGCTGGGTCAGTTTGCTGGGTGAGTTTGCTGGGTGAGTTTGCTGGGTGAGTTTGTTGGGTGAGTTTGTTCGGTGTGTTTGCTGGGTGAGTTTGCTGGGTGAGTTTGCTGGGTGAGTTTGTTGGGACAGTTTGTTGGGTGAGTTTGCTGGGTGAGTTTGCTGGGTGAGTTTGTTGGGTGAGTTTGTTGGGTGAGTTTGCTGGGTGAGTTTGCTGGGTGAGTTTGCTGGGTGAGTTTGTTGGGACAGTTTGTTGGGTGAGTTTGCTGGGTGAGTTTGCTGGGTGAGTTTGCTGCGTCAGTTTGCTGGGTGTGTTTGCTGGGTGAGTTTGTTGGGTGAGTTTGTTCGGTGTGTTTGCTGGGTGAGTTTCTTGGGTGAGTTTGCTGGGTGAGTTTGTTGGGTGAGTTTGCTGGGTGAGTTTGTTGGGTGAGTTTGCTGGGTGAGTTTGTTGGGACAGTTTGTTGGGTGAGTTTGCTGGGTGAGTTTGCTGGGTGAGTTTGCTGGGTGAGTTTGTTGGGTCAGTTTGCTGGGTGAGTTTGCTGGGTGAGTTTGCTGGGTGAGTTTGTTGGGTGAGTTTGCTGGGTGAGTTTGCTGGGTGAGTTTGTTGGGTGAGTTTGCTGGGTGAGTTTGCTGGGTGAGTTTGCTGGGTGAGTTTGCTGGGGGAGTTTGTTGGGTGAGTTTGCTGGGTGAGTTTGTTGGGTGAGTTTGCTGGGTGAGTTTGCTGGGTGAGTTTGCTGGGTGAGTTTGTTGGGTCAGTTTGCTGGGTGAGTTTGTTGGGTGAGTTTGCTGGGTGAGTTTGTTGGGTCAGTTTGCTGGGTCAGTTTGTTGGGTGAGTTTGCTGGGTGAGTTTGCTGGGTGAGTTTGCTGGGTGAGTTTGTTGGGTGAGTTTGTTGGGTCAGTTTGCTGGGTCAGTTTGTTGGGTGAGTTTGTTGGGTGAGTTTACTGGGTGAGTTTGCTGGGTGAGTTTGCTGGGTGAGTTTGTTGGGTCAGTTTGTTGGGTGAGTTTGCTGGGTGAGTTTGCTGGGTGAGTTTGCTGGGTCAGTTTGTTGGGTCAGTTTGCTGGGTCAGTTTGTTGGGTGAGTTTGTTGGGTGAGTTTACTGGGTGAGTTTGCTGGGTGAGTTTGCTGGGTGAGTTTGTTGGGTCAGTTTGTTGGGTGAGTTTGTTGGGTGAGTTTGCTGGGTCAGTTTGATGGGTGAGTTTGCTGGGTCAGTTTGTTGGGTGAGTTTGTTGGGTGAGTTTGCTGGGTGAGTTTGCTGGGTGAGTTTGCTGGGTGAGTTTGCTGGGTCAGTTTGTTGGGTGAGTTTGCTGGGTGAGTTTGCTGGGTGAGTTTGCTGGGTCAGTTTGCTGGGTCATTTTGCTGGGTGAGTTTGTTGGGTGAGTTTGCTGGGTGAGTTTGCTGGGTGAGTTTGCTGGGTCAGTTTGTTGGGTGAGTTTGCTGGGTGAGTTTGCTGGGTGAGTTTGCTGGGTGAGTTTGCTGGGTGAGTTTGTTGGGTGAGTTTGCTGGGTGAGTTTGCTGGGACAGTTTGTTGGGTGAGTTTGCTGGGTGAGTTTGCTGGGACAGTTTGTTGGGTGAGTTTGCTGGGTGAGTTTGCTGGGACAGTTTGCTGGGTGAGTTTGCTGGGTGAGTTTGCTGGGTGAGTTTGTTGGGTGAGTTTGCTGGGTGAGTTTGTTGGGACAGTTTGTTGGGTGAGTTTGCTGGGACAGTTTGCTGGGTGAGTTTGCTGGGTGAGTTTGCTGGGTGAGTTTGTTGGGTCAGTTTGCTGGGTGAGTTTGCTGGGTGAGTTTGTTGGGACAGTTTGTTGGGTGAGTTTGTTGGGTGAGTTTGCTGGGTGAGTTTGTTGGGTGAGTTTGTTGGGTGAGTTTGCTGGGTGAGTTTGCTGGGACAGTTTGTTGGGTGAGTTTGCTGGGTGAGTTTGCTGGGTGAGTTTGCTGGGTGAGTTTGCTGGGTGAGTTTGTTGGGACAGTTTGTTGGGTGAGTTTGTTGGGTGAGTTTGCTGGGTGAGTTTGCTGGGACAGTTTGTTGGGTGAGTTTGCTGGGTGAGTTTGCTGGGTGAGTTTGCTGGGTGAGTTTGCTGGGTGAGTTTGTTGGGACAGTTTGTTGGGTGAGTTTGCTGGGTGAGTTTGCTGGGTGAGTTTGCTGGGTCAGTTTGTTGGGACAGTTTGTTGGGTGAGTTTGCTGGGTGAGTTTGCTGGGTGAGTTTGCTGGGTGAGTTTGCTGGGTCAGTTTGTTGGGACAGTTTGTTGGGTGAGTTTGCTGGGTGAGTTTGCTGGGTGAGTTTGCTGGGTGAGTTTGCTGGGTGAGTTTGCTGGGTGAGTTTGCTGGGTGAGTTTGCTGGGTGAGTTTGCTGGGTGAGTTTGTTGGGTGAGTTTGCTGGGTGAGTTTGCTGGGTGAGTTTGCTGGGTCAGCTTGTTGGGTGAGTTTGCTGGGTGAGTTTGGTGGGTGAGTTTGCTGGGTGAGTTTGTTGGGTGAGTTTGTTGGGTGAGTTTGCTGGGTCAGTTTGTTGGGACAGTTTGTTGGGTGAGTTTGTTGGGTGAGTTTGCTGGGTGAGTTTGCTGGGTGAGTTTGCTGGGTGAGTTTGTTGGGTGAGTTTGTTGGGTGAGTTTGTTGGGTCAGTTTGCTGGGTGAGTTTGTTGGGTGAGTTTGTTGGGTGAGTTTGCTGGGTGAGTTTGTTGGGTGAGTTTGCTGGGTGAGTTTGCTGGGTGAGTTTGCTGGGTGAGTTTGCTGGGTCAGTTTGCTGGGTGAGTTTGTTGGGTGAGTTTGTTGGGTGAGTTTGCTGGGTGAGTTTGCTGGGTGAGTTTGTTGGGTGAGTTTGCTGGGTGAGTTTGTTGGGTGAGGTTGTTGGGACAGTTTGCTGGGTGAGTTTGCTGGGTGAGTTTGCTGGGTGAGTTTGCTGGGTGAGTTTGCTGGGTGAGTTTGTTGGGTGAGTTTGTTGGGTGAGTTTGCTGGGTGAGTTTGCTGGGTGAGTTTGCTGGGTGAGTTTGTTGGGTGAGTTTGTTGGGTGAGGTTGTTGGGACAGTTTGCTGGGTGAGTTTGTTGGGTGAGTTTGCTGGGTGAGTTTGCTGGGTGAGTTTGCTGGGTGAGTTTGTTGGGTGAGTTTGTTGGGTGAGTTTGCTGGGTGAGTTTGCTGGGTGAGTTTGCTGGGTGAGTTTGCTGGGTGAGTTTGCTGGGTGAGTTTGTTGGGTGAGTTTGTTGGGTGAGTTTGCTGGGTGAGTTTGCTGGGTGAGTTTGCTGGGTGAGTTTGTTGGGTGAGTTTGCTGGGTCAGTTTGTTGGGTGAGTTTGTTGGGTGAGTTTGCTGGGTCAGTTTGTTGGGTGAGTTTGCTGGGTCAGTTTGTTGGGTGAGTTTGCTGGGTCAGTTTGTTGGGTGAGTTTGCTGGGTCAGTTTGTTGGGTGAGTTTGCTGGGTCAGTTTGTTGGGTGAGTTTGTTGGGTGAGTTTGCTGGGTGAGTTTGTTGGGTGAGTTTGTTGGGTGAGTTTGTTGGGTGAGTTTGTTGGGTGAGTTTGTTGGGTGAGTTTGTTGGGTGAGTTTGTTGGGTGAGTTTGTTGGGTGAGTTTGCTGGGTCACTTTGCTGGGTCAGTTTGCTGGGTCAGTTTGCTGGGTGAGTTTGTTGGGTGAGTTTGTTGGGTGAGTTTGTTGGGTGAGTTTGTTGGGTGAGTTTGCTGGGTGAGTTTGTTGGGTGAGTTTGCTGGGTGAGTTTGTTGGGTGAGTTTGCTGGGTGAGTTTGTTGGGTGAGTTTGCTGGGTGAGTTTGCTGGGTCAGTTTGTTGGGTGAGTTTGTTGGGTGAGTTTGTTGGGTGAGTTTGCTGGGTCAGTTTGTTGGGTGAGTTTGTTGGGTGAGTTTGCTGGGTCAGTTTGTTGGGTGAGTTTGTTGGGTGAGTTTGTTGGGTCAGTTTGCTGGGTCAGTTTGCTGGGTGAGTTTGCTGGGTGAGTTTGTTGGGTGAGTTTGCTGGGTGAGTTTGTTGGGTGAGTTTGTTGGGTGAGTTTGTTGGGTGAGTTTGTTGGGTGAGTTTGCTGGGTCAGTTTGTTGGGTGAGTTTGTTGGGTCAGTTTGCTGGGTCAGTTTGTTGGGTGAGTTTGTTGGGTGAGTTTGCTGGGTGAGTTTGTTGGGTGAGTTTGCTGGGTGAGTTTGTTGGGTGAGTTTGCTGGGTGAGTTTGTTGGGTGAGTTTGTTGGGTGAGTTTGCTGGGTGAGTTTGTTGGGTGAGTTTGCTGGGTCTGTTTGCTGGGTGAGTTTGTTGGGTGAGTTTGCTGGGTGAGTTTGCTGGGTCAGTTTGCTGGGTGAGTTTGCTGGGTGAGTGTGTTGGGTGAGTTTGCTGGGTGAGTTTGCTGGGTGAGTTTGTTGGGTGAGTTTGCTGGGTGAGTTTGTTGGGTGAGTTTGTTGGGTGAGTTTGCTGGGTGAGTTTGTTTGGTGAGTTTGTTGGGTGAGTTTGCTGGGTGAGTTTGCTGGGTGAGTTTGCTGGGTGAGTTTGTTGGGTGAGTTTGTTGGGTGAGTTTGCTGGGTGAGTTTGTTGGGTGAGTTTGCTGGGTGAGTTTGCTGGGTCAGTTTGTTGGGTGAGTTTGCTGGGTGAGTTTGTTGGGTGAGTTTGCTGGGTGAGTTTGTTGGGTGAGTTTGTTGGGTGAGTTTGCTGGGTGAGTTTGCTGGGTCAGTTTGTTGGGTGAGTTTGCTGGGTGAGTTTGTTGGGTGAGTTTGCTGGGTGAGTTTGCTGGGTCAGTTTGCTGGGTGAGTTTGCTGGGTGAGTTTGTTGGGTGAGTTTGTTGGGTGAGTTTGCTGGGTGAGTTTGCTGGGTGAGTTTGCTGGGTGAGTTTGCTGGGTCAGTTTGCTGGGTGAGTTTGCTGGGTGAGTTTGCTGGGTGAGTTTGTTGGGTGAGTTTGCTGGGTGAGTTTGCTGGGTCAGTTTGCTGGGTGAGTTTGCTGGGTGAGTTTGTTGGGTGAGTTTGCTGGGTCAGTTTGCTGGGTGAGTTTGCTGGGTGAGTTTGTTGGGTGAGTTTGCTGGGTGAGTTTGCTGGGTCAGTTTGCTGGGTGAGTTTGCTGGGTGAGTTTGTTGGGTGAGTTTGCTGGGTCAGTTTGCTGGGTGAGTTTGCTGGGTCAGTTTGCTGGGTGAGTTTGCTGGGTGAGTTTGCGGTTTCTGTTCTCAGCCTGATGCGGGTTTATTGAGAGTCGGTGTTACTGTGTTCACATCAGGAAGGAGGACAGGTCTGTGTGTGTCCCAGTCACGCGAGACACTGGCTGGTGACCCTGCGCTGTATCGGGAAGGTGCGGACACTGTCCAGTAATGTACGTGGCCATTCAGCCCCTCCACACCAGACTGGGCTGTTTCCTGCTCCCACTCTCTGGGTGCTGAGCAATCGTTGGACCAGAATTCTACCCGGTTTAACCAGGCAGCTCCAGTGAGTTCATTAACAAGGGAATTCCATGGCAAAGATTCCTGCTCCAGAGCTCCCGGACAATCCTCACAAATTGTGGGAATCAGACAGGGATGAGGAGAGAATCTGTCTTCAGGCAGACAGAGTGATCTGAGGAGATCAACTGGGAACCGAGAGATTCCAGAGATCGACACTGGGCAGAGTGATCCCAGCATTGACAAGGTCGAGTGATCTCCGACAGGTACAGCAGATTCCAAGGAATCTTCCAGGGACAAGGAGATCCCAGGAGATCCATGGAAACAGAGAGATCCAACGGATCTCAATGTCCAGAGGGAGTTGGGTGCCCTTGTTCATGAGTCACATCGGTTAGGAAGGAAATTGGTGCATCACCCTTCATCGTCAGGCGATCGGAGTGAAAATGTCTTGCTGCATTCGTATAGTGCCTGGGACTGAGCCGGAGTATTGTGTACATTTTGGTCTCCTGACCACAAGGGGGGGGATTTACCCGATGAATCCCTGGGACGGAGGGATTGCCTTATGAAGGGAAATTGTGGAAACCGGGCCTGTATTTGTCTATGAATCCATTAGTGTCATAGTGGCCTACATTAACACTGCAATGAAGTTACTGTTCCCCAGACTGTCAAAGGATGGGAGATGACCGCATTGGGAAATGCAAATTTCTTGACAGGGCGTGGATCTGGATAGGGTATTTTCCCTGGCTGGATGGGTCTACAACCCAGGGGGCACGCTCCCCGAGTAAGGGACAAGCCATAACACCAGGTTAAAATCCACTGGTTTATTTGGAACCACGAGCTTTCGGAGCGCTGTTCCTTCCTCTGGTGAGTGAACTCATTTAGCAGGGAGGTAGGGAGGAATTTCTTCCCTCAGGGGATGGTGAACCTCTGGAATTCTCTCCCCAGGGGCACCATCCCCTCACTCACTGAGCGACTTTGAGATGGAAATCGATGCGTTTCCGGATTCTCCTGACATCAGAGGGTTTGGGGGAGGTGGGGAATGGTGTCCAGAGACATAACCAGCCCTGATCCATGTGGAAAATACTCGATGGGCCAAATGGCCTCCTCCTGGCCAGATTCCAGGGTAATCCAGTGGATTGACTGGGAGACAGAGAGATGATGTGGGTATGCCGGCGTTGGACTGGCGTAAACACAGTAAAAAGTCTGACAACACCAGGTTTTAGTCCAACCGATTTATTATCAAATAAATCGGTGAGACAGAGAGATCCCAGGGAATCGATAGGATGGGAGTTCAGGTGGACAGGGGGTGAAGGGGATGTAGGGGCAGGCGAGGATGGCACGGGAATGGAGTTAGGATACAGATCGAGGATCCAACTCAGTGCCAGAAGGAGCTGGAGGGGCTGAATGGCCTCGCTGTGTTCCTATCAATGTCTGAGTTAAGAGGGAAGACCAGCCCTGGTGTCTGCTGCTCGATGCCTGGTGTTAGAACCAGAGGAAGGGAAAAGGTTAAAATACGGTTCACAACAAACCGCTGGAGCTGCCAATGGGAGGAAGGATCTACTAGAATATTCTTAAATCATCCAATCCCCTCGCAGATCCCATCCACAACAGCCAATCACATCCCAGGCACAATAGCCAATCACAGTCTAGGATCGCAGATGGAAATGTACATCCAGATTCACCAAGACAAATTATCCAATAGCGTTCAAGCCCCAAAATTAACATCAACAAATCCTGTTACAGATCCAAAATCAACCAAATCATCACGGGGTTAGATACAGAGTAAAGCTCCCTCTACACTGTCCCCCATCAAACACTCCCAGGACAGGTACAGCACGGGGTTAGATACAGAGTAAAGCTCCCTCTACACTGTCCCCCATCAAACACTCCCAGGACAGGTACAGCACGGGGTTAGATACAGAGTAAAGCTCCCTCTACACTGTCCCCCATCAAACACTCCCAGGACAGGTACAGCACGGGGTTAGATACAGAGTAAAGCTCCCTCTACACTGTCCCCCCCCATCAAACACTCCCAGGACAGGTACAGCACGGGGTTAGATACAGAGTAAAGCTCCCTCTACACTGTCTCCCCATCAAACACTCCCAGGACAGGTACAGCACGGGGTTAGATACAGAGTAAAGCTCCCTCTACACTGTCCCCATCAAACACTCCCAGGACAGATACAGCACGGGGTTAGATATAGAGTAAAGCTCCCTCTACACTGTCCCCCATCAAACACTCCCAGGACAGGTACAGCACGGGGTTAGATACAGAGTAAAGCTCCCTCTACACTGTCCCCCATCAAACACTCCCAGGACAGATACAGCACGGGGTTAGATATAGAGTAAAGCTCCCTCTACACTGTCCCCCATCAAACACTCCCAGGACAGATACAGCACGGGGTTAGATATAGAGTAAAGCTCCCTCTACACTGTCCCCATCAAACACTCCCAGGACAGATACAGCACGGGGTTAGATATAGAGTAAAGCTCCCTCTACACTGTCCCCCATCAAACACTCCCAGGACAGGTACAGCACGGGGTTAGATACAGAGTAAAGCTCCCTCTACACTGTCCCCATCAAACACTCCCAGGACAGATACAGCACGGGGTTAGATACAGAGTAAAGCTCCCTCTACACTGTCCCCCCATCAAACACTCCCAGGACAGGTACAGCACGGGGTTAGATACAGAGTAAAGCTCCCTCTACACTGTCCCCATCAAACACTCCCAGGACAGGGACAGCACGGGGTTAGATACAGAGTAAAGCTCCCTCTACACTGTCCCCCCATCAAACACTCCCAGGACAGGGACAGCACGGGGTTAGATACAGAGTAAAGCTCCCTCTACACTGTCCCCCATCAAACACTCCCAGGACAGATACAGCACAGGGTTAGATACAGAGTAAAGCTCTCTCTACACTGTCCCCATCAAACACTCCCAGGACAGGTACAGCACGGGGTTAGATACAGAGTAAAGCTCCCTCTACACTGTCCCCATCAAACACTCCCAGGACAGGTACAGCACGGGGTTAGATACAGAGTAAAACTCCCTCTACACTGTCCCCCATCAAACACTCCCAGGACAGGTACAGCACAGGGTTAGATACGGAGTAAAGCTCCCTCTACACTGTCCCCCCATCAAACACTCCCAGGACAGGTACAGCACAGGGTTAGATACAGAGTAAATCTCCCTCTACACTGTCCCCCCATCATACACTCCCAGGACAGGTACAGCATGGGGTTAGATACAGAGTAAAGCTCCCTCTACACTGTCCCCCCATCAAACACTCCCAGGACAGGTACAGCACGGGGTTAGATACAGAGTAAAGCTCCCTCTACACTGTCCCCATCAAACACTCCCAGGACAGGTACAGCACGGGGTTAGATACAGAGTAAAGCTCCCTCTACACTGTCCCCCCATCAAACACTCCCAGGACAGGTACAGCACGGGGTTAGATACAGAGTAACATAGAACATAGAACATTACAGCACAAACAGGCCCTTCGGCCCTCGAGTTGCGCCGATCGCATCAACCCCACCAATCTATAGACCTATCTATAACCCCCAATCCCATTAAACCCCATATACTCATCCAGAAGTCTTTTAAAAGACCCCAGCGAGTTCGCCTCCACCACCGACGACGGCAGCCGATTCCAATCACTCACTACCCTCTGAGTGAAAAACTTACCCCTAACATCACCTCTGTACTTCCCTCCCCGCACCTTAAATTTGTGTCCTCTCGTAGCGACCATTTCAACCCGGGGAAATAGCCTCTGAGAGTCCACCCTATCTATTCCTCTCAACATTTTATAAACTTCTATCAGGTCGCCTCTCAACCTTCGCCTCTCCAGGGAAAAGAGTCCCAGCTCCCTCAACCTATCTTCATAAGGCATGCCTCCCAGTCCAGGCAACATCCTTGTAAATCTCCTCTGCACCCTTTCAATAGCTTCTACGTCTTTCCTATAGTGAGGCGACCAGAACTGCGCACAGTACTCCAAATGAGGCCTGACGAGGGTCCTGTAAAGTTGCAGCATTACCTCCCGACTCCTAAACTCAATCCCTCGATTAATGAAGGCCAGTACACCATACGCCTTCTTGACCACCTCCTCCACCTGCGAGGCCGATTTGAGAGTCCTGTGAACCCGGACCCCGAGATCCTTCTGCTCTTCAACGCTACTAAGACCCCTGCCCTTAATAGTGTACTCGTTCATCCCGTTGGTTCTGCCGAAATGGACTACTACACATTTATCCGCGTTGAAGTCCATCTGCCACTTCTCCGCCCATTCCTGCATCCTATCTATGTCCTGCTGCAACTTTTGACATCCTTCCAGACCATCCACAACACCGCCGACCTTCGTGTCATCAGCGAATTTGCTAACCCATCCCTCCACTTCCTCATCCAGGTCATTTATGAAAATGACAAACAACAAGGGTCCCAGAACAGATCCCTGGGGCACCCCACTGGTGACTGACCTCCATTCCGATAAAGACCCATCCACAACCACTCTCTGCCTTCTGCAGGCAAGCCAGTTCTGGATCCACAAGGCCAAAGGCCCTTGGATCCCATGCCCTCTCACCTTCTCAAGAAGTCTTGCATGGGGGATCTTATCAAAAGCCTTGCTGAAGTCCATGTACACTACGTCCACGGCACTTCCTTCGTCAATGTGTTCAGTCACATTATCGAAGAACTCAACTAGGCTCGTAAGGCACGACCTGCCCTTGACAAATCCATGCTGACTATTCCTGATCATGTCAAACCTCTCCAAATGGTCGTAAATCTTGTCCCTCAGAAGCCTCTCCATCAGCTTACCAACCACTGAGGTCAGACTCACCGGGCGGTAATTTCCCGGGCTATCTCTGTTCCCTTTCTTGAAAATAGGGACTACATCCGCAATCCTCCAATCTTCCGGAACCTCTCCCGTCTCCATTGACGACGCAAAGATCATCGCCAAGGGCTCTGCAATCACTTCCCTGGCCTCCCACAGTATCCTGGGGTACATCCCATCTGGTCCCGGCGACTTATCTACCTTGATAGAATTCAAAAGTTCTAACACATCCTCCTCTTTAATGTCCACGTACTCAATCTTTTCCACCTGCTGCAAGTCCATAGCAAGATCTCCCAAATCAGCTTCCACTGTGAATACTGATGCAAAGTACTCATTAAGCACCTCCGCCATTTCTTCTGGTTCTACACAGACCTTTCCCCCTTCATCTTTTATAGGTCCTATCCTTTCCCTTCTCACCCTTTTACCTTTCACATACTTATAGAAGGCCTTGGGATTTTCTTTAATCTTACCCGCCAAGGTCTTCTCATGACCCCTTCTGGCTCTCCTAATTTCCCTTTTAACCTCCTTTCTACAGTCCTTATATTCTTCAAGATCCTTAACCTCTCCTAGTTCCCTGAACCTTTTGTATACCTTCCTTTTCCTCCTGACTAGGTTCAACACAGCCTTCGTGCACCACGGTTCCCGCGACCTACCAAAACCCCCTTGCCTTATCGGAACATTGTCATGCAGAGCGCCAGACAAACATTCCTTGAATATCCACCACCTTCCTTCGGTACTCTTCCCTAAGAATGCCTCCTTCCAGTTTATTTGTCCAAGTAACTTCCTGACTTCTTCGTATCTCCCCTTACTCCAGACAAACACCTTCCTAGCCTGTCTGATCCTATCTCGTTCCAATGCAATTGTGAAGGAGATAGAATTATGATCACCATTCCCAAGATGCTCTCCTACTGAGAGATCCATCACCTGCCCTGGTTCATTCGCCAGTACCAGGTCAAGTACTGCCTCACCCCTCGTAGGCTTGTCCACATACTGTGTCAGGAAACCTTCCTGAACACACCTAACAAACTCCTCTCCAGCCGAACCCCTTACTCTAGGGATATTCCAGTCGATGTTTGGGAAATTGAAGTCTCCCATCACGACCACTCTGTTTTTAATACATTTCTCCAGAATCTGGTTCCCTATCTGCACTTCAACTTCCCTGTCACTATTGGGCGGCCTATAGAATACACCCAGCAAAGTTTTCGACCCTATGCTGTTCGTAACTTCCACCCACAGAGACTCTGTAGAAAGTCCCTCCACGGCATCCTCTTTCTCTGCAGCCATGACACTGTCCCTGATTAACAGTGCCACTCCACCACCTCTTCTGCCAGCCTCCCTGTCCTTCCTGAAACATCTGAAACCTGGCACCTGAAGTACCCAGTCCTGTCCCTGAGACATCCAAGTCTCCGTAATGGCCACTACATCACATTCCCAAGCAGCTATCCACGCCCTAAGCTCATCTACCTTATTTACTATACTCCTTGCATTAAAATATACACACTTCAGCCCCTCAGTCTGGGCATTTCCCTTCTCCACCCCCTGTCTAACCTCCCTCCCATGTTTCCTGCGGTCCTCCCCTACCTTTAAAGTATTAAAGCACGTGCATTTCAAACCCTGCTCCGCCCCACCCCCGCTACGCCGTGCCTTGCATTCCCCATCTATGCCCCCCTCCCTTTCACCCCCTCTACTCAATATCCCACCCCCCCCCCAAATCAGTTTAAACCTCCCCACATAGAAATTCAAAAATGTTTTATTTTCAAATGCAGCAAAGCTGACATTTCTATTTGAATCCCAGTCAGTTGAGGGCGAGTCTGTCAAACAGGTACTCTCCCATGCCATTCTCAGGGCCTCCCAGTCTCTTCAGGTTGGTGATGTAATCTCCAAGCTTCTTGATCATCTTCACTTGTTCATCCAAGTAGTGAGTCTTCAGGAAGTCACACAGGTGAGGGTCAGTGTTCCCAGAGGAGAGTTTGTGCAGATCCAGCAGACACTGGTTCACATTCTTCTCCATCTGCAGAGCTCTCTGCATTGCCTCCAGACCATTGCCCCACTCATCCTGCTCTGCCTTCATGGAGAGGTAAACATAGGAGGAATAGAGCTCCAAGTTGATCTGCTTATTAACAGCATCCTCACAGTCCTTGTGGTAGTTCTGATGTACTTGAGAAGCCATCTTCACTATTCCTGCTGCCTAGAAAGATCTAGAAGTAAAGCTCCCTCTACACTGTCCCCCCATCAAACACTCCCAGGACAGGGACAGCACAGGGTTAGATACAGAGTAAAGCTCCCTCTACACTGTCCCCCCATCAAACACTCCCAGGACAGGGACAGCACAGGGTTAGATACAGAGTAAAGCTCCCTCTACACTGTCCCCCCATCAAACACTCCCAGGACAGGTACAGCACGGGGTTAGATACAGAGTAAAGCTCCCTCTACACTGTCCCCCCATCAAACACTCCCAGGACAGATACAGCACGGGGTTAGATACAGAGTAAAGCTCCCTCTACACTGTCCCCCCATCAAACACTCCCAGGACAGGTACAGCACGGGGTTAGATACAGAGTAAAGCTTCCTCTACACTGTCCCCCATCAAACACTCCCAGGACAGGTACAGCACGGGGTTAGATACAGAGTAAAGCTCCCTCTACACTGTCCCCATCAAACACTCCCAGGATAGGTACAGCACGGGGTTAGATACAGAGTAAAGCTCCCTCTACACTGTCCCCATCAAACACTCCCAGGACAGGTACAGCATGGGGTTAGATACAGAGTAAAGCTCCCTCTACACTGTCCCCCCCATCAAACACTCCCAGGACAGGTACAGCACGGGGTTAGATACAGAGTAAAGCTCCCTCTACACTGTCCCCCCCATCAAACATTCCCAGGACAGGGACAGCATGGGGTTAGATACAGAGTAAAGCTCCCTCTACACTGTCCCCATCAAACACTCCCAAGACAGGTACTGCACAGGGTTAGATACGGAGTAAAGCTCCCTCTACACTGTCCCTCCATCAAACACTCCCAGGACAGGTACAGCACAGGGTTAGATACAGAGTAAAGCTTCCTCTACACTGTCCCCATCAAACACTCCCAGGACAGGTACAGCACGGGGTTAGATACAGAGTAAAGCTTCCTCTACACTGTCCCCATCAAACACTCCCAGGACAGGTACAGCACAGGGTTAGATACAGAGTAAAGCTCCATCTACACTGTCCCCCATCAAACATTCCCAGGATAGGTACAGCACGGGGGTAGATACAGAATAAAGCTCCCTCTACACTGTCCCCCCATCAAACACTCCCAGGACAGATACAGCACGGGGTGAGATACAGAGTAAAGCTCCCTCTGCACTGTCCCCATCAAACACTCCCAGGACAGGTACAGCACAGGGTTAGATACGGAGTAAAGCTCCCTCTACACTGTCCCCCCATCAAACACTCCCAGGACAGATACAGCACGGGGTTAGATACAGAGTAAAGCTCCCTCTACACTGTCCCCATCAAACACTCCCAGGACAGGTACAGCACGGGGTTAGATACAGAGTAAAGCTCCCTCTACACTGTCCCCACCAAACGCTCCCAGGACAGGTACAGCACAGGGTTAGATACAGAGTAAAGCTCCCTCTACACTGTCCCCATCAAACGCTCCCAGGACAGGTACAGCACAGGGTTAGATACAGAGTAAAGCTCCCTCTACACTGTCCCCATCAAACGCTCCCAGGACAGGTACAGCACGGGGTTAGATACAGAGTAAAGCTCCCTCTACACTGTCCCCATCAAACACTCCCAGGATAGGTACAGCACGGGGTTAGATACAGAGTAAAGCTCCCTCTACACTGTCCCCATCAAACACTCCCAGGACAGGTACAGCATGGGGTTAGATACAGAGTAAAGCTCCCTCTACACTGTCCCCCCCATCAAACACTCCCGGGACAGGTACAGCACGGGGTTAGATACAGAGTAAAGCTCCCTCTACACTGTCCCCCCCATCAAACATTCCCAGGACAGGGACAGCATGGGGTTAGATACAGAGTAAAGCTCCCTCTACACTGTCCCCCCATCAAACACTCCCAGGACAGGTACAGCACGGGGTTAGATACAGAGTAAAGTTCCCTCTACACTGTCCCCATCAAACACTCCCAAGACAGGTACAGCACAGGGTTAGATACGGAGTAAAGCTCCCTCTACACTGTCCCTCCATCAAACACTCCCAGGACAGGTACAGCACAGGGTTAGATACAGAGTAAAGCTTCCTCTACACTGTCCCCATCAAACACTCCCAGGACAGGTACAGCACGGGGTTAGATACAGAGTAAAGCTTCCTCTACACTGTCCCCATCAAACACTCCCAGGACAGGTACAGCACAGGGTTAGATACAGAGTAAAGCTCCATCTACACTGTCCCCCATCAAACATTCCCAGGACAGGTACAGCACGGGGGTAGATACAGAATAAAGCTCCCTCTACACTGTCCCCATCAAACACTCCCAGGACAGGTACAGCACGGGGTTAGATACAGAGTAAAGCTCCCTCTACACTGTCCCCACCAAACGCTCCCAGGACAGGTACAGCACAGGGTTAGATACAGAGTAAAGCTCCCTCTACACTGTACCCCATCAAACACTCCCAGGACAGGTACAGCACGGGGTTAGATACAGAGTAAAGCTCCCTCTACACTGTACCCCATCAAACACTCCCAGGACAGGTACAGCACAGGGTTAGATACGGAGTAAAGCTCCCTCTACACTGTCCCCCCATAAAACACTCCCAGGACAGATACAGCATGGGGTTAGATACAGAGTAAAGCTCCCTCTACACTGTCCCCATCAAACACTCCCAGGACAGGTACAGCACAGGGTTAGATACAGAGTAAAGCTTCCTCTACACTGTCCCCATCAAACACTCCCAGGACAGGTACAGCACGGGGTTAGATACAGAGTAAAGCTTCCTCGACACTGTCCCCATCAAACACTCCCAGGACAGGTACAGCACAGGGTTAGATACAGAGTAAAGCTCCATCTACACTGTCCCCCATCAAACATTCCCAGGACAGGTACAGCACGGGGGTAGATACAGAATAAAGCTCCCTCTACACTGTCCCCCTATCAAACACTCCCAGGACAGATACAGCACGGGGTGAGATACAGAGTAAAGCTCCCTCTGCACTGTCCCCATCAAACACTCCCAGGACAGGTACAGCACAGGGTTAGATACGGAGTAAAGCTCCCTCTACACTGTCCCCCCATCAAACACTCCCAGGACAGATACAGCACGGGGTTAGATACAGAGTAAAGCTCCCTCTACACTGTCCCCATCAAACACTCCCAGGACAGGTACAGCACGGGGTTAGATACAGAGTAAAGCTCCCTCTACACTGTCCCCACCAAACGCTCCCAGGACAGGTACAGCACAGGGTTAGATACAGAGTAAAGCTCCCTCTACACTGTCCCCATCAAACGCTCCCAGGACAGGTACAGCACAGGGTTAGATACAGAGTAAAGCTCCCTCTACACTGTCCCCATCAAACGCTCCCAGGACAGGTACAGCACGGGGTTAGATACAGAGTAAAGCTCCCTCTACACTGTCCCCATCAAACGCTCCCAGGACAGGTACAGCACGGGGTTAGATACAGAGTAAAGCTCCCTCTACACTGTCCCCCCATCAAACACTCCCAGGACAGGTACAGCACGGGGTTAGATACAGAGTAAAGCTCCCTCTACACTGTCCCCATCAAACACTCCCAGGACAGGTACAGCACGGGATTAGATACAGAGTAAAGCTCCCTCTACACTGTCCCCCCATCAAACACTCCCAGGACAGGTACAGCATGAGGTTAGATACAGAGTAAAGCTCCCTCTACACTGTACCCCATCAAACACTCCCAGGACAGGTACAGCACGGGGTTAGATACAGAGTAAAGCTCCCTCTACACTGTACCCCATCAAACACTCCCAGGACAGGTACAGCACAGGGTTAGATACGGAGTAAAGCTCCCTCTACACTGTCCCCCCATCAAACACTCCCAGGACAGATACAGCATGGGGTTAGATACAGAGTAAAGCTCCCTCTACACTGTCCCCATCAAACACTCCCAGGACAGGTACAGCACGGGGTTAGATACAGAGTAAAGCTCCCTCTACACTGTCCCCATCAAACACTCCCAGGACAGATACAGCACAGGGTTAGATACAGACTAAGCTCCCTCGAAACTGTCCCCATCAAACACTCCCAGGACAGGTACAGCACGGGGTTAGATACAGAGTAAAGCTCCCTCTACACTGTCCCCATCAAACACTCCCAGGACAGGTACAGCACGGGGTTAGATGCAGAGTAAAGCTCCCTCTACACTGTCCCCCCATCAAACACTCCCAGGATAGGTACAGCATGGGGTTAGATACAGAGTAAAGCTCCCTCTACACTGTCCCACATCAAACACTTCCAGGACAGGTACAGCACGGGGTTAGATACAGAGTGAAGCTACCTCTACACTGTCCCCCCCATCAAACACTCCCAGGACAGGTACAGCACGGGGTTAGATACAGAGTAAAGCTCCCTCTACACTGTCCCCCATCAAACACTCCCAGGACAGGTACAGCACGGGGTTAGATACAGAGTAAAGCTCCCTCTACACTGTCCCCCCATCAAACATTCCCAGGACAGGTACAGCACGGGGTTAGATACAGAGTAAAGCTCCCTCTACACTGTCCCCATCAAACACTCCCAGGACAGGTACAGCACGGGGTTAGATACAGAGTAAAGCTCCCTCTACACTGTCCCCCATCAAACATTCCCAGGACAGGTACAGCACAGGGTTAGAGTAAGTATTAAGATGAACATTCCTGATATTCTGATGTATCTTTCTCAAATGTCAGGTTTTTACAGCCTTTTGAATAAAGCACTGTAATCCAGTCTCTGAGTGAGGGTGATGAATCAGCCCTGACACTGAGTCTCGCTGTTGGAACGAGGATCACTCACATGCTGATAGGTGATGATGGACGAGTTTTACCTGATCGGAATATCTGAGGCAGTGCCACTGGGTTGAACAAACTGCCTGACAAGCTGGCCCTGGTTTTGTGCAGAGGGTTTGTGAGTATTTCCCTCTCGTAAACACACCTATTCCAGGAGCTAACAAACTCTGTGTTCTTTCTGGTCAGGAAGCTGGTTTAGCAGCTGTGACAGAACAGTGAGGCGACAGAGAAACAACCCTCCATCTCTGTTCAACCCTCTGACAGTGCGGCACTCCCTCAGCACTGACCCTCTGACAGTGCGGCGCTCCCTCAGCACTGACCCTCTGACAGTGCGGCACTCCCTCAGCACTGACCCTCTGACAGTGCGGCACTCCCTCAGCACTGACCCTCTGACAGTGCGGCACTCCCTCAGCACTGACCCTCTGACAGTGCGGCACTCCCTCAGCACTGACCCTCTGACAGTGCGGCACTCCCTCAGCACTGACCCTCTGACAGTGCGGCACTCCCTCTGCACTGACCCTCTGACAGTGCGGCACTCCCTCAGCACTGACCCTCTGACAGTGCGGCACTCCCTCAGCACTGACCCTCTGACAGTGCGGCACTCTCTCAGCACTGACCCTCTGACAGTGCGGCACTCCCTCAGCACTGACCCTCTGACAGTGCGGCACTCCCTCAGCACTGACCCTCTGACAGTGCGGCACTCTCTCAGCACTGACCCTCTGACAGTGCGGCACTCCCTCAGCACTGACCCTCTGACAGTGCGGCACTCCCTCAGTACTGACCCTCTGACAGTGCGGCACTCCCTCAGCACTGACCCTCTGACAGTGCGGCACTCCCTCAGCACTGACCCTCTGACAGTGCGGCACTCCCTCAGCACTGACCCTCTGACAGTGCGGCACTCCCTCAGCACTGACCCTCTGACAGTGCGGCACTCCCTCAGCACTGACCCTCTGACAGTGCGGCACTCCCTCAGCACTGACCCTCTGACAGTGCGGCACTCCCTCAGCACTGACCCTCTGACAGTGCCGCACTCCCTCATCACTGACCCTCTGACAGTGCGGCACTCCCTCAGCACTGACCCTCTGACAGTGCGGCGCTCCCTCAGCACTGACCCTCTGACAGTGCGGCACTCCCTCAGCACTGACCCTCTGACAGTGCGGCGCTCCCTCGGCACTGACCCTCTGACAGTGCGGCACTCCCTCAGCACTGACCCTCTGACAGTGCGGCACTCCCTCAGTACTGACCCTCTGACAGTGCGGCACTCCCTCAGTACTGACCCTCTGACAGTGTGGCACTCCCTCAGCACTGACTCTCTGACAGTGCGGCACTCCCTCAGCACTGACCCTCTGACAGTGCGGCACTCCCTCAGCACTGACCCTCTGACAGTGCGGCACTCCCTCAGCACTGACCCTCTGACAGTGCGGCATTCCCTCAGCACTGACCCTCTGACAGTGCAGCACTCCCTCAGCACTGACCCTCTGACAGTACGGCACTCCCTCAGTACTGACCCTCTGACAGTGCAGCACTCCCTCAGTACTGACCCTCTGACAGTGCGGCACTCCCTCAGCACTGACCCTCTGACAGTGCAGCACTCCCTCAGTACTGACCCTCTGACAGTGCGGCACTCCCTCAGCACTGACCCTCTGACAGTGCGGCACTCCCTCAGCACTGACCCTCTGACAGTGCGGCACTCCCTCAGCACTGACCCTCTGACAGTGCGGCACTCCCTCAGCACTGACCCTCTGACAGTGCGGCACTCCCTCAGCACTGACCCTCTGACAGTGCTGCGCTCCCTCAGCACTGACCCTCTGACAGTACGGCACTCCCTCAGTACTGACCCTCTGACAGTGCGGCACTCCCTCAGCACTGACCCTCTGACAGTGCGGCACTCCCTCAGCACTGACCCTCTGACAGTGCGGCACTCCCTCAGCACTGACCCTCTGACAGTGCGGTACTCCCTCAGCACTGACCCTCTGACAGTGCGGCACTCCCTCAGCACTGACCCTCTGACAGTGCGGCACTCCCTCAGCACTGACCCTCTGACAGTGCGGCGCTCCCTCAGCACTGACCCTCTGACAGTGCGGCACTCCCTCAGCACTGACCCTCTGACAGTGCGGCACTCCCTCAGTACTGACCCTCTGACAGTGCGGCACTCCCTCAGTACTGACCCTCTGACAGTGTGGCACTCCCTCAGCACTGACTCTCTGACAGTGCGGCACTCCCTCAGCACTGACCCTCTGACAGTGCGGCACTCCCTCAGCACTGACCCTCTGACAGTGCGGCACTCCCTCAGCACTGACCCTCTGACAGTGCGGCATTCCCTCAGCACTGACCCTCTGACAGTGCGGCACTCCCTCAGCACTGACCCTCTGACAGTACGGCACTCCCTCAGTACTGACCCTCTGACAGTGCAGCACTCCCTCAGTACTGACCCTCTGACAGTGCGGCACTCCCTCAGCACTGACCCTCTGACAGTGCAGCACTCCCTCAGTACTGACCCTCTGACAGTGCGGCACTCCCTCAGCACTGACCCTCTGACAGTGCGGCACTCCCTCAGCACTGACCCTGTGACAGTGCGGCACTCCCTCAGCACTGACCCTCTGACAGTGCTGCGCTCCCTCAGCACTGACCCTCTGACAGTACGGCACTCCCTCAGTACTGACCCTCTGACAGTGCGGCACTCCCTCAGCACTGACCCTCTGACAGTGCGGCACTCCCTCAGCACTGACCCTCTGACAGTGCGGCACTCCCTCAGCACTGACCCTCTGACAGTGCGGTACTCCCTCAGCACTGACCCTCTGACAGTGCGGCACTCCCTCAGCACTGACCCTCTGACAGTGCGGCACTCCCTCAGCACTGACCCTCTGACAGTGCGGCACTCCCTCATCACTGACCCTCTGACAGTGCGGCACTCCCTCAGCACTGACCCTCTGACAGTGCGGCACTCCCTCAGCACTGACCCTCTGACAGTGCGGCACTCCCTCAGCACTGACCCTCTGACAGTGCGGCACTCCCTCAGCGCTGACCCTCTGACAGTGCAGCACTCCCTCAGCACTGACCCTCTGACAGTGCGGCACTCTCTCAGCACTGACCCTCTGACAGTGCGGCACTCTCTCAGCACTGACCCTCTGACAGTGCGGCACTCCCTCAGCACTGACCCTCTGACAGTGCGGCACTCCCTCAGTACTGACCCTCTGACAGTGCGGCACTCCCTCAGCACTGACCCTCTGACAGTGCGGCACTCTCTCAGCACTGACCCTCTGACAGTGCGGCACTCCCTCAGCACTGACCCTCTGACAGTGCGGCACTCCCTCAGCACTGACCCTCTGACAGTGCGGCACTCCCTCAGCACTGACCCTCTGACATTGCGGCACTCCCTCAGCACTGACCCTCTGACAGTGCGGCACTCCCTCAGCACTGACCCTCTGACAGTGCCGCACTCCCTCATCACTGACCCTCTGACAGTGCGGCACTCCCTCAGCACTGACCCTCTGACAGTGCGGCGCTCCCTCAGCACTGACCCTCTGACAGTGCGGCACTCCCTCAGCACTGACCCTCTGACAGTGCGGCGCTCCCTCGGCACTGACCCTCTGACAGTGCGGCACTCCCTCAGCACTGACCCTCTGACAGTGCGGCACTCCCTCAGTACTGACCCTCTGACAGTGCGGCACTCCCTCAGTACTGACCCTCTGACAGTGTGGCACTCCCTCAGCACTGACTCTCTGACAGTGCGGCACTCCCTCAGTACTGACCCTCTGACAGTGCGGCATTCCCTCAGCACTGACCCTCTGACAGTGCGGCACTCCCTCAGCACTGACCCTCTGACAGTGCTGCGCTCCCTCAGCACTGACCCTCTGACAGTGCGGCGCTCCCTCAGTACTGACCCTCTGACAGTGCGGCACTCCCTCAGCACTGACCCTCTGACAGTGCGGCACTCCCTCAGCACTGACCCTCTGACAGTGCGGCACTCCCTCAGCACTGACCCTCTGACAGTGCGGCACTCCCTCAGCACTGACCCTCTGACAGTGCGGCACTCCCTCAGTACTGACCCTCTGACAGTGCGGCGCTCCCTCAGCACTGACCCTCTGACAGTGCGGCACTCCCTCAGTACTGACCCTCTGACAGTGCGGCACTCCCTCAGTACTGACCCTCTGACAGTGCGGCGCTCCCTCAGCACTGACCCTCTGACAGTGCGGCACTCCCTCAGCACTGACCCTCTGACAGTGCGGCGCTCCCTCAGCACTGACCCTCTGACAGTGCGGCGCTCCCTCAGCACTGACCCTCTGACAGTGCGGCACTCCCTCAGCACTGACCCTCTGACAGTGCGGCACTCCCTCAGCACTGACCCTCTGACAGTGCGGTACTCCCTCAGCACTGACCCTCTGACAGTGCGGCACTCCCTCAGCACTGACCCTCTGACAGTGCGGCACTCCCTCAGCACTGACCCTCTGACAGTGCGGCACTCCCTCAGTACTGACCCTCTGACAGTGCGGCACTCCCTCAGCACTGACCCTCTGACAGTGAGGCACTCCCTCAGTACTGACCCTCTGACAGTGCGGCACTCCCTCAGCACTGACCCTCTGACAGTGCGGCACTCCCTCAGTACTGACCCTCTGACAGTGCGGCACTCCCTCAGCACTGACCCTCTGACAGTGCGGCACTCCCTCAGCACTGACCCTCTGACAGTGCGGCACTCCCTCAGTACTGACCCTCTGACAGTGCGGCACTCCCTCAGCACTGACCCTCTGACAGTGCGGCACTCCCTCAGCACTGACCCTCTGACAGTGCGGCACTCCCTCAGCACTGACCCTCTGACAGTGCGGCACTCCCTCAGCACTGACCCTCTGACAGTGCGGCACTCCCTCAGCACTGACCCTCTGACAGTGCGGCACTCCCTCAGTACTGACCCTCTGACAGTGCGGCACTCCCTCAGCACTGACCCTCTGACAGTGCGGCACTCCCTCAGTACTGACCCTCTGACAGTGCGGCACTCCACTTCGAACCAGCCTGACTCAAACACTCTCCCCATTTCCGCTGTGTGGTGTAACCCAGTCCCACTCCGGGAGGTCAGTGTGTTGCTCAGGGTGAGAGGATGAGTTTTCTGGGCCCTGACTGTCGATCTGGACACAGTGAGATCATATCGAGGAAAGCGAGAGGAAGACAATGAGAGAGGCAGCAGGTGATGGAGACGCTGAGAAGCTGAACAGAGAGAGTCAGAACAAGAGAGAGTGATGTAGATAGAGAGAGAGAATGTGAAACAGAGAGAAAAGAAAATTGAAGCAGAATGAGAGATTTGTCGGGAAAAGCGGTAAGGGACCTGGCATTGAAACAGAGAGGGAACGAGAAACAGAGTGAGAGAGAAAGAGAAACTGAGAGAGAAACTGAGTGAGAGAGAAAGAGAAACTGAGAGAGAAACAGAGTGAGAGAGAAAGAGAAACTGAGAGAGAAACAGAGAGAGAGAGAGAGAAAGAGAAACTGAGAGAGAAACTGAGAGAGAAACTGAGTGAGAGAGAAAGAGAAACGGAGAGAGAAACTGAGTGAGAGAGAAAGAGAAACTGAGTGAGAGAGAAAGAGAAACTGAGAGAGAAACTGAGTGAGAGAGAAAGAGAAACTGAGAGAGAAACTGAGAGAGAGAGAGAGATAAAGAGAAACTGAGAGAGAAACTGAGTGAGAGAGAAAGAGAAACTGAGAGAGAAACAGAGTGAGAGAGAAAGAGAAACTGAGAGAGAAACAGAGTGAGAGAGAAAGAGAAACTGAGAGAGAAACAGAGAGAAAGAGAAACTGAGAGAGAAACAGAGAGAGAAACTGAGTGAGAGAGAAAGAGAACCTGAGAGAGAGAGAGAGAGGAACTGAGAAAGAACTGAGACAGAGAGAAACTGGAAGAGAAAGAAACAAACAGAGAGAGAGAAACTGAGAAAGCCGATGACAAAAATGCATCTTCACTCCGATTCATTTCAATGTCTGGACATCACACATGACAGGACCAATTATCGGACAGCGGGAATTTCTGACCTCTCCCACTGGTGGGATCATTGACCACATACAGCTACAGGCCATTTCAAATCAGCTAACATTGTAGCCCAGGATGAATCAGAGGTACATGAGATACATTCAAGCGTGAAGAGAAAGAAATAAACGCAGCTGACTGTAAAAACCAGTAAAGCTGTCAATCAAACGAGAGTTCAAAGGAATGGACAGAAATCGAAAGGAAACAAAAGTTTTCGAGGATCTGGAAAGTATCTCAAAGGATCTACGCTTTCTATGAAGGCTCAGCAATTTGAAACGAATGCTGTGTTAAAACAATGGGGGCTGAGTGAACAGCTGTAGAGAAGGAAATGCCCCACCCCCGTGAAAGTGAGTGACTTCTGTCAATCAGAGGGCTGTTCAGGCAAGGATAGATAAATCTTTGAACCGTAAAGGAATTAAGAGTTATGGTGAGCGGGCGGGTAAGTGGAGCTGAGTCCATGAAAAGATCAGCCATGATCTTATTGAATGGCGGGGCAGGCTCGAGGGGCCGAATGGCCTACTCCTGCTCCTGGTTCTTATGATCTTTTGTAAAGGGATATTCTCACACCTGTTGCTTCCTAGACTGAGATAGAGGAATTCCTTCTGCTGCAATGATTTGGGAGCCTTCCAACTGTCCAGGGGACATGGACCTGAGAACATCAGAGCTTTCAGAGGGCAGAGACAATAATTAACATCTTATCCCAGGATGGTGTTTGACTTCACCAGGTGAAAACAGGACCCCTTTCCCAGGGATAGAGGGGACAGTCCAGCCACAAGACCCCCATCCCGAACCTACCCAACCAATAGAATCGTTGGGGGACCCTACCTCCGCAGCCTGGCAGTGCAGAGGGAGACATGGTCACTGGACACATCTCCTTGACCACCCCACCCCCTATACAATCATCGTCATCGAGTCAGTGCCAGCTTACTGGTGACACTCAAATATTGATAGGATCCACAGAACCCAGAGAGCAGAAAGGTCCTTCAGCCCATCGAGTCTGTACCAGCAATAACTGACACTGAAGTCACACTAATCCCATTTTCCAGCACTTATCCCATATCCCTGAATGTTCTGATGTTTCAAGAATTCATCCAAATGTGTTTTAAAGGGTGTGAGGTTACCAGCTTCCACTACCATTCCGGGACAGTGTATCCGGGACAGTGTATCCGGGACAGTGTATCTGGGACAGTGTATTCCAGGCAGTGTATTCCAGGCGGTGTATTCCAGGCAGCGTATTCCGGGCAACATATTCCGGATAGCGTGTTCCAGACAGCGTATTCCGGGCAGAGTATTCCGGGCAGAATATTCCGGGCAGTGTATTCCGGGACTGTGTATTCCCGGCAGTGTATTCCGGGCGGCGTATTCCGGGCAGTGTACTCTGGCCTGTGTATTCCAGGCCGTGTATTCTGGGTAGTGTATTTGTTACAGTGTATTCTGGGCACTGTGTTCCAGGCAGTGTATTCCGGACAGCGTATTTCGGACAGCGTATTCCGGGCAGTGTATTCCAGCTAGTGTATTCCAGGCAGTGTATTCAGGGCAGTGTGATGTTTCCTGCTTCCACTACCATTCCAGGCTGTGTACCAAGAAATAGGAGCAGGAGTAGGCCATCTGGCCCTTCGAGCCTGCCCCGCCATTCAATAAGATCATGGCTGATCTGTCGTGACTCAGCTCCACCTTCCCGCCCTCTCCCCATAACCCTTAATCCCCTCTCTTATCAAAAACCCATCAACCCACGTCTTAAAAATATTTAGCGAGGCAGCCTCCACCACTTCAACGGGCAGAGAATTCCAGAGATTCACCACCCTTTGAGTGAAGAAGTTCCTCCTCAACTCCGTTCTAAACCGCCTCCCCTTTATCTTGAGGCTGTGCCCCCTAGTCCTACTGTCTTTTTTGAGCGGGAAGAGTCTCTCCACCTCTATTCTATCCATCCCATTCATCATCTTATACGTCTCAATGAGATCTCCCCTCATTCTTCTAAACTCTAACGAGTACAAGCCTAGTTTATTCAGCCTCTCCTCATAGCTCAACCCCCTCAACTTCGGTATCAGCCGAGTAAACCTCCTCTGCACTCCCTCCAAGGCCAAAATATCCTTGCGCAGGTGCGGCACCCAAAACTGCACACAGTACTCCAGCTGCGGCCTCACCAATGCCCTATTCCGGGCAGTGTATCTGTTACAGTGTATTCTGGGCAATGTATTCCGAGCAGCGTATTCCTGGTAACGTATTCCGGGCAGTGTATTCTGGGTAGTGTATTCCTGGCAGTGTGAAGTTTCTAGCTTCCACTACCATTCCAGGCCGTGTATTCCGGGCAGCGTATATGGGGCAGTGTATTTGGGGCAGCAAATTCCGGGCAGTGTATTCTGGGCAGAGTATTCCAGCTAGTGTATTCCGGGCAGTGTATTTGGGGCAGCGTATTCTGGGCAGTGTATTCTGGGTAGCGTATTCTGGGCAGTGTATTCTGGGTAGCGTATTCTGGGTAGCGTATTCTGGGTAGCGTATTCTGGGTAGCGTATTCTGGGTAGCGTATTCTGGGTAGCGTATTCTGGGTAGCGTATTCTGGGTAGCGTATTCTGGGTAGCGTATTCTGGGCAGCGTATTCTGGGCAGTGTATTCTGGGCAGCGTATTCTGGGTAGCGTATTCTGGGTAGCGTATTCTGGGTAGCGTATTCAGGGCAGCGTATTCCTGGCAGCATATCCCAGGCAGTGTGATGTTTCCTACTTCCACTATCATTCCGGGCAGCGTATTCCAGGCTGTGAATTCCGGGTTGCATATTCTGAGCAGTGTATTCCGGCTAGTGTATTCCGGGCAGCGTACTCCGGGCAGCGTACCCCGTGCAGCGTATTCCCGGGCAGCGTACCCCAGGCAGGGTATTCCAGGCAGTGTACTCCGGGCAGCGTACCCCGTGCAGCGTATTCCCGGGCAGCGTACCCCAGGCAGGGTATTCCAGGCAGCGTACTCCGGGCAGCGTACCCCGTGCAGCGTATTCCCGGGCAGCGTACCCCACGTAGCGTATTCCAGGCAGTGTACTCCGGGCAGCGTACTCCGGGCAGTGTACTCCGGGCAGTGTACTCCGGGCAGTGTACTCCGGGCAGCGTACCCCAGGCAGCGTACTCCGGGCAGCGTATTCCCGGGCAGCGTACCCCACGTAGCGTATTCCAGGCAGTGTACTCCGGGCAGCGTACTCCGGGCAGTGTACTCCGGGCAGTGTACTCCGGGCAGTGTACTCCGGGCAGCGTACCCCAGGCAGCGTACTCCGGGCAGCGTATTCCCGGGCAGCGTACCCCACGTAGCGTATTCCAGGCAGTGTACTCCGGGCAGCGTACTCCGGGCAGTGTACTCCGGGCAGTGTACTCCGGGCAGCGTACTCCGGGCAGCGTACCCCAGGCAGCGTACTCCGGGCAGCGTACTCCGGGCAGCGTACCCCGTGCAGCGTATTCCCGGGCAGCGTACCCCAGGCAGGGTATTCCAGGCAGTGTATTTTGGGCGGTGTATTCCGGGCAGAACAGGGCAGGGGGTGAGTGCGGGAGGTCGGAGAGCAGGCTGGAATGTGGGGAAGGGGAGAAGGAGGAAGGGGGAGAGTGGGTGAGGGAGCAGGTGGAGTGGGTGGGGGACGGGGTAGGAGGGCAGGGGATGGGGTGAGTGGGGGAGGGGGAGAGCACAGGATGGGAGGGGGAGAGCGGGGACGGGGGGGGGGGGGAATGGGACGGGGTGAGCATGAAGAGGGAGTGGTTGGGAGAGGGGTGTGTGTGGGAAGGCCGCACTGGAATGATGGACAGAATGGCCTGTGAGTTGAGAGTTTGTGAGCAGGGTTTATATTGAATGCTGACAAGTTCATGAATGTGGAGATTGGGGAATTGTGAATCCTGTATTTATCCCTTTGACTCGAGATCCCAGTGAATTAGCAGCTGATTAAATATCCCAGATCCCGAGGAATTTCCCTGAAACTAGCTGGCGATTTCTGTAAACGAACCGATTTGGATTGACTGAATTCCCAGAAACACCCGGCAGACAGGATTCCCCGAGAGGCTCAGATTTCACTCCAATCATCGGATTTCTACAACAATCGATCGGGTCACTTTGATTCAATCCAGATTTTCATTCCCAGAGGTTTCTCTGGGTTAAACTGGAGTGGGATCAGTGCCGACGTTCAGGGAGAATCCTGGAACATTCCACATCTCGGAGTTTCCAAACGCCGAGAGGGAGAATCGCGGAAAGTCCAAAGAGACAACATTCCGCTTCCTTCCCAGAAATTCCATCAAATCTCCGTCTGAAATATGATCAAAGGGCAAAGCCACAGAAATATTCCTAACGGATTTATCAGTGTGTTGATTGGATTTACCCGGTCTATTCACAGGTTAAAGTTACAAATATAATTACATCGAAACCCCTCAGTGCTGAAGGAGGCCATTCAGCCCATCCAATCCTGCAGTGACTGTCACTAACGGTGTTCTAATTAAATGTCCACGCTGCCAACAACTTCCTGTTTCATCTCATTTCCAACATCACTTTGGGGTTTAAACCCCCACTCGTGGTTTTTGTCCATTTCTGTTTCTCAGATTCCACCATTTAGATTCCACACGGTCACAGCCAAAGGAACTGAGATCTCTGGGCCTGCTGGTGTCTCCCCCCCCCCCCCCACACCCCTGCTAGTGTCTCCCCCACACCCCCCACACCCCCCGCCTGCCTCTCCCCCACCCCCCCCACACCCCTGCTAGTGTCTCCCCCCCACCCCCCCCACCCCTGCTAGTGTCTCCCCCCCCCACACCCCCGCCTGCCTCTCCCCCACCCCCCCCACACCCCCCCAGCCTCTCCCCCACCCCCCCCACACCCCCCCAGCCTCTCCCCCACCCCCCCGCCTGCCTCTCCCCCACCCCCCCACACCGCCTGCCTCTCCCCCACCCCCGCCTGCCTCTCCCCCACCCCCCACACCCCTGCTAGTGTCTCCCCCCCACCCCCCACACCCCGCCTGCCTCTCCCCCACCCCCCACACCCCCGCCTGCCTCTCCCCCTCCCCCCCCACCCCCGCCTGCCTCTCCCCCACCCCCCACACCCCGCCTGCCTCTCCCCCACATCCCCCCATACCCCCGCCTGCCTCTCCCCCCACCCCGCCTGCCTCTCCCCCACCCCCCACACACCCACGCCTGCCTCTCCCCCACCCCCCCCACACCCCCGCCTGCCTCTTCCCCCACCCCCAACACCCCCGCCTGCCTCTCCCCCCACCCCCCCACACCCCCGCCTGCCTCTTCCCCCACCCCCAACACCCCCGCCTGCCTCTCCCCCCACCCCCCCACACCCCCGCCTGCCTCTCCCCCACCCCCCACACCCCCGCCTGCCTCTCCCCCACCCCCCCACACCCCCGCCTGCCTCTCCCCCACCCCCCCACACCCCCGCCTGCCTCTCCCCCACCCCCACGCCTGCCTCTTCCCCCACCCCAACACCCCCGCCTGCCTCTCCCCCCACCCCCCCCACACCCCCGCCTGCCTCTCCCCCACCCCCCCCACCCCTGCCTGCCTCTCCCCCCACACCCCCGCCTGCCTCTCCCCCACCCCCCCCCACCCCTGCCTGCCTCTCCCCACACCCGCCTGCCTCTCCCCACACCCCCGCCTGCCTCTCCCCCACCCCCCCCACCCCCCCCACCCCCGCCTGCCTCTCCCCCACACCCCCTGCCTGCCTCTCCCCCACCCCCCCCACCCCCGCCTGCCTCTCCCCCACCCCCCCCACCCCCGCCTGCCTCTCCCCCCACCCCCGCCTGCCTCTCCCCCCACCCCCTACACCCCGCCTGCCTCTCCCCCAACTCTGCACTCCATCCGGGGGAGAGAGGGGATATCAGCAAAGGAACTTTCCCATTGAAAGAGGAAACTCTGAGGGGGAGGGGGGAGGAAGGGGAGGGGGTGGGGAGGGGGGAGGGGGGGGAGGAGGGGGGGGAGGGAGGGAGGGAGGGGGGTGGGAGGGGAGGGGGTGGGGGGGGGGAGGGGGGGGGGAAGGGGGGAGGGGGGGGAGGGGAGGGAGGGGAGGGGGGAGGGGGGAGGGAGGGGAGGGGTGTATAATACTGGAGGATGAAGAATCTGGGAGGTGCAGGGGGGATGGGACTGGAAGCAGCAGGATGTGTGTATGATCCTACAGGAGTAAAGACTCGGGGGGGTGGGGGGAGTTGTGTGGGGGGGGTGTGAGAGGGGCCGTGTTGGGGGGTGGGTGGGGGGAAGGGGTGTGGGGGGGTGGGTATATTAAAGGTTTAATTCTAATAATAGCTCCTGACTGAGTGACGTCTCTCACTGAGAGGAGATGAGTGTGAAGTATCTCAGACACTAACTCCATCTAACTCCATGTAAATACAAAGTCAGCCTGTAATATAGGCTAACAAAATAGTTATCGTGTAAATAAATATTCCTGAACAAACATCGATCGGAGCAGGAGGCCATTCAGCCCATCGAGCCTGCTCCCCCCATTCATCACCATCAGGGCTGATTGTCCAACTCAATCGCCTAATCCTGCTTTCTCCCCATAACCCCATTGGTCCCCAGTGCGATATCCGCTGTCTCTTAAATACATTCAATGTTTTGGCATCAACTACTTCCCGTGGGAATGAATTCCAAGGATCCCTTGTTGAGTAGAGAGCAGCCAGTGCCCAGGAGCTCACCGTGAGGGGGTAAATTGTGTGAAAGTGTTATCCTCTCTTTGCCAGTTACTGTCTGTCCGGCTCCCTCTGATACTCTCCCTCCTCCAGTGGGAACGGTTTCTCTGTCTCACTCTGGAAAAAACACCTTTATTAAACGTCTCCTTCAGTTTCATCCCCCCCGGAATCAATCCCAGCTGCTCCGGACTCCCCACAGAACTCCCTCACCCTCAGGGATGGCACAGCGGGTTAGCACTGCTGCCTCACAGCATCAGGGAGCTGGGTTCGATTCCCGGCTCGGGTCACTGTCTGTGCAGAGTCTCCCCGTGTCTGCGTGGGTTTCCTCCGGATGCTCCGGTTTCCTCCCAAAGTCCAATGGTGTGCAGGTTTGTTGTTAAATTGCTCCTTAGTGTCCCAAGATGTATAGGTTAGGGAGATTAGCGGGGTAAATGCTTGGGGCTGCGGGGAACAGGTCTGGATGAGATTGCCCCTCAGTGTTGGGGGTTACAAGGATAGGGCTGGCTGGGATTGTGGTCGGTGCAGGTTCGATGGGCCGAATGGCCTCCTTCTGCACTATCGGAATTCTATGATCCCTGGTTAACAATCGCTCCAGGTGTTAGACATCCTTCCTGAAGCTGAGACGCAGCCAATGAGTGTGAACGGTTTAGTAGATCCCTCTGGGGAACTGTCTGCCACAAACGCAGCAGGCAGAGAAATCTTATCCCAATTTACCGCCAGTCTGGATTCCGCAGTGAGGTGTGTGTCAGTTAGCAGAGCTCGAACCGCGTAGTGAGTTAGTGATGAAACCTACAGAGCTGACCGTTTGAAATCCCGGGGAGAAAGTGATGATTCGGGAAGCTTTGAGCTTTTATTGGCCCTCTCCCGGAGGAACTGTGGACACATGACAGTTTGATTAACTTCTATTTGAGTCTCTTACATCGGAATTAATCTCCACACGGAGCTCGGAAACTGGGGCAGGAGTTGGCCATTCACCCCTTCAAGACTGTTCTGTCCTTCAATATAATCGTGGCTGATTCTCTGCCTCAACCCTACTGTCCTGTAATAGGCCCAGATCCTGAATTACTTCAGCATCCAAATATCTGTTGATCCATCTCTTGGATCTGTTCAGTGATGAGGAATCCACAACCCTCTGAGGGAGAGAAAACCCTGAGATTCACAGCTCTTTGACGTCTCAGTAAAATCACCTCTCCTTTTTCTAAAACTCCACTGAGATCTTATTGAATGGCGGGGCAGGCTCGAAGGGCTAGATGGCCTACTCCTGCTTCTATTTCTTATGTTCTTATGTACAGGGAGCACGGTGGCACGGTGATTAGCGCGGCTGCCTCGCAGCGCCAGGGACCTGGGTTCAGTTCCGGCCTCAGGTCACTGTCCAAGTGGAGTCTGCACATCCTCCTCGTGTCATAAGAACATAAGAACATAAGAAATAGGAGCAGGAGTAGGCCATCTGGCCCTTCGAGCCTGCCCGCCATTCAATAAGATCATGGCTGATCTGTCGTGACTCAGCTCCACCTTCCCGCCCTCTCCCCATAACCCTTAATCCTTCTCTTATCAAAAACCCCATCAACCCGTTTCTTAAAAATATTTAGCGAGGCAGCCTCCACCACTTCAACGGGCAGAGAATTCCAGAGATTCACCACCCTTTGAGTGAAGAAGTTCCTCCTCAACTCTGTTCTAAACCGCCCCCCCTTTATCTTGAGGCTGTGCCCCCTCGTCCTACTGTCTTTTTTGAGCGGGAAGAGTCTCTCCACCTCTATCCTATCCATCCCATTCATCATCTTATACGTCTCAATGAGATCTCCCCTCATTCTTCTAAACTCTAACGAGTACAAGCCTAGTTTATTCAGCCTCTCCTCATAGCTCAATCCCCTCAACTCCGGTATCAGCCGAGTAAACCTCCTCTGCACTCCCTCCAGGGCCAAAACATCCTTGCGCAGGTGCGGCGCCCAAAACTGCACACAGTACTCCAGCTGCGGCCTCACCAATGCCCTATACAGCTGCAGCAAGACCCTCCCTACTTTTATATTCAATCCCCTTCGCTATGAAGGCCAGCATCCCATTCGCCTTCCTGACCACCTGCTGCACCTGCAAGCTGGGTTTTTGCGACTCATGCACAAGGACCCCGAGGTCCCTCTGCACCGTCGCCTGCTGCAGTTTTTCGCCCCGTAAGTAATAGTCCTTCCTACCATTCCTCCTACCAAAGTGGACCACCTCACACTTGCCAACATTAAATTCCATTTGCCATTTCCTGGCCCATTCGCCCAGCCTATCTAGATCCTTCTGCAGACTCTCCCACACCCTCCGCACAATTTGCCTTTCCCCCAATCTTGGTGTCATCAGCAAATTTCGACACCCTGCACTCGGTTCCCTCCTCCAGATCATCTATATAAATGGTAAATAGCTGAGGCCCCAGCACCGACCCCTGGGGCACCCCACTAGTCACCAACCGCCAATCCGAATAGCATCCATTGACCCCCACTCTCTGCTCCTATTTGACAACAATCCTCTATCCACGCTAAACACCCTACCCCCAACTCCATGTCCCCTGACCTTCTGCAATAACCTCTTGTGAGGTACCTTGTCAAACGCCTTCTGAAAAATCCAGAAAGACCACATCCACCGGCTCTCCTCCATCCACTGCCCTAGACACATCCTCATAGAACTCCAGTAAATTTGTCAGACACGACTTCCCTTTAATGAAACCGTGTTGCGTCCGCCCTATCAAGCAATTCCCCTCAAGATGCCTCGCTATTTCCTCCTTAATGACGGTTTCTAACATTTTACCTACCACAGACGTTAAACTAACCGGCCTATAATTCCCCGCCTTTTGCCTGCCACCCTTCTTAAACAACGGCGTAACATTAGCCGTTTTCCAATCTTCGGCACTTCCCCGGAATCCAGCGACGTCTGGAAAATAACCACCAAGGCATCCACTATCACCTCCGCCATTTCTTTCAGAACCCTCGGATGCATTCCATCCGGTCCTGGGGACTTGTCCACAATCAGCCCCTCCAGTCTGTCGAGCACCGCCTCTCTAGTAACAGTAATGTCATTAAGACCCTCCATTCCTACCACCTTTCCATCGCTAACACCCGGCAAATTATTCACGTCCTCCTCCGTGAAGACAGAAACAAAGAAGTTATTCAAGACCTTAGCCATATCCCTATCCCCTACCACTAGCTCCCCTTTCTCATCCTCTAAAGGACCAACGTTTATCCTAGCCAGCCTCTTCCTTTTTATATATTTATAAAAACTCTTGCTATCCTTTTTTATATTAAGTGCTAGCCCAGCCTCATAGCTTCTCCTACCCTCCTTTATCAATTTCTTTGTCAATCTTTGTTGACATTTAAACCTTTCCCAATCCTCTTCTCGCCCACTGCTCTTAGCTACTCTAAACTCCTCCGCTTTTAATTTAACACTTTCCTTCACCTCCTTCGTTATCCACGGCTTATTACCTCTCCTCCTACTGTCCTTTTTAACCATCGGAATAAATTTCTGCTGAGCACCAAGAAAGATCTCCTTAAAGATCCTCCACTGCTCCTCAGCAGACCTACCTTCCAACGCGTCCCCCAGTCCACATTCGCCAATTCTTCTCTCATCCTACCATACTCCCCTCTATTCAAACAAGGGACACGTGTCCTGGGAACCCACTTTCTCCTCCTCCATCTGCACCAGAAACTCCACCATACAATGATCACTCTCTCCAAGAGGATCCTTCACCGCAAGGTCCCTAATTCTACCCGCCTCATTACATACTGCGTGGGTTTCCTCTGGGTGCTCTGGTTTTCTCCCACAGCCCTAAGACGTGTGGCTCGGTTGATTGGCCATGATAAATTAACCCTAGTGTCGGGGGGGGGGGTTAGCAGGTAAATATGAGGGGTTACGGGCATCGGGCCTGGGTGGGATAGTTATTGGTGCAGACTCAATGGCCAAATGGCCTCCTTCTGCACTGTAAGGATTCTATGATGCTACTCAACCTCTTCTCTGAAGTAAATCCCTCCCTACCCAGGAACATCCAGAGCTGCCTTCAATTCCTGAATATCTTTCCTTAGATAAGGGGACCAAAACTATCCACATAGTCCTGGGAGGGTGCAAATCTTTAGGGTAACCCCCGGTTAGAAGTTAAGGTTCACTAATCTTAAGTTAACCCCCGGTTAGAAGTTAAGGTTCACTAATCTTAGATCCACTCCTCTCTCCCTCAAACTGAATATGAAATTCAATCATATTACTATCTCTACTACTCCTGACTGATAGCCAAGTTCCGCACACATGAGGACAGCCTCAAACCAGGATCCTGGGATCATGTAACCCCCACAACTTGCCTGGGTTTGCAAAACCTCACTCACTATCCTGTCTGGAGACAATACACATCTCTTTAACCTGGGATTAACCCTCTCTCCACTCACATTGTCTGTACCTTTAAGACTTGATTAGCTGTAAAGACTCACATTCCCACCATTATTTTGTAAGTGTGCCTGTGTCTGTATATATCCTGTTTATGAAACCTACCTCTCCACTCACCTGATGAAGGAGCAGCGCTCCAAAAGCTCGTAATTCCAAATAAACCTGTTGGATTTTAACCTGGTGTTGTGAGATTTCTTACTGTGCCCACTCCCCCCAGTCCAACACCAGCCTCTCCACATCACTCCTGCCTGATTACAGGGTTCCAGTTTGAATTTAACCAGCTCTCTGGTTGTTGATACTCTAAGAAACTGTCCCAAAAACACTCTTAGGAACTCTCATCCAGCATACCTCTGTCCAATCTAAATGTAGATTAAATATACACATGATTATCGCTGTATCTGTACCAGAAGCCCCCATTATTTCCTCCTGTGTACCCCATCCTACAGTGTGGTTACTGTAACTTCTTACCGTTAGTATTTCTCATCTCTGTCCAGACCTGATTTTACATCTTAATCTCCAGAACTAAGGTCATCATTATGTATTGTACCTTCCCAGAGGGTGGTGAGGGATTGGAATGCCCTGCCTGCTGCAGTTGTAAATGCATAAGAACATAAGAAATAGGAGCAGGAGTAGGCCATCTGGCCCTTTGAGCCTGCCCCGCCATTCAATAAGATCATGGCTGATCTGTCGTGGCTCAGCTCCACCTTCCCGCCCTCTCCCCATAACCCTTAATCCCCTCTCTTATCAAAAACCCATCAACCCGCGTCTTAAAAATATTTAGCGAGGTAGCCTCCACCACTTCAACGGGCAGAGAATTCCAGAGATTCACCACCCTTTGAGTGAAGAAGTTCTCCTCAACTCTGTTCTAAACCGCCCCCCTTTACCTGAGGCTGTGCCCCCTAGTCCTACTGTCTTTTTTGAGCGGGAAGAGTCTCTCCACCTCTATCCTATCCATCCCATTCATCATCTTATACGTCTCAATGAGATCTCCCCTCGTCTTCTAAACTCTAACGAGTACAAGCCTAGTTTATTCAGCCTCTCCTCATAGCTCAATCCCCTCAACTCTGGTATCAGCCGAGTAAACCTCCTCTGCACTCCCTCCAAGGCCAAAATATCTTTGCGCAGGTGCGGCGCCCAAAACTGCACACAGTACTCCAGCTGCGGCCTCACCAATACCCTATAATGCGCCTAGTTTGGGGGCGTTTAAGAGATCCGTGGATAGGTTTATGGACGAAAAGGGATTGGTTTAGGTTAGTGGGTCATTGTTTTGTAACTGGTTGGCGCAACATCGTGGGCCGAAGGGCCTGTTCTGTGCTGTAATGTTCTATGTTCTATGTTCCTTAACTAAGAGTCATTCCTCTATCCTTTCCAAGCTTCCCGTCCTTCCTGTACGATGGCACAGTGGGTTAGCACTGCTGCCTCACAGCGCCAGGGACCCGGGTTCAATTCTCACCTTAGGCCACTGTCTGTGTGGAGTCTGCATGTTCTCCCCATGTCTGTGGGGGTTTCCTCCCACAGTCCAAAAGATGTGCTGGTTCAGTGGATTGGCCGTGCTAAATTACCCCTTAGTGTCAGTGGGATTAGCAGGGTAAATACATGGGCTTGGGCCTGGGTGGGATTGTGGCTGCTACAGATGTGATAGGCCGAATGGCCTCATTCTGCACTGTAGGGATTCTATGATTCGAAGTCATGGAGATTTGAATATCCAGAGGCCAGAATTTGTCACCCAGCGGCTGGGAACACAGTGGAACATCCGCGAGGCAGAGAGTATAGTGGATAGCACGTATAGAGAGGTGGTCACATCGCAGGCTCAGACTCCACAGGGAATGGGTGACCAGCAGACAGACCGAGAGGGATAGGCAGGCAGTGCAGGAATCTCCATAGAACCATAGAACCCTACAGTGCAGAAACAGGCCCTTCGGCCCATCAAGTCTGCACCGAACACAATCCCACCCAGACCCTATCCCCATATCCCTACACATTTACCTGCTAATCCCTCTAACCTACACAACCCAGGACACTAAAGGGGCAATTTTAGCATAGCCAATGAACCTAACCCGCACATCTTTGGACTGTGGGAGGAAACCGGAGCACCCGGAGAAAACCCACGCAGACACGAGGAGAATGTGCAAACTCCACACAGGCAGTGACCCGAGCCGGGAATCGAACCCAGGACCCTGGAGGCTGTGAAGCAGCAGTGCTAACCCACTGGGCTACCGTGCCGCCCCCAGTGCAGGAATCTCCTGTGGCTATTCCCCTGCAGAACAGATATACTATTTTGGATACTGTTGGGGGGAATGACCTCTCTGGGGAAACAGCAACAACTAAATCCATTACACCACGGTTTGTTCTGCTGCAGAGGGGAGGGTAAAAAGTGTTCCAGTGCAATAGTTACAGGGGATTCAATTGTACAGGGAATAGACAGGAGTTTCTGTGGCCGCAAACAAGACTCCAGGATGGTACGTTACCTCCCTGGTGCTATGGTCAAGGATGTCTCGGAGTGACTGCAGGATATTCTGGAGGGGGGAGGGTGAACAGCCAGTGGTGGTAGTACACATCGGTACAAAGGTTAAAAAAGGGATGGAGTCCAAAAAACAGAATACAGGGAGCTGAAAAGATGGGTCTCAAAGGCAGTGACCTCAGGATTAGTGCCCGTGCCACGTGCCAGACAGAACAGAAACAGCAGGGTACACGGGATGAATACCTGGCTGGAAAGGTGTTAGAGATGGTGTATTGGCACGGATAGAGAATTGGCTAATGATCAGGGAACAGGATAAGGGTTTGTTTTGCAGGTTGGTGATCTGTAACCGATGTGGTTCCTCAGGACTGAGACCACAACTGTTTATAGTATATATTAATGATTTGGAGAAAGGAAGTGAATGTACTGTCGGTAAATTTACAGACGACATAAAAATAGATGGAAAGGCAAGCTGCGAGAGGGATATGAACAGTTTAGCGATAGGTTAAATAAAGAACAAAAAGACAGAGTCTCAAAATGGAGAATAAAATGGGAAGTTGTTCATCTTGGAAGGAAGAACAAAAGAAACAGAGAATTCATTAAATGGAGAAAAACTGCAGAAAGGCACTTGGGGGAACTTGTGCATGAGACACAGAAAGCTAGCACACAGGTACAGCAGGTAATCAGGAAGGCTAATGGATTGTTGGCCCTTATTTCAAGGGGGTGAGTATAAGAGTAGGGAAGACTTGCTGCAACTGTATAAGATACTGGTGAGACCACATCTGCAGCACTGTGAGCAGTTTTGGTTCCCTTATTTAAGACAGGGTATTATTTGATTGGAGGCAGTTCAGAGAAGGTTCACTGGGATGATCCCTGGTACGGAGGGATTGTCTTATGAGGAAAGGTTAAACAGGCTGGAGCTCATTGAACGAGAGGTGATCTCATTAAAACAGATCGGATTCTTAAGGAGTTTGACAGGGTCAATGCTGAGAGGGTGTTTCCCCCTCATGGGACAGTCTAGGATCAGAGAGAACAATCCCAGAATAAAGGGACACCAATTTAACACTGAGACGAGGAGAGATTTCTTCTCTCAGAGGGTTGAGTGTCTTTGGAACTCCTTGTCGCTGGGAGGATGGGGGCAGAGGGCTTGGGAATATTTAAGGCTGAAGTAGAGAGGTTTTTGATCAGGAAGGGAATCGAGGATTACGGGGAAAGGACAGGAAAATGGATGTGAGGGATCAGCCATGACCCTATTGAATGGCAGAACAGACTCGAGGGGCTGAATGGCCTCTTCCTGTTTTATCTCCCTGATGATCCAATCATCAGCACCATATCCATTCGGACACAGAGCCGCTGGTTCTGTCTGTTCGCTTCTTTTCTCTTCCTGACCTTCCGGTGAGTTCACTCAGTCCCTCCTGTCACACTCCCATCACACATTTCCGTTATTCCGACCTTATTCCGAACGTGTCTCCTCCGTTTGATTTATCCCAACTTCCCAAACATTTTCCCAGAGAGAGACTATGACCGGAATTTCCCCGGCACGCCTGCCTGAGGCCAATGGGGAACGGCGTCATTCCGGTGAAATCAGGGCCTAATGGGTGAAAATGAGGGAAAGCCGCTGGAAATTCCCGCTGTTTTTTGGGGTGGGGGCGGGGCGGGTGGGGGGGGGGGGGGGAGTTTAGTTGGTTGAATCTCCGGCGCTTTGTGATTCACACTGCTCAGAAAGACTGACACACACACGCACTGCGCCCCCCCCCCCCCAAACCACCCCCACTCCTCACCACCCCCCCCCCGCCCACCACCACCCACCCCCCCCAAAACACCCCCACTCCTCACCACCCTCCCCCCGCCCACCACCACCCACCCCCCCCAACCACCCCCACTCCTCACCCCCCCCCCCCGCCCACCACCACCCCCGCCCACCACCACCCACCCCCCCCAAACACCCCCACTCCTCACCACCCCCCCCCCGCCCACCACCACCCACCCCCCCCAACCACCCCCACTCCTCACCACCCCCCCCCCGCCCACCCCCCCCAACCACCCCCCCTCCTCACCACCCCCGCCCACCACCACCCACCCCCCTCCCCCACACCCCCCCCCCACCACCCCCACCCCCCCTCCCCCACACCCCCCCTCCTCACCACCCCCGCCCACCACCACCACCCCCCTCCCCCACACCCCCCCCCCCACCACCCCCACCCCACCCCCCCCCCCCCGCCCCATCACCGGCCTCCCAAACCCCCCCTGCCCATGATTGGCCAACTCCGGATCTCTTCCCCATCCCCCCCCCCCCTCACCTCCCCAGTAGCCAATCCGATTGCCCGTCTCCTCCTCCCTCTCCCGCTGATCCTATTGCGGGAGTGTCAGCGGGTCTCCCCCACCATCAATCACCCCAATAAGGCCCTGCACCCCCCCCTCACCCCCACTCAGCCTGACCCCTCTGACCCCCTGCCCCCCTGGTACCCGCCCAGTGCCAGGGTTGTCCTTTGGACAGTGCCAGGGGCCTCTGTTGCCCTTGCCCTCTGTGGAGGCCTCAATAGCCTCCGTTCCCCCCCCCCACATTGGGGTGAGGATACCTGTTCCCCATTAGCGGGCAGTAATTGTAAACCCTGCGGATCGGACCCTCTCCCAGTGCGGGGGGAGACGCGCGGGGGCCTGGAGACTGTGGCCTGGCCCGCTGATCACACGGAAATTACAATTTCCGTATCGTAATCAGCCTCGTGCTGAAGGGCCTGGGGGGGTTACGATTGGCCAGGTCACGAATCCCACCAGAGGCCCCCATCGCTGTCTCCCTGCGTTACTCGGGCACTGGGCTGACAGAATCCTGGCCTAAATATTAAACAGCAAACCCTGGTTCTGCCCCAAGAGGAAACCTCCTCTCCAATCCATCCTGTCAATAACCCTCAGCATCTTAGATCATGTGACCGAGTCGCCTCCTAGTCTTCCAAACTACATACAGTTGAGCCACATTCCGCAGTCACAACGCCTCACCTGGCCCGCAGTCTATTACTGTGCGTTAACTCACACGTTATTAATAAACACCGCTACTCCAAATAACCTTTACTTAAACCACAGCACCGTTAATAAAATCACTGATGAATTGCCTGAGATTTGAAAATAAACAAAGCTTTGATCAGATGATAAAGAGATGAATCAGGTGCATTAACACCGAGCGTCTGAAATGAAATGATTCTCCAGATCCTGTTTGGAAGGGGCACGGGGGGGTGGGGGGGGGGGGATAGTGTCAGCTCCACAACCGTCAACAAGGAATTAGCAAAGAGTGTTGCATCTCGCAGAGAACGAGATAAATCAGGGTGTTGGAACCAGACACACAATGTGACTGGCAACTGCTGTCAGTCTCAGGCAAGGTAATTATCCGAGGATCAACAAGGAATTAAATACCCAGACAACCTGCCTTTGTATAGCGCCTTTGTATCAATCCACTGCCTGGGCCTACACCTGTCGCCCTTTCCCTTTATTGTTTTTGAACCGAACGATTGCCTTGGCCGATTCTGAGGGCAGATTGCCCTGAGTCACGTGTAGGCCAGACCGGGATAGGAACAGCAGATTTCCTTCCCCGAAAGGATATTTTTGACCCAGACGGGCATTTCCGACAATCGGCAATGTTCTCCACGGTCACTATTCCTGAGACGAGGTTTCAATTCCCTGGATTTATTACCTGGATTTAAATTCCCGTGATGGGATTTGAACCCATGTCTCCCCCCACCCCCCCGAGCATTAGTCTGGGTCTCTGGGTTACTGGTCTGGTGATGTTAACAATACAGCAACATTATCCCCCACCCCCCCCGCAACGAAAGAGACAAACTGACAGTGGATGATTTTAGGATTATTTTGTAGCTATGTGCGGACCTTGGCCTCACTTGGAGTTTGTCAGTGGCTGGGTATTACGGGACCTGATTATTACTGAAAAGAGAGACCTGTCGAAACTTTCAATCTCGCACTCATCAGGACCAAAACCAAAGTGCAAAATTTCAAACAATCCAACAATTTACAAAAAGGATGTTGGTTAGTTGGCAAATCAACTCTGATTGGCTGAGGCATTGCTAGGGAGAAAGCACTGGGGAACTATCAGATCCCCAACTCCCAGGAAACTCGGAACATGGAGCAAAGCTAGAAAACATTCCTCTGAATTGCAAAGACCGTGTCCCTGGTCAGAATTCCCGAACTCACCTGTGGCTAGGATTCTCAGTCCCGCTGCAGTGAGCAGAGATTTGGCTGAGTGTCAAATTCTCCATCCTCGCTGACAATGAACAACAAAGAACAAAGAACAACACAGCACGGGAAACAGGCCCTTCGGCCCAACGAGTCCGTGCCGCCGTCCCATGGTCAGTGACCTATTCATGATTTTAGTCTATGCCTAATGTGCGAGGATCAGGGAGGTCCAATATAGGGACAATTTGTTACCCAATCAATCAGCCTAAAAGCACATTTTTGGGATGTGGAGGAAACGGAGCACCCGGAGGAAACCCACGCAACCACGGGGAGAACGCGCAAACTCCCACGGACACAGGCCCAAATCCATGTGTCCGCACAGCAACAGAGATAGTCTCTGAGCTGTCATGTTGCCCCTTGAGATGGTCCAGTTTACGCACACCAACGACATGAAGCAGTAGGCAACTCCCGAAGCAACATCCAAGAGCAGCCCACCACAACCTGCCGCCTGCATGCCCCTTGCTGGACGGGGCTTATGAGACTGGAGAATCCCAGCTCCTGTATACGAGTGCTCGTCACTTCCAGCAAGTGTTACTGAGCGACATTGAAATCGCGACTGATGATCTTGAACAGTTCCCGTAGCGGTTGGCGCACTCGGGGTTTATTCAGAAAGTGCTGCCCAATCTCTTACACTGAATGCTTCGTTAGGGTTTTGCAAGCACCGGATTGGTTGAGTGCGGTCTGGATGCTGCCTATCACAGACAACAGACGGAACAGGCTGAGTGATTCAGCCAATCACTGAGAGGTACGGCTTGCGCATGTGGTTTCATTTCACCTCGACAGAATCTATTGGCTGCTCACACTGACCCCGCACAAACCCCCCCCACCCCTCTGCACCCCACACCCCCAACCACCCACACCCCATTCCCCACCCCCACACCCCCTCCCCCACACACCCCATTCCCCACCGACCCCACCCCCCCCTCCCCCACACACCCCCACCCACACACCCCACACACTCCTCCCCCACCCCCACACACCCCATTCCCCACCGCCCACACCCCCCCTCCCCCACACACTCCATTCCCCCTCCCCCACACACCCCATTCCCCACTGCCCCCACCCCCCCTCCCCCACACACTCCATTCCCCCTCCCCCACACACCCCATTCCCCACCGCCCCCTCCCCCACACACCCCATTCCCCACCGCCCCCACCCCCACACACCCCATTCCCCACACACCCCTCCCCCACCCCCCTCCCCCACACACCCCACCCCCACACACCCCATTCCCCACCCCCACACACCTCATTCCCCACCACCCACACACCCCCACCCCCACACACCCCATTCCCCACCCCCACACACCCATTCCCCACCGCCCCCACCCCCCCTCCCCCACACACTCCATTCCCCCTCCCCCACACACCCCATTCCCCACTGCCCCCACCCCCCCTCCCCCACACACTCCATTCCCCCTCCCCCACACACCCCATTCCCACCGCCCCCACCCCCCCTCCCCCACACACCCCATTCCCCACCGCCCCCACCCCCACACACCCCATTCCCCACACACCCCTCCCCCACCCCCCCTCCCCCACACACCCCACCCCCACACACCCCATTCCCCACCCCCACACACCCCCTCCCCCACACACCCCCTCCCCCACACACCCCCACCCCCACACACCCCATTCCCCACCCCCACACACCCCACCCCCACACACCTCATTCCCCACCACCCACACACCCCCTCCCCCACACACCCCCCTCCCCACACACCCCCACCCCCACACACCCCATTCCCCACCGCCCCCACCCCCACACACCCCATTCCCACCGCCCCCACCCCCACACACCCCATTCCCCACACACCCCTCCCCCACCGCCCACACCCCCCCCTCCCCCCCCCCTCCCCCCCCCCCCCCCCCCCCCCCCCCCCCGTGCCGTGTGTACTCACGGTGGTGAAGTTGTGATGGGTACAGTTTTCTCCGCGATACGTGCACATTAACAGCATGTCGTGGATGCTGTGCCCGGTGCGGTTGTAGAAATCGGACATGTTGAAGGGTTTGGGTTTAAAGTGGTGGAAATTGGCCAGTTCCCTGAGCGCGGCCAGGGTCTCGGGCTCGGCCAGCGCCGGCTTGGTGATCTCATAGCGCCCGTTCAGCAGGGCCAGCATCTCGCCGACGTGGTACAGGTCGTTCTGGGTGATCTGGGAGAAGCGGAACTCGTTGAGGTTACAGATGGTGATGGCGGGGAAGGTGAGGTTAACCGTGGCCACCTCGTCCAGCTTGGTAACGTGGGGATATTCAAAATAATACATCACGCGCTCCACGCACACCAGGGAGAGGAGGCTGAAGGAGCCCAGGAACGAGAACATCCACAGTAACCGGCGGAGGCTCAAGGGGCCATAGGCAAAGATGTGACTGATGCCGTGGAGAGTGGATCTGTTGGCAAATGACTCCAGGTTGGACGGCCGCGCGCTCTCACTGCTGCTGTCCGAACCCCCCTTCACATCCATTCCCTCCGTCCAGATCCCCGGCATCAGCAGCCAATCTCTGGTCCCGCTCAGCGGATGGAAGACTGTCGATACAGCAGATCAAAGATTTGCTCCGTTTCTCTCTGTGTCTGTGACTCTGCCTTCAGCAGCAGCAACCCCCCCCCCCCCTCCCACCCCCACCTCCTCCCCTTCCCCTGCTGGATCCACACTGTCCCCTCACTGTCATCCACAGCGTTCCCCCTGCCCACCCCCCCCCACACACACACAATCCCAGCTGCTCCGTGAGCTGCCTCTTAACATATCACTGGAGAGACACCCCCCCCCATCAAAGAGGCAACAGCTCCGGGCGGTGAGCCGCTGAATGGAGTGTGTGAGAGAGAGCCAGCCCCGGGCTCAGTCACACTGAGCCCTGTCTCCCACTCTGCCTCTCTCCCCCTCCTGACTCCAGTCTTCGCTCCTTAGCAATCCAGGAGTGTTCATTCTGTCAATGTGCTCCTATTGTTCCCCACGCAGTCTGACAGAGTCACAGGCAGCAGCACCGAGCCCTGGGGCTGAGTCCGAGACGCTGCCTCTCTCTGCGCTGATCACAAACCGGCCTCCGAATAGTTAAACATTCCACAGCTATCCTACCGATGAATAACACAAAAACACACTCACACCACACACGTAATCACACTCACACACACACATAATCACACTCACACACACACATAATCACACTCACACACACACATAATCACACTCACACACACACTAATCACACACACTCACACACGTAATCACACTCACACACACACATAATCACACTCACACACACACATAATCACACACACTCACACACGTAATCACACTCACACACACACATAATCACACTCACACACACACATAATCACACACACACACACACATAATCACACTCACACACACACATAATCACACTCACACACACACATAATCACACACACACATAATCACACTCACACACACACATAATCACACTCACACACACACATAATCACACACACACACACACGTAATCACACTCACACACACACATAATCACACTCACACACTGATACACACACACACATAATCACACTCACACACACACATAATCACACTCACACACACACATAATCACACACACACACACACGTAATCACACTCACACACACACATAATCACACTCACACACACACATAATCACACTCACACACACACATAATCACACACACACATAATCACACTCACACACACACATAATCACACTCACACACACACATAATCACACTCACACACACACATAATCACACACACACATAATCACAACTCACACACACACATAATCACACACACACATAATCACACTCACACACACACATAATCACACACACACATATCACACTCACACACACACATAATCACACTCACACACACACATAATCACACTCACACACACACATAATCACACACACACATAATCACACTCACACACACACATAATCACACACACACACCCATAATCACACTCACACACACACATAATCACACTCACACACACACATAATCACACACACACACATAATCACACTCACACATCACACATAATCACACACACCATAATCACACTCACACACAACAACATAATCACACTCACAACACTGATACACACACACACATAATCACACTCACACAGTGAGCACGTGA